>VZRL01003703.1:179416-311391 GCA_013397895.1 Origma solitaria | reverse complement strand
GCTCCGCGCCCGCCTGAGCCCGCCGGCCCGCGGTCGCTGGCAGGGGCCGGTCCCTTGCCGGCCGGTGGGCGCCGAGAACGGGCGGCGGTGCCCTGCGGCCCTCGGGACCGGGTGATTCCTCCGGGCTCCCACTTCCTTCTTCCCCACTGGGGCGCTCGCTCTCCTTTCGCCCCCCTTTTTGTCCTCCTCGCTCTTTACTGTGGCTGCTCCATGGGGCCGAAGGAGAGGGGCGAGGCGGCCCCCGTGGAGTCGGTGCGAGCAGAGGACGGACGGGCGGCTGCCGGAGCCGGCACTTCTGCGTGTCCGCCCGAGCTCGGTCCTCCTCGGGGGCGCTGCCGCTGTTACCGTTCGGCGCTCCCCGGGCGCGGGGAGAAGCTCTCGAGGGCCGTCGGGGTTACTCCGCTCTCTCCGGCTCCGAACCCCGTTAGTGCCGGGACGCCGGGCTGGCTCCTCGCTGCGAGGCGGGCAGCAGACGGGTTATTAGGGTTATTAGTGTTATTGTCATTATCTCTCCCTTCCCCTGTGGTTCTGTGTCTCTCCACCACTTTCAGACCAGCCCATTATAACGCCGGCGAGAGGCGGAGCCAGGACAAAGATCTGAAAGGGTGGTGGGTGGAGAAGCAAGGTAGCAAAGGTGGGTATGCCCTAATAAGCCGTCTCAGAGCCGTAATTAGCCAAGATGACAGCGAGGTCTTGTTGGAAAGTTATTTTACGAAACTTGTTTGTATTTTCTCTTGCCAGGTCCCTCCCCTTCCCGGGTATTTCGAACGAAGCCGCAGTTCGGCGCGACTAAGCAGAGCTGGCCCGCCTCTCAGGTGTAAAATGCGGAATGACTTATAGGTGGCAGACCTGAACCTGTTACGTGCAGTGATTTATTTTAATAGCGCCGTATAAAGCAACAAGTTGTAATATGACAGCTCAACAACCTGTTGGAAAATAATACATGGCTTCGCAGTTGTGAATTCCTAATGATTTATGTAGCCTGACAAAATAGTTTCAGTCCTGTTCTCTCTTTCCTTCTGTCTTAAGCACACCTGGTGCAGAGGTAGAATGGGAACAGGTAGGCAATGCTTTGGGGTTTTTCTATGAGAGATTTAGTCAAAACCTTAACCTTAGTTTTACGTGTACTTCTGTTCACATAGTAGCATTGCTTGACCTTTTCTGGATGGTGTGTTTGAAACATTTGTCTTACAACTGCCACTCTCCAGTAAAATTTTTTATGGTGTAGGTTTTGGGTTATTTTTTTTTTAAATAGCAACTTAAACTTTTTTTTTTTTTTAATCACCGCAAAGTTTTAAATTTCCCATAAAATTTGGGACAAAGTATTCTGTAATTTTACCTAGACACTTTTCTTCCTAGGAAAATTAGTGATAATTTTTGGGTTTGTTTTTAGGTTTAAGTTGTTAGGGTCTTGCCCTCCTTCAGAGTTTTTTATTTTTCTCCTTCAACATTATGCTAGGTAGAACGACTCAATGAAGAGAGCTATCTGGCACTAGCTTCTCTGAAACCTCCCTGTTCTGCTCAGTTCTGAACAATGCTGAACAGTTCTGAATAGTTCAGTTCAGATTCTGAACAGTAGTTCAGAGTCAATTGCAAAATGCCATTTGACTTCATATGGCAGTAGCGCTGGTGTCTGCAAAACAATAACAAAAACATCAGCAGAAATCCAGTGTGGTGCTTATGTTTTATTTCTCATATGTATGCTTCGAATTTTATGTCCTGGAGTAAGAGTTGGATTGCTCCATCTTTTCTGAAAGCAGTCTTTCTAAATCGGACCTTATTTTAGAATAAATACTTAATGCAGAGTCACTCTGGTTAGGACTGTTCTGTTGTGGTCTGGCTCTCAGGGAGTATTAGAGAGGAAGATGAAAAAGGGCAGGTTTAAAAGACTAAGAGGAGAAACAAACAGCCCTACCTTCTATCTCAATCTCTCTTGAGTAGATGTTCCCACACACACACCTGCATTTTGTTTCAAAGCTTTGCCATTCCTTCAGTCCGCATGAGCCTTACGTGGAAAATACTGAAGAGTGAGAGGTTCTTCTGTCCCTCTGGTTGCATTCTTGGTAACTTTAATAGAAATAATAATACATCTGAAGTCCTGCTGTCCTTACAAAAGCTGTATCATTTGAGAAATGCAGGCAATTCAGAAAGACAAAAATAAGAGGAGGGAGACCTCTCTTGGTTCCTTGTTGTTGTTGTCTCCATGTAATGTAAACTGAAATCTTTCAGTAAAGTGTTGTCTTAGCTGTAGGTGCCAATGTTTGTGTTTAAGGGTATGGGAAAAAGGTATCATTCCTTCCAAAACTCATATTTTCTACAATGATGCCAATGGCAAGGGTAGGCTTTTTCCTCTTCCTGCTTTTGTTGTAAATAGCAATGAAGTAGCGATGATTTGCTAGCTTGCCTTTGATGTTTATTTTATTACCGTTCCACTATTTGTGTGGAAAATGTACACATTGTCTCTTATCTTTATTCAAAGAACTTAAAAAGTCATTCAAATGCTGTAGGTAAACACGTCAGACATAACAGAAGCTTTTTCACAGCCATACTTCAAGACGAGGAGTGGATGGCAAAGCTGGTTTTGCAAGATTTAAGAGGGGACAGAAGCTTGTACTCAAAATAATACAAAGATAGCTATTAATGGCTGGGAGCAGGGAACATTTCTAAGATCAGCCCTGATTCTTGTGGCTCAGTGCGGCTTTGCTGTCTCTGAGCCAGTGCCTGTTTGTGAACTGTCCCGTGAAATCTCTGGTGGCTCTTACCTGAGCAAACATATGAAGGTGCTCATGAAAGGGCCATGCAGGGTTTAAATAGAGCCTTCCTGGCCTGAGTGAGAGCAGTGTCAAGCCCATTGCTAACGCTGCCCATGAAACATGAGCAAAGTTGTAAGAAGTGGTGAAATAGTCCAACTACTCCCGTCTCTCACCACTGAGAGTATATGTAACCTCAAGTCTTTTCCTGCTATAGTTTTTTAAAAGGCACTGTATCGCCTTCAGGTTTATAAAGATTAACACAATCATCGGAAAAACTGATTCTGTTAAGTAAACTTCACATCAAAAGCACTTTGATGTGCTGTATTATAGCAAAGCCAAACACCCCACCCCCATCACCCCAAGAAAAACCTCCAAAAACCTCCAGTGAAGCAATGTAAAAAAAAAAAATCTAATTCTTTGTTCTAAAATGAAATGTCTCTTCCTCTTTAGATCAGCAGAGCAGGACTTTTTTTGATGTATGATCCCCTTTTCCTACCCAAACCAGTACCCGGTCAAAGACAAATGGAGAAATGTGAATGGTTGGTTGAAAATCACGCAATCAACTTTGCTTCCCATTTTCTGTAGTATTTCACTCATTTAATTCAGAAATAGTAAGAGTATGCCAATGGGTATTTGGAGATAAGGTGGTATAGTCCTTTTCATTCAAGCTACAAATTACAAAAATATTCCTTACTAAATGTAGCAAAATGCTGCACTGTCTGGTGGTTCTGAGTGTATTTTTGGTTGATCCAGTTCTGTTGTCTCCATGGTGTTTTAAACCATGGAGACATGGGTTTTTCAGTTCAGCAAACATTGAGCAAAGGTGTGTCATGATATGTTCTTGGTTTAAATTTTTTTNNTTTTTTTTTTTTTTTTGCCTTCTGTCTCTCCAGACCACTAACTGGATTAGAAAGGGTTTCCAGTAAGGTCATATAAGAACAACTGGTCAATAAAGGTCTCTGTGGTGACTGGGAAAGACCTCTCATTAGTGGTAGGCAAGCTTATTTGTGCATCTGAGATGTCCAGCACACCAGTTGGACAAAGTGCTCCATCATCTCTTCTCTTCCTCCTCCTGTGGCGAGCTGCAGGAGTGCACTGCCTTGCCAGGAATGATCAAACTGGACAATGCAATTCACTCCGTGAGAAACAATAGAGCAGTTCAAAGAACTGCTCTGGATGGGCTGCTCGCAGCAGGAGATGTGCCTAGCATGCATAAATGAACTACAGTCTGTGAGGGTTGGCTAATTGCGCTATGTATATTTTTATAGTTGAAGGAAATCCAGCTAGAGACTGAGCTGTAAGAAAGGAGGTTAGTGGAAATTCCTTTAGACCTTGAGAGGAAGAGTTTGATCACTGAAGCAGAATGCATGTCTGTGTGAATTCCCTCATTGGGAAAGATTGGCACTTTTGCACAAGGACAGCCATCCCCTGTGGGTAGAGATTTTCTCATGTCTTTGGCAGGTACTAAGAGCTGAATTTACAACGGGGAGTTCCATTTCAGCTTTGTTTCATGCTGTCTTTATTTTCTTGGGGGATATTGCTTAGAATGAAATTTTTCCATGCTGAGAGCTTAGTATCACTTCCTCCCTGTGCCCACTTCATGTTCCATAAAAAAAGTCTGCATCTAAGCAAATTTTTTTCTCCAAAGTTCTGGATTGTGGCAGAATGGGCAGGGACAGATTTTCTCCTGAGAAGAAAGTGTCGTTACTGCTCTTGTTACTAATGCTTAGTACTGGAGAAAAAATTCCAGATTCTTACACCATCCTTTTCACTGAGAAATCTCAGAGCTCTCCCATTTTGCAGGTGAAAAGGAGTGAAGGGGAGTCTTGCTGAAAATAGTTTGGTAAGTCAGTAGCAGCCCTGTCTGTAGAACTGAGCTCTCGAGCCTTTGTCCTGTGCTGTGTCCAGAGAGGTATCCACCACAGGGCCTCACTGGAAAGCACTGTACCATTTAGCAAGGAGCTGTCAAAATGGGGATCGCTCTGTCCCGAGACTCAGATAATTTATAGCTAATTCTCTCTTTTTACTAGTGCTGTGTTAAGCCTCCAGGGCTTGAATGAGGTTCCACACTGGCATAAGGTGAACCTCTCTGGAATATATTGCAGGTTTGCAGTCTGAGAAATACGTGACATAAAAGGGTGCAGGGTGAGGTTAAATCAACACAGTATTTACAACATATTTTGTGATGACTTAATTCAGTAACTGTCCCCATAGGCTTTTCTCATAGCTGTTTACCTGGTTTCATGTGGCTGCACCAAGAGAGAGAAAATCCAAATGGCGATGGGCTTAAGGGTTTGTGGATCTCTTCAAGGAAATTTTTCTTACAGTAGGAAAGAAACTGGCATCGGAAGGCAGTACATGTATTGATAATCCTGGTTATAATTGTCAGGACAGAATTACTTGCTAAAGGACAGGCTCGACCACAATTAGAAGTTACGCTGTGTTATGCTTGTTATGAAGTTACGATGCAGAAGCCATTTGGTGAAATTCTGTGGCTCTGTGCCAAGCATAGTGAATGGGTTTTGTTACTGGTGCCAAACAAACTTAAAAAGAAACCATCATAGCTTGTTATTGCTGGTGCCCAACCAAATATCTGTTGGCATCAAACTTGGTATTGATGCCAGAGGCTTGCTATCACTGGCCAGTGATATGAGGAAACACCAGCTGAGCTGTTACAATAGCTCTTACTGCCTTCAAGTCCATGCATTGATGGAGCAGAGTGAACAACTTTGTAAGAGAATTACAGCAAAATTAACCAAGAGATGAAGGGCTTTGAATATGTGATGGAGACTCACTGAACTTTGCTAGCCCTTGCTGGAGTATATCTAAGCCAACTCGAATGTACATATATTTTACATGGGTAAACAGTGACTAGAGATATGAAGGATATGTTTCAATTCAGCTAAGTTAAAGTAGTATTTATAGCACCATGGATCAACAAATTAATCACCTTGCCAATAGTATTTGGGTTGAACAGCAATAAGTATTTAACATCCTTACTTCTGGGTTGGATTTCTTTTGTTGTTTGTTTTCAAAAAGCTTTTTCTGGGTAGAATCACATGATTTATATAAGCATTAGCCAAATCTAGAAATAAAAAATGGTGTGAAAACCTTCTTGTTTTTTATTTTTTCCAAGACCCAAGTGAAATGCATTATAATGGAGCTATTCAGGAGCAAGCTGCTGACAGTCAGACTTCCCTGTGGTAGGCAGGATTTGGCAGTGTTACCCCTAAATTGTATCTCTCTTGTACATTTTCTGTCCTCCTTTTGCTGTGTTCCATTTTCCTTCTCTGCAACCCCCTGGACAGCTCCAGAACACTGTTGGTATCTGAAAATCTGGTCCGTGCTGCTGCTGGAGTACTCCTGGAACAGGGAGAACAGTTACACCGAGGGTACATCCACTGCAGTACCTCCGGTGGTGGGGGATGGGGATTTATGTCCTGCGGACTGTGTTCCAGAAATTGGGTATATTTTCACCACTTTTCAGATGGCAGAGAAATGCAGTAAAAGCCTGGGGAGCTGGTCCTTCTGTTGCTCCAGAGGTAACAAAACCATTAGTTTGTTGAGTTACATGCACTGTGTGTCTGATTCCCAGTTCCTAGGTGAGTTCTTAAGGGATTAGCTGAGTTTCAGTCTCTTTAAGGTGTGAATAAACATCCTGTTGCCTCACACCCATGAAATTTCTTCCCTACAGTTGTCAAAGTGCTTTGTGCAGAGTGTTGCTATTTTGGTTCTGTAAGTAAAGGTTCACAGGCTTTGAATGTCTTGGCTAAACTTACATGATCTAAGATGGCAATAGGACATGGGTTTCTTAATTCCTCCACTACTGCTCTACCTACTAACCCTGTTGTTCCCCTGAACCTTTACATATACTTTAGTAGATTAATAATTAACCTCCAAGTGGGGCACTTTGAAGCAAATGTAAAATGAAACCAAACACTTGTCATGGTTTTTAGTCATACCAGATTTGCAAGTAGGGTGTGTTTAAATGATGCAGGTAGATAAAGTCTTGTTAATTTAGATTAGAGTAAAAGTCAGTGCCTTATCAAAGCAAGTGACTAATTAGGAAAACTATTACCTTTTGGAAAAGAAACAGTTGAACTATCACTCAAAATTATTTTAACTAATTGAACTGCACTAATATTTAGAGTCAAAGGTTCGTGCAACTGCTGGGAAAGGAGAAAGACAGAGAGCTTTCCCCAGGAATTGCCAGTGTTCTGGGGTTTTTTTTGATAATTTTGCTTTAGAAAGTTAACAGTACTTGTCATCACTGTGTAAACATGGGGAAGGGAGGAGAGTCCTGTGAGTCATCAGGGAGCCAAACATCCAGAATTTAAGTGAAGAGCTGGAGCATTTGTATTAAATATGCTGCCTTCCTTCTCTTCAACTTACCAAGCCAACAGGACAGCAAAGTGCTCGTGAATGGTTTGAAACGATGAAGTGAATCTCAGGTCTGTAATAACAGTCATTGAGCTTTTGGGAACCTGCAAGGGTGGAAACACAAGGGCAAATTCATGGTGTGAAAAGAAAGATTACAATCAGACTGTATTTATGTTCAGACAGATACATGCAATTGTGAAGAATCATTAAATAACTGTTAACCACACCTGCACAGAGCCTCTGGCAATGCTGGCTTACACAGAATCTCAGGAACAGCCATGTGCCTGACATCATACCTTTGCAAGGAGAGAAAAGTCCTGGGTGTTAGCCCAAGACTGGTAAGTAAAACATCGTCCACAGACTTGTGCCAGTTTAGTGTCTGCAAGTGATTTTCTGGCGTGTCACACCCAGTATCTTCTGCCCTGTAAACCTGTCAGTAGTCCTGATTTGTTTGCTTATGACCAGGTCTTACCAAACATCTCCAAATCTGCTTTAATGCAATGGCTCCTTCCCTCTAAGTCAGTCAGGACCGTGAGGAGGGAGTAAGTGTGCGTGCACAGAGGGAGTTTAGGTAAAACAGGATTTTGACTTTTCTGAGATTGTAATTGCTGCTGTGACGCACAGCTGCTTTGGGTTTCTTTTTATGTGGATCATTTTCCTTTTTAAAAATGCTGGGAGGTTTTGACATTTTTTCATGATGAAAATGACTTTTTTAAACCTTTTTATTTTTACTGTAAAAAATAAATGGAAGTGTATGGAGGAGGGAATCAAGCAGGGTAAAAGTAGCAGAGGACAAGGAAAAGGGAGCAAAGCTGAGATGAAGAGATGAAGATGTGGAGAAAGTTGGAATAGAGAGCTCCAACTGAGAACACATTGGAGAGGAGTTCCACTTAGACTGTATAAAATTTTCAGGATGCCCAACAATCTCCAGTTTGACTGCTTCTGCTGATGGAATTTTTGGACTGCTCACTTCTACAGCTTTCCTCAGGCTAGGGAGTTCTCTGGCTTTTTGTTTCCCATGGTGCTTTTGGAAGCAATTGTCTTTCATCTGCATTTTCTCTCTTGGAGTATACTTTTCCAGTCTTTCATGGCTAGGGGTGGTTGAGGAGTGAAGGAGTTGTTTTTTTTGTGGTTGATTTTGGTTTGGTTTTGTTCTGTTTTAAACTGAATAAAAAATAAAAAGAAAAGCAGAAGTGAAGATTGAACATCAGTGTATAATTCCTAAAGGGGCTGGGGTGCATCAGTTTGAAAGTTCTTTCTACATGCTATTTCTGTACAAAATATTTCCTCCTTTTAATTTTTTTTTCCTAATGAAAATCTCTAGCAATTGTGAAGAATGGGAGATTATGAAAGAGAAACAGAGCATGACTGATACACAGAGGGATTCAAAGAATTGTAGACTTCAGTATTCACATCTGAGAAGTGTAAGCTCTGCACCTGACATTGATGGACCAGGCAATGGAGATATTTACTCATCACTTACAAGAGTCCTTATTCATAGCTTGATTTATTTATGCCATAAGGGTTTGGAAGACAGTCCATTTTTGTTCTCCATCTGACACGCAATCAGTGCCAAGAAACTCAGCAAGGCCCAACACGGATTAAAGCTTTTGTTAAGAGTTATTGAAGGGTTGTGGGGAAAATGGCCTTCTCCAGTGCTACTTTAAAAAATAGTCATCTCTGTGAGTAAATCTTGGTATCTTGGACAGAGTTTATTTCAAAAGGAGGATGTGACACCTGGTACCCTCTTACACCCTCTTCGGTCTTTAAATGTACTGTCATTAAAGGTTGGCCCCTTGAGGAAAGTAGGTGCAGTCAGGTGCAGAGGCAAACTGAATAGGCGGGGCTCTCACTCCAGTGGGCCAGCATTCAAACCTTCAAAACTTTGGCCAGACTCATGACTATTCCCAGTTTTGACTTTAATTAAATGGTGTTGGATATGAGAGTTAAAGGTAGAAACTGCATTCTATTATAGTAGCTCGTGTTGCTGAAAGAAATAGAACCATGCTTCTTGATTGAAGAGACAGAGCCAAGTGAATAATTCACAACAAATAATTAGTCTAAATGTTTCTAAGTGATTCTTACAGAATCTGAGTATGGTTGAGAAAGATCCCTATTTATTAATGCCATAGGAACTCCCTTTCACAAGGGGAAAGTTTATTTATATAAGATGAGTGAGTTAAAGTATAGACTTGCAAGTTCTTCTTGAGTCATCAGTCCCAGAAAACATGTATGTTATATTAGTTAGTTAGTACAATCTTTCAAACAAAAACATTTGAGTGTGCTTTAACTGATGACTGACATTCCAGAACCTCTTCTGCACACACCTACGCTGGCATACTTTTATACACAAGAGTAATCCTAATTAATTTGGGAAAATTACTCTTGTGCATGAATGTATTCATTAGTATTTTAAACACCATGGTATGGTGAGTCTTCTAGATATCATCTTGATCTTACACTTAAAGGTGCCCACAATGTCCCATCTGGTCTTTAGGGCTACCTTAGCAGTAGTAAAAACAGGCCAGCACCCAGTCCTTCCCCTGAGGGCTTTAGCATGGCTAAATTCTCTTCCTTACAAAGAAATGGCCTCATCTGTTCTGTCTAGAGGGAACTGTCCTTTGTCTGTGTTATCTCCTGAGAATAGGCCTCTGAGTGGCATGAGAAAGTACTGGGTGACAGGGGACAGCCATGCCAGGAAGCTTGTTGCTAATTAAATAGTTTGGACCATCACACGTCAGCTCTTGACTGCATGTCCTGGCTCTTTTTAGTTTGCAAGTGCAAAATGTAACTTAAATAAATGTTTGTGTTCATTTTACATCTTGAAGCTTTGTTAAGGTGTTTTCACTCTCATCTGTTCTTTACAGGAGAAAGCAGCACTGTTTCTTTCAGCAGTGTACTTCTGGGGCTGTATTGGCTGGGTTTCTGTCCCAGTGATGCTGAAGAGTTTTGCCCAAGAGCATTGCAGGGAAACAGTCTTTTTCAGTGTGTTGTGAGTCTTCCCTTTCAGAGGTAAGATTTGATGCAGCCTAAATAATTTTTTTTATAAACACCATTTCAGTTTGTTAAAAGGAAACTATTGGCTAAGGTATTAAAGGGTTGGAAATTTATAGCACTAAGAAGAATATTTTTATTATAAACAGTGGAGAACGTTGGTAATTTCAGAGGCAACAAGAAAATAAAACCAAAGAACCAAAGACCAAAGGGAATTTGAATTGAAAATTTGTACCTTTAAAGATTTCTAAATATGTAGATTCTGCTTTGCAGATAATGAGTACTCAGTGCTGCTGCCTGAAATTTTAAATGATTGCACATGTTGTTGCACCAGGAAATTGTTATAATCTCATCCCCACACAGGTGACTCTAGTACATGAAGTGATTTTCACCCGGTGGTACCTATCTGTGTTAACTGAAAGGGAGCCTAAGACTTCCCAGGTGACCACCTGGAATGTATTACAGAGCTCTGAAAAGTAGATAGGGTGAATTCCAGCCTATCTACCTTCTCATAGGAAGTACCCAAAATGGAGGTGCTCCAGTTTTTGCTGTTTGAGATGCTGTGCTCATTTATTGAGCTTACTTATGAAGAGGTTATTTATGTAGGGTAATTGATTGTGAAAAGAAAAGCTACTTTCATCATTAAATCGAACTTCATCCTGACATTAAGATAGGATTTAGCATAGTGAACTCACCTTACAGAGAAACATTGTGTAAGGTGAGAGGGATTGGCTCTCAAAATTTATTTGCTGCTTAAAAGCTTCACACTGTGTTTCACCTTGAGCATTGCAGGTATTTTCTTCCTTTACCTGGCTGCCATTTGCTTATGGTCCTTTCTGATAGGACTAGTGCAGAAGAATGTTTCCTATTAGGCTATTTTGCAACATCTTTCTGCGAAGCGCTTGAACATTAGTGCTTGCTCCAGGAAAAGGTGAGTTAAGACGTGTTTTTATGGGTCCTGATAGCTGCCTTGATTCATCAATACTAAAAAGGATGTCTTTATTGACACTGAGCACTTTCCAAAAGTGTTCTTTCCACCATTACTGATGTGTTGCTTAACAGAGCCAGCTTAAGCTTGCCGCACTGAGTTGTGTGTTGTTTGCGTTGCATTGGTTGGTTGCCTCTTTCTGTTAACTTTCCATGCACAATTTAATTAAGCTGTGAATAATGGGATGTGTTATCAGATGGTATGGCATTATTAACTTCAGCAAAGTGTTGTGTGATGAACAAGCTGAAGATCTGGACAATAATTTACGTATCCTTCCCGTTTAACTGTCAGTGCCTTTTGGATGAAGATAGCTACCAGCATGTGTGATTGCAGCCCTGCTGCTGAAAGAGGTGTGTCTGTTTATGCCGCTGAAGTACTCGACTGTTGGTATAAATATGATGGCATGGTAATTACTGGTTATAGATACAATGAAGATCAAACTTTTTTTTTTTTTTAAAGTCCAGAATGCTTTTATTATCCTGGAAGCATGCCTTACTATCTTTTCATATAAATAACCAAGAGTATGGAATTCTGGAGTTAGAAAACTGGGTGAAACAAGTCATAATGATTAATTTCTGAAAATATTTTTCTATGTATTAATTGCCTATGCGCTGTGAGTAGTATTCTCAGGTGCCCTTCTATACAAATTATTCATGACTTCTTTTAGCTAGAAAACAGCAGCAACTAAAAGAAACCCTTTATAAAGTCCATAATGTGCATACTTGCTATTTGTATAAGCAAAATGGTATGGTTTCTTTTCTCTGATTAGATAACTTGTGGAACAAATTAATCTAATGCATATGTGAATAATAGGGGAAATTAGAAATATGCCAACAATATCTAGTTTTAAAGTTGTTTTTCTTATGTATCTAAAATTTAAATAAGTCTGATCTGATTACTTAGTAAAGCAAATAAGATGTACATATCAATAGAAATCAAACTGCTCTCAGATGTTTTCAGATGGAAGTTGGCTTTCAACAGCAAATGGTAATGCAAAGTTCCCCAGCTCTTTAAAGTTCCCCAGCTCTTTTCAGTTCATACTTCTGGCTGAAAGGTGTATGCAGTGTGACACAACATGTTGTGACTCCTCAGCAAAATGTTGCAATTCATATTGGTAAAAGTATGTAGTGTTTCAGAGCAGTGCATAATTTGTGATTGCAACAATCTCAAATATAATACCAGCAATGGGAGCACATGAAATGTGTTCAGTGTTTCCATCTCATTCATAATTTTGACTCAGCAGTTCCAGCTGATTATTAGTAGTTTCTCCAACCAGCCTGGATTGGCTAAGGGAACTCACTTTAACATACTGAAGTGTTTTCATTAAACTTGGCCTGTGCAAAAGTGGCTTTCTAAATTGGATTCACTGCACTAATCTTGGTGCCTGTGCTATTGTGTATTGCATCAAGCAACAAAATAAGCAAGAAACAAAGTGGTAAAAAATATTATTTAAACTGGAAGTGAGGCAGAATTCATTAAAAGGAGAATATGGACCATGCTCATTATAGGATTTGCTAATGCTCTTAAGTTCTTCCAGCTAAATTTAATATATGCAAATCATTATTTATGAACAGTTATTATCAACAATACTAATAACTTCAGTAGTACTAATAATAGCTATATGGATTAATTAACTGTTTTAAATTGAATTTTGTAATATTTGCAAGTTTTCTCACTTTTATGGTAACTAAATAAAATCAGCCCCATTGCTTAACACACAACTCCATTTCATACACGACAATTTGGTTTTAGAGGCACAATTTGAAGCAGAATAAAGTGGTGGTTAAGAAAGTTTCTGCTTGTGCCAACAAAAGAGATAGAGGAATAAATTCAACATAAATTCATTGAGCATATTTTCTCTGTTAGTGTGAAACTAACTCATTCTGGTGAAGTGTAGAAGGCTCACTTGAGAGTTTTGTATTGGAAACACTGTGTTTAGATGGGGGATGCTCTTCTTGTGTTGATTCTTTTCTGTTTTTCTGGTTAGAAAGAAAATGATTTTACAGTCTGTAGGCCATTGTTTGTTGGGATTTTTTTATTACTCTTTCGTGGTCGTGAAGAGGAAAAAAAAAGAAAAATCTTGACCTATCTATAAACAGAAAGTGGAAGGCAAGTTGATGGGAGCACAGAAAAGGGGATCTCCTAGCTTTTACAATGACCTGTTCAAAATGGTTTAAGGATGGCAGTGTTGTGCATTAGTCTGCAGATTCCATGGGACCTTGTTCTGTTTGGGCAGTGAGGTACCATGCATATGAACCCTATGTAAGGCATAAAAATAAGCGTGAATGATAGCAACGCAGATAATATTGCTTCTTATAAATAATAATTAATGCTAATTAATGTTGACTCTATATGTTGTGGCTTGGATGAAACTCTGGCAGGAATTGGCAGACATGCTGATATGAAATCTCCACCCACAAAGATCTGCTGAAAGAGCAGTATCTGGTGTAAGGGGATCTGCCCTTTTAAGTGCAAAGAATACAAAGGTTTTCTAATTGTTTCTCCCTTTTGCAGAGAAAACAACCTTGTAGCTTTAGAGTCAGTCTGCACGCGCGTTTCTCTGGGAACTATAGACGTGGAACAAATGCAAGATCAGATCTTGTTCCTTATGCAAGCTTATAAATAGTGCTGCACGTTCACTGGAAATAGCACATGCAATACAGTGCTCCCCAGCAGTACCAGCCCCTTTCCATGGGAAGATGTAGAAGCCAATGCGTTT
Organism: Origma solitaria; assembly: GCA_013397895.1. Lineage (NCBI taxonomy): Eukaryota > Metazoa > Chordata > Aves > Passeriformes > Acanthizidae > Origma > Origma solitaria. Next base: position 297,557 of record VZRL01003703.1, on the reverse strand, counting down.
GTTGAGGACAGGCGATGCCCTTTCCCGAACTGGGTGGGAGGCTGCTGAGCCAGGCTGCTGTGTGGCTGTTCCACAAGAGGCAGGAAGGCAGGCTAGGCAAATTGGTGCCGATAGAGAGGCTGCCGCCTCCTCACTAGGCTTTGGTAAATCAGTATCTGCATGTGTGCCCGCACATATGCATACTATTTTCCCTCCGCCGCTTTCCTCCCACTCTGTGCTGCTTTCCTCGCCACACTGCCCTTGAGTCAAGAGGTCAGTGCTACCACTTCTTTTTTCACCAGTCATACTTTTCTTTCTGTGGTTTATCCTCTGGTTGTTACTTTCCTTCTTTCCAGTGGAGGGGCAGCAAGAGGCATTTGGCTGATTTAATGTTTTTCAGGGAAGGAAAGGATAAGGCTTAAAAAAAAGGATGCCTTCAGGCAAAATGTGATTTTCAATCAAAATTCTTTTTCTTAAGGGAGGGGATTTGCCTCAATAGAGCAGTTTTACCCACATTCCTCTAAGACACAGGAGTCTGTGTGCTGTCGATGTCAGGGAGGATCAGGGACTAAATGACCAGTTCCCGTCATGAAATAATTCAGCTTCCCAGAGCGGGGCAGGAAGACAAAGGGGTTGCATGTGGCCTTGAAAACAAGAAAGAAAAGGAGAGGAGGAAGTGCCTGGCTGTTGGTGCCTTGATGGGGAGCATTGCAGGGTCCCTGGTGACTGTGTGACCCCCAAACACCCCTGCTGAGGGCTCTGGACCAGGCAATTTGGTAGAGCAGCTCTGTGTCTGCAGCAGCTGCCTCTCGGGGGGTATGAGCTAGAGAAGAGCTGGGCCTGTGGCGCTGTGTTAGCTGGCATTTCAAAGGTGAGATACTCTGTTTTCTTGTTTGTTTATTTCCTTCCCACTGGGGGATCAGTTTCATGTTGAGATGACTTGACTTGATACACACCTCCTTAGTAAATACATTGATTCAACGTTTAGAGGATCATGTTTCTTTGTGGTGCAGAGTTATTTAATGCAATATTTGTGGTAGGCTGATGACACTTGCGATGATCAAAAAGAATAAGTTGTGTATTTTTTTAAGAATGTGTTAAACCAGTTCTGTCAAAATAGAGATAATAAATACCAGTAATTGTTTAGTCAGTTGAAAACGAATAATTCCCACATTTTTTGAAACACGGTAGATAATGGTTTGGCTGAATATGTATGAAGAACCTATACTTATCTCTACATTCCTGAAGCTGAGCATAGAGTACTGTACTTGTTTTGAATGATTCTGGAATCTGAAAAAGTGGAATATTTCCCTGATCGTGACAAAGAATGCCTGCATAAAGTAAACTAACTTTGCATATTCAGATTTCATTGTCTAAACTGCTCTGGCAGGAGTGAAATGCTAGGATAGCAAAGGTAGATTACACCTTCCTCCTTAAGCTGAGGAAGCTGGTAGGAAGGTGGGCAGGGACCAGGGAGATGGCACAGGTTCTGCCAGTTTGGTGGAAGGTTATCAGTGGAAATCCTAACACACCAGCTTGGGACTGGTCTTACTTAACATTTTCCTTAATGCCTTGGGTGTAGAAGGCTGGAACTGACTGATGAAATTCTCTGCTGACACAAGACAAGGAGACATTGTCAAGGCAGAGATAATGTCCAGTTCTTCCCATGCAGGGAGTGTGAGGGCAGGAACAATGAAAACAGACTAAATGTTTAATAGCTGAGGGCTTCTGTCTTTAGCCAAAATCGTTGTTCCCTACAGCACAATGCATCACAAGGTGTGAAAGAAAGTGGCAGAGAAAGATTTGGATATACTAATTGATGACAGAATAACTGTGAACTTCTGGTGCAATCTGGGAAAAGCCAAATGGAAACAGAGTGGTCATTAATGGATTAGGTTTGCAATTAGGAGGTTACTAAAAATGAGATTCTGTTATAGTCTTCCAGCTGGAGTGGGAAGAGCAGCAAACCTAACTGGGACTTCATGAACTGATGAGCAGGGCTCTTGATTCAGAAGTTAGCAGTATCAGGGGACAGTATAATGACACAAGGCTAACACAGACCTTATTTTCAAGCAGAAAGGCATGTGTGCTTTATTTAGCAGTATAGTGCAGATAGAAAGGGAAATTACTGTAGACATTGCTGATTAAAAGTCTGAAATCCAATAAACTTTAATATTGAAAGATGATAATATCCCATTTTATTAATCTTAATTTTCATTAATTTCTCTATGTAGGACGTATTTTATACTTTATGGAACTCATTATTTGTAATTGGTCTTATGTCAACAAGCAGCAAAGATCAGGCTGTCTGCCTTTACTGACAGTTGGCTTAATTTAGTAGTAGTACTTAGCAGTTATGTAGTGCTTTAAAATTTCAAATATTAGCTAATTAGTCATCACACCAATTGCTTTAAATATTATCAGCCTTCTATAAAGATGAGTAAATATCTGTTGTTTTCCATATTTCTGAGATGAGGCAATTCAGACACAGATGGGCTGGTTATGTCCCTGTGCTTATTTATATATAGGTATTTCAAAGGCACATATAATTTCAGGGTCCACCAAGACTATGTACTTGTTATACCTGATTTAGTGTCCACTGGAACCAATGGAAATCATTCTAGCAGCTTCAAGGCTCCCCTTGATGCCTAATTGAATTACCCTGCGAAATCGGTCTTCCAAATATTACCCAGTTAACACGGTACGCTTTGAGAAGGGTTGTGATGAAAAGCACACCTGCCCTGGTGGTCAGAGCCCTTAGTGTGGCTGTAGGGGACAAAAATGCACCAAAAATGGTGAGGTTTGCTCAGCACCCAGTGAATGAGCCCTAGAAATGAGATTCTGTGAGGGTTCTGTTTTCTAGGAAAATAATTTAAGAGCTTGAAAATATTGATTATAAAATGATGAGATTTTTCACATGTTCCTAAGCAAGCATCACATCTTGATTTCTTTGGAAGAAGTAGCCAGATATTTTGACAGTCCCAACATATATTTCTGAGTCAATTCAGACATCCAGATGACTTTAAAAACCTATCCCTACACTTCAGTGCTACGTGGGAGTTAAAACATATATATATATGTCTGTTGACCTTTTTCTGAAAACTCTAAAACTCAGCAACATGTTTTTTATATTGCTTTTCAAAACCTGAAGTTCTATGGAGAAGAAAAAGGGAATAGGAAGGGAAAAAATCTTAACCTCAAGTGTAATGCTGAAAGATCATAGAAATCCTTAATAAAGTGACCAGCAGCTCTTTAGTGTCACCTAAGTGTGGCATATGTAGTCAAAGTTTGACCATTTCTGTGCAGTCTTGTGGTTCAGCTGTGTTCTTTGAAAGATGGAAATAACCCTTCATAAATTCAGGATCATATTGTCATATGTATTAATTCAGAGTTCTCATTTCTTGAGCATTTACTATGCTTTACATAAAAATTATTTGTTTCTGCAAATGTTCCTGCCCTTAAACTTGTTAGGATTTGTTACAGATAACATAAAATGAGAGTAAAATCATATGGAAAATGCGCTTTTATCAAAATGTATTATTGAATTTCTGTTGATATTAATGTCTGCTTGATCCTAGTAGTCAATAGCGTAGTATAGCCCAAGCTTTGAAAGATGAGCTTAGAGTGGGAAAGCAGCACAAGACGGCATTTTCGTCACTGTTGTGCCATTCTGCTAAATACATGCTTCTTTTGCCTCCCTTCCCAGCCAGGAATATCTCAATATACAGGAAATACCAGCAGTAATAAGAACATACAGAACAATCCTCTCTCTGGGTGCAAGCCCTATGCCGTGCCCCCAGACAAAGCTTTTCATGTTTGTTACTTGCTACTCAGCAGCAATCGGGAAATGACAGATGCTGTAAGGAAGACCCTTCCTTAGCCTTATTTCTGTAAAGAAAAAATGATGAGAAAGAGAGCTGTGTTTCTCCACGTGCCTCAAGGTGTCAGGTATTACTGGGGCATTGCAGTCAAACCCGTGTGTTTGCAGCAGATCAAAGGGGTGATGCGAGCCAGAGATGAAGGCTGCTGAACCAAACCCCCACCTGCTGCTGCATGCTGGCTGCACGTGTTGTCAGGATTCACACTCAGCGCTGTGGGATCGATACCAATGCAGCAACATGGGAGCTGTTGTGCTGGGTTTCTGTTCTCAGGTAACCTTCAGCATGCGAGGGGTTGTTTCTTTCACAACTTGTGAGTCTTGGAATAGAATACTAGAATAAAACAGAATCATAGAATGGCTTGGGTTGGAAGAGACCTTAAAGATTATCTAGTTTCAACCCCATTGCCATGGGCAAGGACACCTTCCACTAAACCAGATAGCTCAAAGCTCTATCCAACCTGGCCTTGAACGCTTCCAGGGATGGGGCATCCACAACTTCTCTGGACAATCTGTTCCAGTGCTTTACCACCCTCTCAGTAAAGAGTTTTTCCCTAGTATCTAATCTAAACCTGTTCTCTTTCAGTTTGAAGCCATTCCCGCTTTTTCTGTCACTACATGCTCTTGTAAATAGTTTCTCTCCATCGACCTTGTAGCTCCCTTCAGATGCTGGAAGGCTGCAATTAGGTCACCCCAAAGCCTTCTCTAGGCTGAACTATCCCAGTTGTCAGGCTTTACTCATAGGAGAGGTGCTCCATCCCCGTGGGCATCTCCGTGGCCTTCTCTGGACTCTCTCCAACAGCTCCATGTCCTTCCTGTGCTGGGACCCCCGAGCTGATGCAGCACTGCAGGTGGGGTCTGAGCAGAGCAGAGGGTCAGAACTCCTCCCTCCCCTGCTGCCCACAGTGCTTTGGATGCAGCCCAGGCCACGTTTGCCCTTCTGGGCTGTGAGTGCACATGGCTGGGTCATGTCCAGCCTCTCACACCCTCACCCTCAAGTTCTTCTCAGCAGGGCTGCTCTGTCAGTTCATCCCCAGCCTGTGCTGATCCTGGAGTTGCCCCAACCCAGGTGCAGCACCTTGCACTTGGTCTTGTTAAACCACATGGACTCACTTCTTGAGCTTGTCCAAATCCCTTTGGATGTCATCCCATCCTTCAGGTGTGTCAGCTGCACCCCCGAACTTGATGCCATCTGCAGACTTGCTGAGGGTGCACTCGATCGCACTGACTGTGTCAGAATTAATGAAGATGTTAAACAGTAGTGGGCCCAATACAGACCCCTAAGGGACACCACTTGTCACAGATGTCCTTTGGGACTCCGAACTATTGATCACAACCCTCTGGATGCAACTGGGTAACTAATTCCTTATCCACCTGCCTACCTGTTGAATCCATCTCTCTCCAATTTAGAGATGAATCCTGCTTAGCTACACCTCCCAAAAAAGAAATCTGAGTTGGTCAGTGGCAGCAGCTTCCAGCATGGGAGCAGAGGAAGGTCTGGATCTCCTCACCAGGATGGCTGCTTTCTCTCTAGTGCAGCTGCTTTCCCTGTTTCCCTTTACATCTGGCTATGGTGTTCCTGTTTCTTAGCTAGTGTTCCGGAGGGGACCATGCAGTGGAAATAAGGATGGAAGATGTTTTACTTTGTGTCTGATGGAAGAGTAGCAGCTATGGTCTGGCTATGCTAGCAGTTTTGTTGGCTGTTCTTCCCCTGCTCTCGCTGTTCTCAGCCCTGAAAGGGAGATACCCCTTAATCCTTTCAGGTCCACTCGATTCCCAAGTTTCTCCAGATACCTTTACATTCTTTCCTTATAGCTTATACCTGTTTAAGAATTTTTGTCTGATTGTCTTGGGAATAAATGTAGATCAAGATTTCATTTCCTCATTCCTCCATTCTGTCTTTTTTTAGCTGTGTGGGATTTGCTTTTCCTTCATATGTGTTTTCTCCATTAGCAATATCCTTGCTTTTTGCTTAAAGGGTATTTAGAAGGACAATCCACTCCTGTCACCCAGATACAATGTGTGTTTCATACACCGAAACCTTCTTCCACATTTCCCCTCTCCCCTTGTGTTCATGCTCCTGTGACAAAAAATATCTGTTCAGACAGAACATCGGAAGTGCAGTGGTGAGACAATTTTTGCTTTGACAATGTGATGGTGTACGGATGATCTAAAGGAAAAGCATGGCTTCAGAGCATGGTTAAGCACAAGAATCTTTTTCTTAAACTTGACTTTCTGTTTCTCCCACTTCTTGAGCTGAGGACATAGCTTAACTCTGTGCCCCACTTTTCCAACATGCAGCCTGAGGGTAATGGTAAGGATTCACATCTTTCATGAAGTTTAGAATGACAGTGTAGTATAAATGTCTCCTTTTCCAAACGAAAAGGAGGTCCCAATCATCTGATCCTTCTATGCCAATTTTAGGCCATTAAAAAACCACTGAAATGAGGTTTATTTTTGCTGTGAGATCAAAGTCCCATCATGAATTGTAGGGAGATGCATGAAAAGTCAGGTGCAGTTCTTGCCCTGGAATACTGTGAAGTTAACAATATTGGTTTTTGAAAAAATTGGCTATTATTCCAAATTGTGCAAAAACTGTTAATGAATAATAATTTTTAGGTTTCTTTGGAATGAAGCTTGCTAAGGGCAGTCTCAGGCCGTCTTCTGTAGTCAAGCAAATTTCTTATTAAGAAAATGAATAGGAATTTATTAAAATTATTAGATTGGAGTCATGAGTTCTTTCTTTTCTGGTAGTCCTACAATTTTTCTCCCCACAGTGCCTGAAGCCATACTTAAGTTTCATGAATATACATATGCAGAGAGAGAAATGAGATTATTGTGTGGAAGATCACTGTCTCCATAGAACACAAAGAAATCTTACACACATACACATACTCTTAGATGAATATGCATTAAGAAAGAAGAGATGATGGCTTTCTGTAAATTAGTGTAGCTTAATTGAAGTCAATCAAACTGCTAATTTGATTTAGTCAAGCAGTACTAATTTACACCAGCAGCTGAGATTTTGGCCCTTACTGGTTTAATTTCATACTAATCTGTTTATAGCTTTCAAATATATGGAGCCAGTTGATTGCTAAACTGTTTATCGGGTGTGGTTCCAGGATTACAACAGTAATTATTTTACTGAAGCCCTTTATTTTCAAAAATGCATGTTTCAGATTTACATAATAGGACTAGACAATGACTAAGGGGCAAATTATACCAAGATTATTGCATGCACTTACGCATGTGTTATGTTTTTATGACTCAGAATGGAGCTTGTTTGTGTTCCACCTTTGGATAGAGGTCTCTTTGAGGGGGGTAGGGGTAGGGAACAACATTGTAGAGCACGGAATTACAAAAGAGTCTCAGCCTATGGAATTCTGTGCCAAGACACGATGCTAGACGATAAAATATTACTTAAGTGTGAAGATGGGGGACTTGGTTATGAAATGCCAAACGGTTTTCCACGGCTCTGCTCACTCCATGTGGTGTCTATTGCATCCTTAGAGCTGAGGCCTTCGGTGCTAATCCTCACTGCAAAACGCTTCCCTTTGCTACCTGGTTCCAAGTGATGGCACAGGGGCATTCAGAATGGTGTTGTGGGTGGTGTTTGCCTGGAATTACCCACTCTGAGTGCCTTTCCCCATGCCAGAGGATGGTGTTGATAAGGACAGTGCCATGGTGCTTTGAACAAGCTCTGAAATATTGGTTTTCCTCGTTTTCCTTTGGCATGCCTCACAGAGTAGTTTGCATCTATTTGATACTCAGGGAAGCTGTCAGCAGTCTTGTCTGAAGAACCATCACAGCCAGAAGAGTTTCCAGTTCAGCGCGGTTCCCAGCGCCTGCGTTGGGATTGACAGATCCCACTGCTCCACCCTGTATGGCGCTGCACTTCCTCGCGGAGCCTCATCAGTCAGCGAGCCCGTGAGTCGCTGCTGGCTCTCATGGGTGCTGGTGGTGGGAGGACACTTTAGTGTAGGTTTGGTGCTTGAATGAACCTGTTCAGCCTGGTTGTTGGTAGGATCTGCAGGCTGAAGGTGAAAGGCTTTAGACTCTTATCTTTTGAGCTGTGCAGCTTCTCTCCTGGCTTCTTGGTGTTTATAATAATTACTTTAATGAAACAGACCATTATCTCTGTGCCGTCATCAAGCACGCAAAATGTTTGTTGGAGGGCTCAGGACTGCAACATTTGCTTTCTTGCAGCCAGAAAACAAATTAATGGAAACATTGCTCTAATAATCCCCATCCCTGAACTCTTTAATGCATCCTCAAAACTAAATGCATATAAATAATTACCTGGGTTTTGTAAACAGAGCTAAATTGAAAGATACAACCCACTTTGGGTTCACCAACTCTGACAACACTTCTTAAAAAAAGAAGTGCCTGTGAAACAACTTACTGTACTCTTATAAGTTTGCAAAATGACCTCAATCTTCACAAATGCTTGTTAAAGGATTTTCTAAAAAGAGCAGCAACACCTGGAGACTCATTTATCACTGTCTCTGCCTACTGGCGATCCCACCTACATGCTGAAGAATGACTGCTAACATAATATTTATGCAATAAACCAGCTGAAATGTGTAAAAAGAAAAGTCTTCTGTAGGGATGGTAGAGATTAAAGAAGTATTTGAAGTCACTGGTTATTTTTTGCTGCTTGATAAACAGGGAGGATTCTTTTGGTTTCATGGCACAGTTCTCTTGAAAGGAGAAAGGTTCTTGGTATTCATTCTGACACAGGAAGGCCACTTAAGACCAAGAAGCTTTTCCTGTTATGAAAAAGGTTCTTTTTTCCCCTCATCTTCTTGATTATAAATTATACTTTCATCTTCTGTAACTCAGCTATGGAGCAGGGCCACTGAAAATTTCTTGAAGCCGTTTGTTGTCTCTCAAGCCTCTTCACTAATATCCAAAGGGATCCACCAGGCAAATACCAGCCTGAAAAATCTTAGTGATCTTAAACTTCTCTAACAGAAATACTCTGTGAAGGCTCCACCTAAGACCCAGGGGTTTAAAGTGTCCAGTAATAGAAGTGTGAGACTTACAGAGGAATCAAAGCAACAGGTAGAACTGAAGCCCTGGAGGTGCATTTAGTAAGCACAGGCTCAGCCTGAAATGTACAGAACCGAGTGAAATGATCTCGTGTTAACTTCAGTCAGTCCAGTAGCTTTGATTATGAGTGACAATTGGGTCTGTAGAATACTTCTTTCTGCTTGCATGCATAAGGTCTCTCTCCCTAGGCTTCTGTATCTCCTGTTCTGTGGCCCTGTGCATTGAAATTCGGGAATGCTTATGGAACCCAAATTTTATCTTAAATCTGGGTCATCAACCCATGGAGGTCGTAACAATGAGCCTGTTAGTACAAATATGCAGTAACTGTGTTGGTCAGTATAAATGAAGAGGACTATCACCTAAAACCATGTTGGTCAGCCTAAATTATGTTGGTCAGTCTAAAAAAAGGACCTGCTCTCCAGATCTAGGAAGCTGCTCACCACGGGACTATCACTTTAAAATCATGTCTGATAACTCTGTTGGGTCATACATTCATGCCCAGTGCAAGTACAAAGGAGGAGCAATTTGTATGCAAATGTTCAGCAAAAAATGGCTCTGTCAGAGCAGAGGGAACAGCCACCAAAGATGAGCTGAGGGACAGAGTCCTCATGGTCTCATTAAAGTTAGTGACTGAGCACACAAGTCAGCAAGAACACTTACTGGTCCTTCTCTATGTATCTTCTCCCTGCCAACCAGCTTTGTTCTAAACAAACAAAAGACCCTAATAAAACTAAAACCAAAGCACAATTACAAAAACAAGCAAAGAAACCTCCCAGGACACACAGAAGTAATGTGTTAAATCTCTGCATCAATGTTTTGACCAGGGGTAATTTGCCCTTTAGTTGTGTCACTTTAGCACTGCTTGCTAGTGAAGAATACCAGCAAGTCATCAGCTGATGTGAGTAAGTATCTGGGAAATAGTTCTTCAGATAAAACCTTGCAGCTTGTAGTGGATCACATGTGTGAACATGAGTTGGGAATGCTGTTTAAAGAGGAAAAATAAAAATAATTGTGCCAACCTGGGACATTCAAACAGGAGTACAGCTGACAAGACACATGAAGTAATCCTGTTTCACTCAATGCTGATAAGGCATCAGCTGGAGGACTGGAACTAATTTTGGGCTGTGCCTTCATAATAGTATGTGAGCTCATTGGAGAGAATCCAAAGTGAACAAGAGAATGATCAAAAATCTGCAAAACCCAATGGCAAGAAGAGATTGAATGAATTGGGTGTTTCAACCCAAAGAATGGAGGATTTCAAAGGGAGAGAGAATTTAATAAGGGTCCTCAAATATCTAAAAAGCTCTGGCAAAAAGGGGACTAATAAAAGCGTGATTTTATCTAGTATAATCCTATGCTGTTATTGGCCCTATCAGGCTAACTGGCTCTAATTGCATTTTGTTAAACAGGAGAGTAGATATTTAGCAATACTTAGTAGCAAGATGGATTGTGATTGCCTGGAGTAGTAGCAGTTTCTATAAGTGGAAGGAAATAGATTAGAAAAGGTGGGTAAATATCTCTGAAGAAGGATGTAGGAGCAGATGCTTTTACCTTGGAGCACCAAAATGAAATTTATTAGATTGGTTTTAGTGCTGTTTTTGCTATTATTTTATGGGAAAGCGAAACAACGGAGGAAATAACAAGACTGCCAAAGGCCTATGATGATTTGTGCGAATTTTAAGATGCATTTCTAACACAGTGCCATGTTTATAGACAGCTTCATCATCATGGCAATCCACACAGACCTATTTCTCTGATATACCCAGCTGTCTGTAGGGGCTGGTAAAGGAGGAGTATCACAGGGTGGTGCCTGGCACAGCACAGAAGATGTGGTTTGGGTTAGTCTCAGTATGTTGCAGCTCAGCCAGTTTTGTCTTGATCATCTCCATGTGGTGTAACTCAAGGGATTTTCTTTTTCCTTGTAAGAAAATAGATAAGGATTTGATTGAAACTGGTGGAGAAGAGATTAAATAGATACTGGCCATATGTTGTGCATAAAATGCTACTTGCAAGTGCTACTAGGAACTTGTGTTAAATGCATAGAACCATCAATTTAATGCTTAGTGCCAGCAAATAAGGGAAAGGCAGAACCTGAAACTAAGCAGCCTTAGAAACTTACTTTCACTTCTCTTTTACTGCAAGAGTAGGAGTAAGGAGAGGAAGAAAAAGGTGAAAAATTTAGGTTTAGATTAAAACAGAGTTGAAAATTTATTGGAAAAAAAGGTTTAATAGAAATCTATTAGAATTTTGATTTTCAGATAATAACAGCAAATTGCCTGAACATGGAAAATGTTACGTCATAGTCCTCAGGTATTTCAGTATACTCTATTGTACCTTGGAGTTTAAGTTTCTGGACAAATGTTTCTCCCCTATGATGAACTACTGTATGCCAACACAAAGTGAGACCATCAGATGTTACCAGAGAGGGAGCCTGGCCAGCCAATCTGATTGATAAAGGAGAATATGTATAAGTATAATCATAAAGCTCTATGTCAGTAAGTCAAAATCTTCAGTATTCAGACACAAATTGGGAGGTTTTTTTGAAAGATGTTATTTCTTGTAAGGAAAACAATTCTCTGGACAGATCTAATTGATAAGAAAAAGTGTAGATAATGTAGCTGGTTTGTAAGGCAAAAGGCTCCTCCTCCATGTCAGACCAACTCTGGGTTTTTTTGGGAGACAGTAAAATGGGCACAGTGCTGCACAACAGTTGTCAATTGTTCTGTTTATCTTGAAAAATATATAGGGGTGAGAGTGAGCTGCTCAATTTTTTCAGGTTTCTAAATCATTCTGTATCATGCACTACTGACAGTGGGAAATAACCACATATCACCTTTAGACCTCTACTTCACCGTGCTAAAGAGATTCATTTGCCTTGCCTAAAGAAAATGTCAGGTGGGTCACACTCATTATATGGGATTCTGTGGAGGGTTAGCCCTGGCCAGCAGCTCAACACTCACCTTTCTCTTTCTCACTCCTCTCTCCTGTATGATAGGAAGGAAAAAGAAAGAAGGTGAAATGACTTGTACTTGAGATAATGATAGCTTAATACGGAAAGCAAAAGCTGAGTGCGCAATCAAAGGAGAAAGAGGAGTTCATTCATTACTTCCTCTCCAGTCTCTTCCAGGGAATCAGGGCCTCAGCAGGAGTAACATTTGCTTGAGAAGGTAAATGCTGTAATAGCCAATGACCCCCTTTCTCCTGCTATTCCCTGAGCTTTTACATGCTGACCGTGATGTCATACGCAGGGAATATCCCTTTGTTCAGTTGGTGTCCTTTCTGCATCCCCTCCCAGCTTTCTGCCCACTCCCAGCCTGCTTGCTTTGTGGGGAAGAGAGAAGCTTTGATCCCGTAAGCACAGCCAGCACACTGGTGCAGATGCAAAAGCATGGCACCACAAGAGGAGCTGTAAAGGAAGTTAACTCCATCCCAGCCAGAACCAGAATGGATCCTAAGAATACTGGTCCTGCAGCTACATAGGTCCTTGCAGTGTTTGCACAAATGTTTCAGTAGTTTGGTATCACACCTTTTAATTTTTTTTTTTTTCTTTTTTGATGAGATATGGGTGGAGAGGCCTTGAATGCATGCTAAAGATGTATTCACCCAGAGCTGTGTGTACAAAACCCATTTTCAGGAAGCTCCAAATGTGATGAAACTGCAGAGACAAAAGAAAACCTGCTGCAGAACTTGTCCTTTGAATAAACAATGGGGAAATGCCTGATATTCAAACACTCTTGGATTCTTCAGAGATTAGAACAACTTTTTAAAATGAAGATATTTGTTTTGGTTTTTTTAATAATGAAACATTTTGTCTTACAATTCTCTGCATGCAAAAGGAGAAGGGAGCTTAGTTTTCACCTCAGTCTCTGTAGCAACACTGCTAGCTTTTCAAATTTCTTGAGCTCTGAACATGATGAAATACAATTATCCAAAGGGAAACAAAAGCATTCCAGGAAAGGCAATGTGTATGTTTCCACTCCTATGGCAGAATGGAGTTGAACTCAGCATTAAACACCAGCAATGTCATAATGTTACCCTCTATAATTAAGTGGTTATGGTGCTAAATTTAAGGATTTACTGTTTTGTTACTGTTTTAGCCTCTATAAACGAACTTCAATATGGGGCTGAGGTTAACCCATTTACCATATTATGCTAAAAATCAGCAGAAACAGCCATATTTTTCCCAAAAATATGGTTTTGGTAGGTTTTGGTAAAACATCAGAGCATTACAAATGTGTTTTTTCTCTTATTTTTTCTCCTAACCTTTCAGTGAAGGTATGGCATGTATTTTAGATTTTGCCTAGGGTTTTTGAAAATCAGTTATAAAATAAGGAATTTTTCAATAAAATCTGAGCCTTACAGGTAGAGGCAAAAAAAAGGCTGGTAGATCCTTAAAGAGCTCATGTAGGACTTCAGAGCCTCTGCTCTGCCACAGGGTTTGCCTATGTACTTTGTCAGGGAATTTAATTTTCCTGTGCCTCCATGCATTATCTGTAGATGGGATAACAGCTTTGTTGCCTCACAATCATCGTTACCTGAGTGTTTCATGGGGTGATGACGAGCAAATCTCACTTGTTCCCCTGAAACTGCTACATTGCACATAGATAAGTAAACAGTGGAAATATTTGAAGACTGTTACTCACCTGTGTGACAAAATGGGATCTTTCTTTTAGAACAATTTCATTTTATAATTGGTCTCTTTTTTTCATTGCATGATTTATAATTTGCTACAACAACGATGGGTATTCTCAGGCCATTATTTTTGATGGAAGTATAAATGGGGATATAAATTTAATCTCATAATGAAATGATGACAGATAGACATAAACATATAGTAACACATTAAAAATTCCCACAGAATTGTAAGTCAAGTGTCATCTAGAAGAGGCCAGGAGACTGAGCTACCATGTTATTACAGGCAGACTTGGTAATGACACAGATAATTAAGACTGACTAACTTTTTTCATAATATGGTTTTTGTTGCAATTGCTGATAAGATTGCCAAAGTTTAAACCATTGGGACTCAGATTTTCTGTGCCAGCTCTTTGGCTAAGATAGATTTTTGTTGTGGCAATCACATTTAGAACAGAGATGAGCCATGAGACAAGGTCCGTGGAATTGAATGCTGCCCTGGAGTAATCCATATGGCAATAGAAGATAAGCTTTAAACATAGGAAACCTTGAAAAAATATGGAAAAACTTGTTTATGAGCAGGGAATGCAACATTAGGGGGGCAATTTTCAGATATGCCACTATTTCAGCTCTGGTCTATATGATGGGTATAGGACAGCACTTCCTTTCTCAAAGGAAAGTTGTTTTGTGATTATAACTCCATCAACATTTGGTTTCTGCTTTTTTTCTTTTCTCCTCTGAAAGTCCTTAAATGCTCTAATGACAAATATGACAGAGAAGCCTATGAATCCATTCCTGAATGCTGGTTTAGGATTCTTCTAAGAGGTTCTGCTGGCAATTCTGGGTGCTGAATGAGGCAGTGGTCCCTGGGAAAATCAACTATCATGTCACTGCACAATGCAGATATGCAAGGAAGGCTGACATGAATTTGCACAAGCAATCATTAAGCCTGATGCTCTCAATCCTGTTCCTTTTTGCACCTTCATCTTCTCTTTAATGCATTTCATAATTCATAGTTAAGGAGGTTATGTGAAGTTTTCAACATGACACTGTACAATCAAATAAAACCCTAGAAAGGTCTCTTCATGGTTAAGATTAATAGAATAATATTAATATATCCTCAAGTATGGCTTCTCAGCCTGCAAGTGATCCAGCTGTGGCTAAATTCCAGTTTCAATTGCATGTGATGGGGTGGTGGGGAGTGGACTTTTGGAGTGCCTCTACTGATCCCACTTGTTTCATGCAGTGGTTTTGTGTTTCGCCGACTATTACACCTATTTGGCTGTAATGCACACACTGGTGGATTCCCATCTGTGTCTGTGGGGTCAGAATAAAGCCTCAGAGAAAGCTTGGGGAAGACACCCAAAGGCCTCTCTTTTTACTCATTGCTTCATTACTGCCGTTTGCTCCGAAGGTTCGTGTTATGCACAGCAGACAAAGAGTGAGAGGCAGTCCTTCTCCCCAAGATTTTACAACAGAAGCAAAAGACGAAGGACAGCAGGTGGATACAGATCAGCAAGGGAAGAGCAGAGGGACAGCTATGGAGAAAGACAGTGAAGCAGCCATTGCAAATGTTAGAGAGATCCTCTTAGAAAAATGCAGCAATGTGAGAAAGCCCTAAATTACTGTTTTGAAAACTTACCAAGTACAATGATGGAGTCTGGTCTCCTGGGCTAATGGCAGGCAGAATCCTTCTGCATGAGGGTGATGAGAAATCTCTGGTGAAGCTTTCACAGCCCACTAGTAGCTTGCTCCATGAAAAAGAAAAGGTCTCTGAGGGAGACAGCTTCTTTTCCATTTCATTTTGGGATTATTTGATCTTGCTACAGCAGGCTAAATACTTCTACTGGTATCAAACATGGAATAGTGGCAATGTTTTTTGGGAGAAATGATATGATAGGCATTGAACACTGTTGGTTTTTAGGCAGTGTACCACTGACTTGTGTTCCAAGAGGAATGAAGTGTTTGCAAAAAGGTGGCAAGCAGGAAAAAGGAACAAAGAGATAATGGGGAAGGTGCTATGAAAAAAAGGAGTGTGTCAGATCTTCAAAGGGTACCATGCATTGTGGAAGATTAGCTTCTGGAGGTAGCAGAGTTAGATAATTTAATTTTATTTACTTTGATGTCTTTCATTCATGGAGAAAAAGTGTTGATTCTTCCCCTTTTAATTGTACTACCTTTGCAAAAAATACAGGATTAAGTTACAAAAATACGGTGTATTGTAGTCAAACAAGTTTTGCAAACACAAACATTACTCAGAAGCTTGCAAAACCTGGAAGTAAGTGAAAACCTTTGCAGTATCTCTTTTGCTTTCTGAGTAAAGTTTCAACTCCTCTGCATGGTTTTAATGTGATTATCCTGCAGACAGAAAAGTCTCTTTGGCCATTGTCTCAGGTGATTGACAAATTTATTTTTTTGACAATTCACCTGCATTGTCTCCTCTGAAATAGTTGTAAGTATTAGAAATAATTTTAATGAGCATTAGCTTTAGCAGTCAGCCCTGAGCTACATGGGTTGCTTGGAGTCTCAGACCTTTCTCTGTAGCCCCAACTATTCCTTTACTGTTCCTCTGTTTTGAACAACTTAAGTGAATCAGGCTCATGTCAGTTACTAGGCAAGCAGCACTTATCAGTGTCAAGGTGATTTAGTTTCATTTATACTTCTGAGATCTTTTTGTGCACCAAGGAGGACTGGCAGGTATTTCTAAATATATTAAATTGAGTTGACCCTGCTTCTGTTCCACAGAAATCAGTGGCCAATCTCTTGACTTTCACGCTCTCAGATGCTCCCCTGGAAAAGCTTGTGTTTGATTTACTTCTGTGTCCCATATACTGTCTAGAGCCAAGAAGGCATGAGAGCTGCTGCAAGTGGCTTGTGCCACCCATCTGCTTGTGGAGTTACCAGAATTACCAGAGCTGCCAAAAGTTGTGACTCTCAATCCAGTGTGTGTGGGCTTGGGGGTTCGAAGGCTGAAACTGAGGACATGTATTAGTTGTTTCAAAAGAAGTCTCAAAAATTCCATGTAGAAGATGGCCAGACTTCCCTGCCTCCTTTCTCAGTGCTTGCTATCACTGATCTGTGTTCTGTTGCGCAAGTATTCATCTGAATATTGAATATTCATATTGCATCAACTTGACGCGCACCCTAAGTTCTGGAACACTGCAAAAATTACCTTTTAAAGTGGCTGAAGGAGGAGAGCTGAGGCAAATAGGTTTGTCCTCTTGTTTGAGGCTGAAACAGAAGAGGATAAAGGGGGGAGGGAGATTTAATTAAAAATAGACCTGATTTTTATAATTTTTTAAAATGTAATTTAATTAATTGTAATGTGAGAGAATGGGAAGTGAGAAAGCATAATTTCTTTGTGTAACTTCTTGCCCTTTTAAATTGGTACATTGAATTCTGCATGTAAAATCCTCAGTATAGTTTTAAAAAAATGTATCAAACTGGATAAATTTGTCACATTGCCATGATGGGTATAACCAGGAGATTACTTTGAAATAGAATTAACTGGAGTAGTCATAGGTAAGAAGTTTGAGAGCTGGGAGCAGAGCTAAATAGAAGGGTGGAAGGGAGACACTTCATACGAAGATGCAAGAGAGGAGAGGCAAGGGAGACACTTCATACGAAGATGCAAGAGAGGAGAGGCAGGGGAATTATGAATTTGTCCATCCACAGTGATGAGCTCATGCTTTCCCTAATAATACAAGTAATATGTCTTTGTTTTTCTCTCCAGATATGTCATTGTTAACAATAGGATGAATGTGGTATCAGTCAGCAGGGTTGGAAGGGTTTTTTGCTCACCATACTTTACACCAACGCGTCTTTGCATATGGCTTATTTCGTTGGAACATGGGGAATGAAACATTCTCTGGATCCAATTCACCCTAACTATAAATCTGGTTGACATTAAGTGATTTACAGCATGGGTGTTCTTGATTCACTGTAGCTACTGGAAGGAAATTATTTGTTTATTTTAGACTTTTTTTTCTAAAAAATGCAACAACCTGATCCTGTCAGGGGGAGGGAAAGCACGATTCTCTACCCACATAAGTCGAATGCCTGGTTTGGTTTTAGAGGGTACTAACTTGGATTTGATTAGTTAGAGGAAGAAATGCCTTAGTAACCTAGGTTTCTTCATTGGTTTGCTCAGAGCAAAGCTTTTTTCAAAAAGAGTGCTGTCTGCTTTCCTTCTCTAATGTGCTCTGCTACATCTCTAAGCAGCTCTTTGATTTCAACCATCTGTTCTTCTGCCACTACATCAACAGACAAGGGGAGGAAATGACTTCAAATTTTCAGCTATATGTATTTTTTGATTAGTATGTCTGTGTAACCAGTTATTAAAAGCAAGGAAGAATATAGAAATGTATCAAGATACTAATACAATTTAACTAGGTCATCATAAGAGATGAGTTTTCCCTTAGCCACAAAACTCCCTAGAAGTCCTATTTCATTTTAAAAGGAAACAAAAGAAGTGCAAGTTGCTTCATGAGATATTAATAGCCCATACGTGAAGAATGGGTCTAAAGATATTTATTTATATCTAGTAAGATGATAGGTACTTGCAAAACAGAAAGTTCAGCTGTTTTTAGAATACTTCATACATGCTTCTTAGCTTCTGAGAGATTATTTGATTAATATAACCTCATTAGATATTCTCCTTTTATTATTTCCATGTACATGTAAAGTACATGTGTAGAATCCCATGCTGCCCAGAAGGGGAAAATAAATGGAATCAAAGGAGTGTGTGGGCTCTATGAACTGTTGGGATGTGCAGCGATGCCTGCTGCTTCCTTGGGCAGTAAACTCTCCTAGCGCTTGCTCAGTGCATAGGTCAAGCAATCAAGACTTTTGTCTCACCCCTTGAGTCTCTTCTGGAGTCACTAGCTAATAATTTGTAGGTAACTTTTGAAAATTCATTAATTTGTCCAGTTATTTCTCTGGAGTAATGCATTCATTGGCTATTCTCCTTTATGCACAGCAGGGATGAGTGTTTGCAAAAGCAGTGTTAGACAGGCTAAGACCTCTAGCTAAGCCAGGTTTCTACCTGGAAATGCAGCAACCCTTCTTGGTGCTGCATGCCCACTCTCCACATTGACTCTAATGGAGGTTACAGGCAGTTAGTTTGGAAGACTGTATCAGGAAGCAAATTTAGGGTCTTGAACTGATGTGTAAAAACTAAATTTTATTTGGGTTTGAGAAAGCCAACAGGTTTTCCTATGTGACCCATAGACCAGTCTACTCTTTGTCATCTATCTCTTCTGAGGAAAATGCAAGTTAAACAACTTCAGCTGTGGTTATTGTCAGTGGTCCCTATTAGACTTGTGAATTCACTGGTTTTGCTCATACATCTGTGGGAAGAAACAAGAAGGCAGAAGACTGTACTATTTCTGGGTACCTTACAAAAGTCTTCAGAGTTTACTAAGCAGTATTACCTCACTAAGTCTTTGGAGGTGAAGTAAGGTGAACCTCACAGACCAATGACTTGCATACTCAATTAAGGCAAAGTGTTTGCAGCCAAAAATAAAGGGTGTCATCTGTGGTGACTAGCACAATATACCAATATACATGCAGAGTCAGTTTTGGAGGTGAGCAACCAGAACAGTTGCTGAAGGCCCTGAAACCTGAGGACATCCCTTCAGGTTGAGTTAAGAAATTATAAGTCATCTAATGTGGGAATGAAAAGAAGGGTAGCCTAGCCTCTGCCTAGAGCCCTGACAGGTAAATGGCTCTGCATAAATGTCTGGATCAATTAAATTGCTTAACAATAACTATTGTGGCATTGCTGCTTTTGTTAGACTGGAGTCAGTTGTTACAGTAATGAGCATCACATATGGTTTTAAATCCTGACATTATAAATTACCTCTGGTAGCAGCCTCAGGCTTGATCCAAAGTGGGGCTTTGATGCTGCAACACTGAGTGTTATATTGCCGAGCTTTTATGTGGCTGGCCCAAGGTAAGCAGACACCTCTCCTAAGTGCCTCGGCCCCATACAGGTATGTGGGAAGAGCGAGGTGCATCAGGATCAAGTGCTCAGCTTTCTATTAGGAAATGCTGAGGATACTGTGGGATCTTCACCAGCACGTAGCTACCTGTTACACCCTTTATTCCAAAAACAGAGCTTGTCTGTCTCCTCTAAAACATGGCAGAAGAGTAGATGGGGGTGGCCTTTTGAACAGGAGCCTAGTGATTAAAGCACTCCCCCAGGTTGTGGGAAATCTCTCTCAGTTATTGCTTTTGCCTGAGGGAACTCAAACTCACCTCCCAGAGAGTTTCCTAAATAGTGTGTCTATCTGCTTTCTGCAGTGCAGATACTGACCCTGCCGTGGGATTAAAGAGAACTGAAAGTGAACTAGGCTAGGAACCAAAAATAAGACAGTGCTCCCAAGGAGCACAGTGACTTCTCTCTCCAAGGGCCATTTCAATCAAAACGCCTTTGCTGTACATAAAGTAGGAACCTGACTTCAGAATTTTCTTCTCCCTCTTAGGATAAAAGCAAGGGCTTTCTCTTCCAGCAAGTGAAACAACTCCAGTGAGAAAAAAAAGCCCCCTTCAGAGGCTGGGGTTGCTTTCAAAGCAGATGGTTAATGTGCATTTGAACTCTCTAGGGCATGGTGGTGGCAGGAAGTTTCTTCCATGCTAGCAGGGTGATCTGACAATTGAACTACGGTTGAGATATGGTGGCTGTCTCTAGAAAGAAAACAGTAGCTGCTACTGCGTGTTATTTGGTGCCTGGTGCGTAGGGGTGCCCTGCAGACTCTTGACGGATCAAAGCAGTGAGGAAAGAGGAGCAGAAGAATGACCAATTTTTGGATTTTGCTTGGTTTAGGTGGGAGATACTCAATGCTGTGGAGGCTGGGGTGCTTTGTGGCACATGGAAAAGCAGAGTTTTAGGTGTCCTGACAACTGAAAGTTCATGTAAGGAGGCACACATTCACCAAAGGTAGCAGCTGAATTGGGGGTTATGGATCCACTTGAATGTGGGTGGAATTTAGCAATTTTGGCCCTTTTTGGATCAATATTCTTGTCCTGTATCTGGTAATTTTAGTTACCTTTACTACTGTGTAAACAAAACCATTATGTCATGAGTGAATATGTACCATAATACTTGGGGCTCGTAAAGCAGTGTAAGCTAACATTTGCTCATAATGCACTTCCACACACACTCTGGAGTCCTCAGAGCAGCCTGTGTTGACGGTGGTAAATGTGAACACAACAAGTGTTATTAGATGGACATGTCTTTGGGCAGTCTTAGGATGATTACATTTCTCTGTAATTCAGTCAGTTTTCAGCTCTACGTCCACTGAAAGTCACACCAAGCTGGTGCTATGAATTTAGCATTCTGTCCTCATCACCTGGCTGCGTTAAGGCATTACCACTTCTTTCAATCCAGTATCTGAACACTACCCAAATGAAGGCAATTGCATCTCTGAAGAGAATGGGCTGGTCACTATATTCAATATTGAATACTGTTATAGACAAGACCAAATAGCGAAGGTTAAATCCACACCTTTGGCCCTGTTCGTATGTCATTATGTGATAACCTATCATCAGGTATTTTACTTCCTACTGCAGTGGGGTTTTGAGAAGTGGAAAAATTTAGATCTTGTTCCAAATATCAGAGCTACATGGAAGAAATGTTTCTTCATTTGTAGCAAGTAGAAATTTGTACTGATTTGATAAGATGAAACCTTTAAATGGACTTTAAAGCATAACTGGGAAAACAAGCTGAGTTTTATAAGTAGGGCTGAGCAAAAATAAGAATGGTTTCTCTGTATGAATATTTACATTTAGCCTGAGCTGGGGGAAAATAATATTCAGTTCTCAAGGACAAAAAGATCAAGGAAATTACAGTTCAAAATGTTACGTTGCTGGTAAAGAAATTACAATTTCTTGTGCTGTGAAATGACACAAGGTGGTTGTAGCACATTCATCTGTCTGGAATCATCTGTAGCACAATCATCTGTCTGGAAGCTGACTAAATGTATGATCTTATGATGTAGACAACCTCACCTGAGTATGTGTCCTGGTTCCGGCCAGGACAGGATTAATTCTTGCAGTAGCCAGAAGGGGAATGCCTGGGACCCGGGGGTTATTCTGTACCACCCCACATAATTTTCCAGGGATGGGGAAAGGGATCCCTTCCAGGTCGGCATAGTGTGGTGAAGGAAGCAGTCAGGTCTGGACTATTGTTGGAGAGTCTCTCTGTGAATTGTTTGTTTCTTGTTACTATTGTTGTTGTTATTATTCGTTTTTCTATCTCATTGCAGTTTCCAGTAAATTGTTCTTATCTCAACACATGATCTTTACATTTTGTGCCTCCAATTCTCCTCTCCATCCCAACCCAGGGGGAGGCAGAGGGGGAAGGGGGAACATGTGAGTGGTGCTTGGTATGGAGAGTCTCAGTGGAAGCATGAAACTGGGGAGTATCATTCCTAAACCACAACAGTATGTCCCTCTGCCATCCCCTTTTGCCACTGTGCAGAAAGACTCATTGCTACCATGGCATTCATTTCATGTTAAGAAAACTTTTAAATAGGTCAGATGAACCACACTCTAAAAGCGCAGTTGTCCCAAGTGATCTGAGATGGATCATACATCATCCATATTTGCTGTTATCCCATAGCCAAGGAGAAGTACCTTCCCTGTGGTGTAGGTGCTGTTATGGCTCCAACAGCTCAGTCAGAGGGAGAGACTAAGTTCCCTTGTCGGAAGTGTTAGCTGATCAAAATGACAGATAACTGCAGATACAGACGAGATAGTAACTACAAAGTCATCTTCGCTTAGCAAAACACTCCTAAAACCACCATGATCCTGCCCACCCCATCAACTCACCGTACCAATTGTCAGACTATAGGCCACTAATGAAGAGTCTGTTCTAACTATTGCTCTTCGCATTACCTGCTGGGTCACATCAAATTTTAAAAAATTTTCTTGTTTTTAAAGGTTAACAGCAAGTAGCAAATGAGACAGTTCTGATGGAGATTTTCTGAGAAACTGTCAGTCATGCTAAAAGTCATGAAACCTTTTTAAAAATGCTTGGCAGTTGTCCAAGTGCTCTTAGGAAGAGAAGAAAAAAAAGAGTAATGTGATCTCACAAATCATTGTGGAGCTGAAGTCTGTTCTGGACTTGATTTGAAATTTTTGTTTCCCACCAGAATTATTAGACATATGCTACCTTGCATCCTCTTATGGTAAAGGCTCAAACTCACTTCTTTCTGGTGCTTCTTACATTTCCAAGTTAGTGAACAGCTTCCAGGCACATGCATGTGTTTGCATGAGTCTTTGATAACTATAATTAACAAATAAACAAATATTTGAAATATAGGGTAAATTAATAAAAAAAATCCTACTAGTTTCATTAGCTCCTTTTAGCCAAAGAATTGCTTTTTATGGTCAGATCTTCTTTAATATAATTTTGTTTGTGAGCTTATAGGTAGTTAAGTGTGAATGCATGTTGAGCAGTAACAAGTTTATGATTATGCCTTAAATCCTTGGAATGGTAGCTTTATGTTCACTTGAATTACAGTGATACTTCTTGTCCAGACTACATAGTCAGGAATATTCACGTATGAATTTAGCAGTGGAGAGACTACCACCTCCTGACATTGTAAACAAACAGGCAAAAATCATCCAAATTGGGTAATTCAAGGCAGCCGGGGCCAGATGTAGACTACTCTTGATCAAGTGTACCATTATTAAAAGTAATAAAGCACAAATGCATTTTTATAGGATTCTTCTATGGGAAAACCTTTGGGTGTTTCACAAAATATAACCAAAACCAAGAATTTTGTTTTCCATTAAAAACTGCAGAATACCCAATTGAAATTGGAAATGGACAAGAGACCAAAAAATGACTACAAAACCACTAACAAAGCACAAAAGATAGAGCAATCACCCACAATTCATTAGATTTTGCTGCATGCCAGCCCCTCCTGACATTAGAGTGAGATTTTTCTCAACATCAGTGGGAGAAAGAGCAAGCTTAAAATAAACTGTAGGGAAGGTCTCAGTGAGGGAATATGGGCAGCAGTGCTCTCAGCTGTGCTTGCACAGATTGAACTAAAAGATGTCTTTCTCTGAGCAAACAGTAAATGGAATAATGATATTACCACTTTTTAGAATTTAAACTTCCTTTTACTGGAGGAGGATGATGAGATGGGAGCCCTCTGTGTTGATGTTTAGACCTAGGCTGAAGACTGAGATCTGTATTTGAAATATCTTGTGGTGTAAAAGAATTCTGTACCATCTCTTTATGGTTTTCCTTGATGTTCTGCTCTTTGTACATATTCTGGCAAACTCTTCTTATCTCAGCCAAAAGGTGATCAAAATAAGCTTTGATTTTTTTTTTTTAAGGCAGTTCTTTTCAAATTTGCAGAGTTGATAAAAATGCTGGATTTTCAAAAGGGTTGGCACAGTGGAGATGTAACTACTTTTTGGGGTGGATTGAAAGGGAGGTAAACTGCTCAAAAATGTTGTGTTACTTTTAAAATGTCTGCAATTCTTCCTCAGGCTTATAAATCCTCATTTATGTAAACCGCAGTCTTTTGTGGTGAAACTGTTCTCTTACAGAGTTTTTCAGCTTTGTAATACGTTGTTTCTCTCCCAGTTGTTTTGGGTAAGGATATGGTCTGAATTACCATGTTATCAAAAACCACCCCCACAAATAGCTTTCACTTCCAGCAATCATAAACTGCATAGTTTTTCCTATTTTGGCAGACAGCACCTTCACAACATTGCATACTAGATCAGATCAAAGCTAAAAAAACCCTATTGCTGCCATGAAATGAAAAGGAACAGGTATCACAAAGCTTGCATTTGTTCAATTCAGGAAGGGAGAATAAAGATTCCAAATGAATTGGAGAATAAAAGCACGATCATTAAGAAGGGTGGCCTTTGGTGTGGTCACCTCTGTTAGGATTCAGTCTAACAGAACATTGTTGTTGCCTCTACTTGTTCTGTAATGGCCCCACCCTATTCATTTCTGTAGAAGAATGGATCAAAGTGTGCTTGAAGATAGACAAAGTTTATAAAAACAGAAAACTCATTTTCTCATACATTCTTTGGTGCCTGAGGCAAAGGTATTGATTGTAAGGCAACCGAAACAAGCTAAGCTATTCTTGCCTCCTATATGCTTGAATACTTGTAATTGTGCAATGTGCAGTGAAACAACCCAGAATGACGCACAAAGTGCAGTACAAATGAGAGACAAAAGGAGCTGAATTGTTTAAATAAGGCAAGGCTGTGAAACCAAGATTCAGACGGGATTTCATCTTGTAGATGCTTTACAGAAAGGAAAAAAAATCATTAACTTGCTTAGTGGTTTTGTCTTAACTGTCAGTTCATATGGCAATTCTATACTGTATAAATAAAAGTATGTTTGGTTTGGGTTTTTTTTAATGTGAAAAGTCAGTGCACTTTCCACAGGCCCATTAACTTGTTTATTACAAAACTGGCTTGTGCTAGATCCAGGTGTAGAATGCTAAGGAGAAAATGAAAAGGATCTTTCATAATGGAGTGTGACTCTTTTGCTCTGTTTGGGGCCAGTGTGAATCTCTTAGGCATGACTGATGGCCCAAAGAGGGACTTCGGTGATTTTCAGGACTCTAAATAAATAGGTTCTCACATTGAGTAATAGTATTTCCCATGAGGAGGTGTTGTTCAAGGTTGTTTGCAGATCAGTTGCACTTACAATATATGGGGCTGATCCTTGAGGTATGTATTGCCTAATCCTAATTGATTTTTGCAGTTTTGTCTCTGTTTGCCGCACACCATCTTCACTGCAGCAGCACGTGTCTCCTGCTGGTCCCGTGTCCACAGGACTGGTTTGTGGGCAGCCTGTCAGACACGTCTGGCGGTCCGCTAACCTCCTCCATGTGTCCAGGCACGCTCAGGTCTGCGTGTTTCGGCTGTGTCAGCACCGCGGGGTGCTGGTTTGCTGCTTGTATGGTCATGAAGCTGGTTTTGAACAGGGCTTTGAGGTCACTATCTGTGGCGTGAATTGTATACACATGGTGGACAGATGAAAGTGCTTCTCCAGGGATATCTTATTCTGTTGGAGGGAGTGGAATTAAGTTCTGCGTGTGTGAGATGCCCTGATACTGGTGTAACTGTACCTTCGCTGGGATTGGTGTACTTCTGCTGCTTGTTTTCTGCTACTGACCAACAGTAAAGAGACTTGCACTGCTGTGGCAGCATAGAGGAACCTCAGTGAAGGAATAAATGCTGTTTACGCCCCACTGAAGGCTTCTCTTTAATCCTAACGCAGCAGAGAGCAGTCACAGCAGAAGGAGGAACAAGGCTCCCAACTTGTGCAAAGAAGTGTTTATTGCCAAGCCTCTCCAACTCATTACCCAGTCTCTCGAGCCACTCCCTTGGATTCACCTCGACATATACTTTTTCAGTAAGATAAATTATGTTCACTTTCCAATGTGCTGACTTTGGGGTAAGGGGGGAAAAAAGTCAAATCAGATATGTTCTTTTTTGTTTTAATTAATCATCTGTATTTGAAGGTGGTGACAACTCAGCTTCAGGCTCCTCTTGTTCATCCCATACTCTGGGAAGAGTTCCAGTCCAATTCTAGCTTTGCTCATAACAAAGAGTTTGCATTGGTTTCCTAGCCCTATAATAAACTGTGAATTCTGTCATCAGCTGTAATGGTCTAATGAAATTTCAACAGTTACACAACGTGCAATGTTCTTGTCTCCTAAGGTCCGCAGCTGAATGGCCAGCTATTGCTGGGGAAGCTGAGAGCTCCATAAAACACAGGAACTTTCCTTTGGATGAGAGTGGATTTGCTGTTATTGAGAGTTCCCATTATGCCTCAAGGGTCCCTGCCCCGCTGTTTGTTTTCCCTAGCAATGTGAATTCTGCCATGTCAGTGCAGACCATTCAGATTTCAAGCCTGGCATCCTGCCTGTAGCTAAATTTAGGCACTGTGGTTCAGAGAGAGATGAAGTCCCACTGGTTCAACCTTCCACACCTCTACCTCTGCTGTAGTTAACTTTGCCAATGCTACGACCTCTGTTCTCCACTCCTCCCTGGTCCCTGAATGTGCGGAGAATGCTGACTCAAGTGTTACTAGGTACAAGGGGAAGAATGTGCAACTTAATTGTCCATGATCGTGGACATGAGGAACAGCCCTTTCCTGGCTTTTTGGGGTGGATTGCTTTATAGCCTTGAATAAGAAGCCTAAAATCTCCCTGCGGATCCCATGCATAGAATGATTCCGCCCATTCTTAAATCCATCAGTAACATTTATCTTCATATGTACATGGTTTTAGTGAACACCCTGACAAACTCTGGGATAAGTAATCTACTGCATTTTACTGTCTTGTGTTTCCCAGCCACGTCACTGAACTAATCTTATCGTTGAATTGTTTAATATAACAGGCTGATCAGAGTTTGCATCTTGATGCTTTTACTATTAGCAGAATTAGGCTGTTATTGACTGTTCTCTCTTCCAGTTTTGTCACCCTGTGGCACTGTGAAAGACAATGTAAAGTTGACTAATGAAAAGTTGTTCCTGCATTGATGGAGGTACATTCCATTTCTGTGAAGCATCTCAGGAGGCAGAGAGAAGATAGTCACAGCCTTACAGTGTAGTGGTGCTCAGTTGCTGGATGGAGTAGCAGTGACTTTACCAGCTGTTCAAGTGACTTAATCAACCATGCATTGTGAATCAAGCCACAAAATTCAATAGCTGCTATGAAAATATAAAGGCCTCTCTATCCTTTTCCCTATATTCTGCAGCTAAGAACCAAAACTGTTCTTTTGTTGACACTTCTTAAGGTTGTCACTGCATTTCATTGCTGACATTTAATGAAATCTCTTTGGATTTGTGGAAATCATCTAGTCAACACTGCATTACTGCTTATTAGGAGAAGCAGCAGGTAAAACAGAGAGATAAAGCATCCAAACTGTAGTGGAATAGGTGCTCAGAAACAGGCTAGATGTGTTCCAGCCTTCAGAGCTTCTACCTGGAGGGTACCAAGGACAGGATTAAATCAGGATTTGCCATTGTAGCAACATTTCCAGGAAACATTTATTGCCACAAAGAATAAAGAGTGTAACACAAATGTCCTTAATCTGACAAACTGAAGAACCTCTTATTCTGATGGAGATGGCTATAAACTTTGATGGTCTTAGTTTGCAGCCATTCTGTGCCCTTTTCTGGCGATGCATATGCTGTATGTAATACAGTAGTACCTAGAAACACTGAATAGCATTCTGGATCTCATTGTGCTGGATACTGTGTAGAACGCAAAAAAGAAAAACAGCAAACCAAAAAACCAAACCAACACCAGAAGGTAATAAATTGAAACCTTAAAGTATCTTTCAGCTGCTGATTGATAGACTGCTAGAATTCCGCTTTATCACCTTCCGTTTTTATACTTTCTATAGGAGACATTCTAGCAAGAAATTCACAGTTTTCTTTTAAAGAAACTTGATCTGTGGAGTTTCTGATGGGTGGTGCAGTTCCTGTTGGATCTTGTCAAATTTGTGGGTGCAAAACACCTTCCTCAGTTAAATCCTTGCTGACTAGGTCTTCTCCATTTTTTCCCTTGCCATCTGGGAAGTGCTGTGCATGATGCTCAGTCAGAAGAAAATGCACTTTTTTCTGTAACACTTGGCAGGGAGTTGGCAACAAGAAACTTTTGTTGCCAGAATCTGTGTTCTCTGTGGGGGTGGCTCAGATGGCACTGAATTAACTCGGAGACTTAAAAATTATTTTTAAAAATATTTTATTGGTATTTATGATAATTTTTATTGATGGTAAGTATCTAACCCTACCTTTAGGACAACTAAACAAATTAGCTTTAAGAACAGGAAAGTGGGCTTCTCTGAATAGCCCTTAGACATTGTTTTTATGCAGAGATTCATTTGTCCATTCCACAGCAATTCTTCTTCAGTGTATATAATACCTGGTTCCTAGGAATCAAGACTTTATGGAAAAAGGCATATCTCTATTCCTTCTATACAATTTTTAAATTCCTAGGTCTATTTAGATACGGGATAAAGTCTTGGGGCAATAGACAAAGAGATTGTAAGTGCCTATAGTTTTAATGAATTTCAATAGATAGTTGGAAAAGAGGGACTCCTATTAATGCCTTATTCCTACTAGAATGCTCTATTCCCTCCTGCAAAAGTGAAGGAGGAATGATCGATCTCTCAGCTAGCCTGAGCCCACAGCCCACTGACCAGTCAGCTTGTGTAGCTCAAAATGGGATGGAGCATGCGTGGCTGCTTGTGCAGGTTAACTAACAGGCTACCCAGGAGAAGTTCTGGGATTGCAAAGGAAAGCTGATTTAAGTGGGGGGCGTGGGGCATGCATCTGCAGGAAACTCAGCTACATCAGTTGTGTTGCTCACAGAACAGCTCATTGACCTTATGCCTATTAGTTCCCTAACTCTCCACCCGCTTCTGTGAGGGCTCAAGGAACAATAGGGAGAATATCAACCTAGTGAATCACCGTTGACTGTGTCCTCCACATTTCCCTTATTTGGACAGCCGTTTTTGCTCAGGTATGCTGAACATCCCCAAAGTGGCCAGGTACTAAGCCCTCACACACTCAGACAGGTGCCTCAAAAAACCTTCAGGAGAATTACTTCAAGGTTCATGAACTAGATTTTTAAATAAGTCTAAAGAATTTGGATGTGGGATTTGGGACCAAACTTCCTTAGGCTTTTTTACTCTCTAAAGGCAAGATATTAAAATAAACTTGACCAAATTAGGATAATTAGAGTCCTTCATCTTACCCCTGCAGCATATCTATTATACTTGTCTGGTGAGTCTACTATTCAACTGCGTTAGGGATCTTTGTTAATTTAGTGTGAATAAAGAATATCATCAGTATCTATGCTAAGAGGCTTGTGTTTACCATCAACATGCCCAATAGATGTGCAGATGTTAGTCTGATGTGAAATGATAGTTAGAATTCATCTTCCACTTGGCCAGTTCATTAACCCATGTCTTACAGGCCTTTGTGACTGCATTTGGCATGGGGTTAGAGATTTCAAGATGTGCTGGTGTTTGTTTAGGTGTTTGTTTACTGCAAGTTTTTGGGAAAACATACCAAAGAGAGAGAAGCATAATTTGTGCTTCAGTTCACTTATAGACTTGTAGCTTTTGCATGCCCTTTAGGTACAACTGCTCTCTTGAGTACCATGAAGCTTCACCTTTCACTGATATATGTGGGACAAAATCCTGGGTCAGGTGATGCAGCATTGCCAGACAGCTGCCACAGTTGAAGAACTGGGTAAACTTGGATTCCTTTGATTTTTTGCTAAGTTACCTAACAGCCTTAAGAACCTTAGAGTCTGCAGTTCACTGGAGCATCATTTTTGTCTCTTTCTGCAGCAAGACTTGTAAGAGGACTGCTTGATTTCTTAATTTGTCATTGTTATTCCCACATCTGACTGACAGAGAAGGAATACACAGTCAAGTGCCAAATTGGACAAAGCACAAAAGCCAAACCAAACCCCCCAAAACCCCCTCAGCTCTATTCTCCATGTTTATCTTTGGGGGAGTGTATGAATGAACTATGTTTTTGACTTCCCACTCAGCTCTTTTTCAGTGGATTATATTTGAAAAGCTTTTTGGAAGAGATACTTCTATTTTGTTTAATTCTTTGTGTCATTCTCTTTTTTTTCACCCAGTGCCAACATCTCATCCAGATCCAACAACAGGCTGACAAACAAATCCTGACTATTCTGTGGCAAGAATTCCAAGATGAGAAAAGCCAAGGAAGACTTGAAACTATTAGCAGTGTTTAAGAGTGCTTTCAACACCTTTTTCAATCGAAAAAATCAACTGAGAAGATTTATATGATTGTTTGTGAGAAATTATGATATATATGCCACCGGATATATAGCTTTGTTTGAGGAGGAAAAATCACAGAACATCTGACCTAACTGCCCATCTCTGAATATTTTCTCAGGGCGTTATTATATGAAACACAGGGGCGTTGTATGGATTTTTTTTTTTTGGTCCCCAAAAACATGTTTTTTCATCAGTGTCATGGTTACTCACCAGTATTGAGGCAGTATTTTGGAACATCATCTAAAGATAGATAATCCGTCAGATTAATGAAAAGGTTGAGGGTGTAAAACTTCTCTGCTACTTTGAAATGCCATTTCACAAGACACTGGCAGCTATGCCCTTCACGCTATTTGGGCTTTAAACTGGTTCCTTCATGTTGCTTTAGATTTGCAAAGATTTGGTCACAAAAAGCACCACTTGAGTTTCAGGAGTGAATTCTTCCCATCTCTTGCTACTGCCCCATTGAGCATTTCTTCATGGGAGATCGTTAGGTTTGTAAGCCAGATTGCTTCTGGTGTAGTGATGCAGTTACACCAGGAAGAGATTTGGGACATTTTAACTGCACTCAGTCACATGAGCCATGCAAAGACAGCCTTCCCACGCAGAGCATTTGCACAATGCTTTCCTGGAATTTGAGGATGAAACACATCTTGCCTGTTGTGCTTCAGGCATTTCACCCAATGAGACAGAGCCCTGCCTGCTCGATCGCATTAGCAGGATTAGATCAGCAGTGACAGTGCTTCAACTGTACTGCTGGGGCTTTGTCTTCATCTTCTACCTGGTGACTGTCGTCCCAGACAAGTTATTGGTCTGAGTGTACTTTTGCTTGGCCCAGATAAAATACTTTTATATTTTTTTTTGAGCCGCTGGTATGCTTTTAAATAGAACATTTGAGGATGTGCTCGGAAAATTAATTTAGAGGTGTCTGTAAAGGATTGTGAAGAAAATTCCTGAAATGCAATGGCTGCTGATAACTTGTAATGACAATTATCACTGCCTGAGTAACGTTGCTGTGATCAGTTTTTACGTGGTCCACTAGGCTGAATGGATCTAATCAGTTTTTCCCCTGGGTTTGTCTCCCAGGATTCCTTTTACTGACTCTTATTTGCCCTGGATTGAACCAGGCTGCTGAAGGACTGCTGTGTCCCCTTGCTTTTGTCCTTAATACATGCAATGTTGGAGCTGTTTGAATCGAAGTGTGTGTGTGGGGGGACTCACCCCCTCTTCTCTCCTTAATGTGGAACTCAGCCTGGAAGACCCCTAGAGGTTTTGCCTGTTTGTTGTCGAGGTCACGGGGGAACAAAACCGTTGCTAGTTATCAGCTGCTTAAATCAGGACTTATCCACAACTTAAATGAGGATAAAAGCTCTTCATCCTTCCGAGAAGTGGAGCACTACTGTTCTTTTTAATAGACTATTCATCCGTAGTTTGGAAGCTGTCACTGATTTATAACTTTTTTTTCTTTCATTGCACCTATTCCAAACTCCGGGAAACCGTGCCCTGGGGGATTTGTTTTCCACCATGTTCTCTTCCTGAGTATTTCAAATGTATGCCTTCCTTCCAAATAATCTAGTACAGGGAATGTCATCTTCCGGTTTTTTCCTGAAGTCAAGTTCCATCTTTGTCCTTTTGTAGTCAGATGCTGAAACAAAATCTATTTGGAGGCTGACAGGGAGCTCTGTCCCATTTGAGGGGGAAATTAATGCCCAGAAAAGAAGTAAATGGGTCTTGGATCTAGAACACATTCAACCCTCCTGAAATGTTTCAGTTATCTGAGTTGTGTGAAAGCATGTGGGAGAATCGCAACGCAATCTCCTGACAAAGAGATGATAAATGATGAGGTGTTTATTTATCCAAGACCTGATTTATTTATTTACTTGCTTAATCCCTGTAGGAAATATATTTTCATCATAAATTCAGCTTAAAGCTTCTCAGGTATCTCCCTTGGTCAGTGTCCATTGGATAATGGTGGCCACCATTATTTTTTACCCCCTTGTTAATATCAGTCAAATACCACGGGCCCCAAGGGACTGTGTTGTTTGGAGTTTTTCTTTCTTTGCTTGGGTTTTTTTTCTCCACTTGGTTGTGGCAATCAAAATAATATAGATTACTACATCTCAGTGCTTTTAGTTGATTGGGTCCATGGATCTTACTTGTCTGCATAACTCTCTTGCTAATATATGTAGCTGGTTTGGTCAGACGATCCCTGTCCTTTATATAAATTACACTTTCTCTCAAATAGAGTATTATTTTTGCTTATAAAATGCATGCAGTCACACAATTTACACTGGGCTTCATGCTTCTCTTCCTAGCATTCTCATCTCTGTCTTCCCAGTAAAGCTATGAATTTGTTTGCTTTTTGGTTAGGCTTAAAACTATGAAACTCACAAAATTCTCTATTTATACAGGCCTGTCTTTGGGTTTGCTGTAAGTTTTAGAAAAAACCACAGCTATAAGTACCCATTGCAAATGGCAAAAAGTATAGGAATATCTCTGCTGTCCTGGGAGGATGAACTCTTTCTTGAAGTGCTTTGAGGTGTTCAGCTGGGTCATTAAATATATTATTCAATATCATTCAATATAATTAAATATATCATTTGTTTCTTGTGATATTTGGTCAATCTTTAAAGAGGGAGGGTTCCATTAAAAAAGGTTCTCTACTAAACTATGGTTAGCAGGTGTACAGATGAGTCTGAGCTGCAGTCTAGAGCTCCAAAAGACATTGGCAATGAATATTACAGCCTCATTTGAAAAAAGAATATGTTTAATTGCACTCATAATCAGTGGGGGAAGAAACAGCCCTATATAATATTTATGAATTAAAGACACGTGCTGGAACGATTCATACCTCAGTCATGAAAGAAAACACACACAGAAAAATAAGTCGAGGGAAGGAAGTAGTCATCTTAATACAGGCTGCATCAGAATTTTGGTGTTCAACAGGTGCACATTAACATTGCATAGCTATTGTTTTAAGACTTTAAGTCTTGACTTTACAAGCTGAAAATACTTGTTTGTTTTTAGCATCAAGACTTACAGTAAAAAGTTGACTTGTATTTTGAGGTAAAATAGAGAAAAAAAATGCTATAAAGTGACATTAGAATGATACTCCCATGCAGCTAATCCAGGGTAACTCCATATCCTGGCCTTTGGTATCACATATATCTCATCTCCCAGTAGTGCCAGACTGGTGTTCTATATCTCCACCTTTTTTCCACTGCTGCCTGGCCCCTCATCCTTAGCTCTGCTCAGCTGGCTGTCATTTTCCTTCTTCCCTTGTGTTCAGTGTAGCATATTCCTTCCGCCAGCTAACCTGATTCTGGCCAGGCCTTTTTCTTTGCTGCATCCCAGCTCTGGTCTCTTTGCCCAAATGCTCTCAATTTCCCTTTCTCTCACTCTTCTGCTACTTGTTTTCCTCCCCTCTACTTTATTTTATTTGGGTGTATCCCACCCTTCCCCTGTTCTTGTTCAAAAGCTGCTTCTTCCAAAAGCTGCCTGGCAGTGAGCAACTGCTGAGACGGATGATGGAGGATGCTGAGCCTGATGCAAGGCTGGTCCATGTTCTGAAGTAACCAGGACCTTCAGCTGTGGAGAAAAAGAAAAAAAAAAAAACTTAAAAAAAATCTCTATTTTATGATGAAGGATTTTCTGCTGCTTTTTGTGACTTTTCTTTGAACAGTCTGAACACAATCAGACTTCGTTAGGTTGGAAGATGCTTGATGAAACTGCAACAGAGGGGTATAAGTATTCAGTGTGTTCAGCTAGCAGCTTTGCTAAAAATACAGGAAAGATAGAAGGCAAAATTAATTATGTAGAGCACAGTAAATCTTCTCTTACTCAACACCTCCGTAGCCTATATATGGCTCCCTTTTTAGGATTCAGCGTGGGCTTATTGTAGAGCTTAATGGCTGAGTTACCCAATCATAATGAGCCTCTGTGTGCAAGAGTTGAGCATGATAAAGCACTCCTAATGCGTCTACAATGCAAGGTATTTTAATTCCGACATGAGTGCTGCGGGAAGACACGACACTCTTCCACACAAACACATGGACAGACTTAGGTGGGTGGTAGTGCTGCTGGTGGAATAAAACTCCTCCCAAGTGGTGAAGTTTTTCTCACTGGTCCTAAATATAATATCTGAAAAACCTAACTTATATTTGTCTGGCTTTATGAAAGTGCCAGTCCTTATTTGTATTAGAAAATATAATCACAGAATCACAGAATAATCTGTGTTGGAAGGGACCCAGAAGGATCATTGAGTCCAACTCTGAAGTGAATGGCTCATACAGGGATTGAACACATATCCTTGATGTCTTTAGCGCCATGCTCCAACCAGCTGAGCTAATCTTGGGGTCATGTTAAATATGTTTTTGTGCCCTTAGCAAAATACATAATTCTTTGCTCCTTTTTAGGGTCTCTCAGGGAAGAAGGTGCTTCTGTTCCACTTACAAGCTAAGAACTGCAAATTTACAACATGAGCCAATTCTCCAGAGTAAGTACTAAAGCACCTGTTTAATTTTTGTCATGCAGAGAGGCTTCTCAGATTTCAGTGTTGTGAGATCACTCTTGACTCCAGGACTATTCATTTGTCTTACCTCACTTTGGCCCCTTTATGTTTGTAAGCATCCTGCTTTTACCAGGTGCTTTCCAGTTGCCTCTTCCCTGGAGGAGCATACATCTGTAGCACAGGTCTACCTTCTTTCTGTATCTCTGGGTCACATCTCTTCTGGCACTCCTTTTGTGTCTTCTTTTCCTATTCGATGTTATCCTTCTGGGTCCCAGGTGTTGGAGACAGCCAATGTAATACCAGGAAGAACTATTAGGGAAGTGGGATTGGGAATTCATTCCTGCAGGTGCACAAGCCTAGGATAAAACCTGTTGCTGTTCAGCAGGGCTGGTCTAGCCCACGAGAGGTATTTCTCCTGTACTCGCCACTTCAACAGCCGTGTGTTAGCAATCTGCATAGAGAGACATGAGACACAGAGGAAGCTCAGGAGTGGAGAGCTGACGTAGTTTCCCAAATCACATGGCTGTGACAAACCTGTTGGGTTGTTTAGACAGAGGCTTGCAGAAGTGAGAATTGAAAGGGTGCTGGGAAGAATAGATACAGATCATTGTCTCTCTGGGTGTAGTTTACGGCACCATCCATGGCTCCATGACTGACTTTTCCATCTCTTTGCTCTTCGTTTGCCTTCTTCAGCAATCTTCTGCCCAACCATAAACTTAGTGATTGTTCTGGGGAAGGAGAGATATGTATTCCTTAAACTTCTGAGCCTCCCAGGTTAAATCAAGCCTGTGTCCATCACTTCGGTTGCTCCTTTGCCCTGTCCTAGCACTTCTTGAGCAACATGTAAATACCTATAAGTTTATAAAGGTCCTGTTCCCTGCCTCATAGTTTATGGTGTAAAATGGGGAGGCGAAGGGGATGGTTGTTATCACCCATCATGGTGAGCTTGCTGGACAAGAGAACCTGAGACCCAGGCCATGCAGAATGAAAGGTATGCCTCCTTGTAGGAGGAAACCCTCCTGGACAGCATGAGGCTGATATGACCACAGGTGTATCCCTCAGTAAATTTAATTTTGCATTCATTATTTCAA
This sequence comes from Origma solitaria, assembly GCA_013397895.1. Lineage (NCBI taxonomy): Eukaryota > Metazoa > Chordata > Aves > Passeriformes > Acanthizidae > Origma > Origma solitaria. The sequence goes on along the minus strand of VZRL01003703.1, from coordinate 261,601 downwards.
TGCTGTTTACATGCATGGCAAATATACTCCTTCGGGGAGGGGGGTGCGTGGAAATCCATGCTTACTGATAAAGAAGCACAGGACGTTGTTGGCACAATGATTTCTGAATCTATTTAGGAGTCCTATCATGCACTGTTGTAATAAGATAGTGGGAAGATAGTAATTATGCACTTGGTGGAAAAACATATTGTAGAACTTAATGAAATTTCATCATGCACTCATAATTGATTTCAGTAAGGAAGACCTTTACAAAGCAAATATAGCTATTAATCTAATTAGTGTTTCAGCTAGTATACTGAAATTATATTTGTATATCAATATATCAGACAAATATTTGTATGAGATAGGCATTTCAATGACTGCACAGCTGAAATGAACAAATTAATTTCTTTGATTATAAGGGCCTTGTTTCCTACAGGTGTACTTTGCAGTTCATTTTCCATCATGAATGCTTAAATTAGGCTGTTAAGTCCACAGTTAATGTGAAATAATTGGCTTTTCATTTTTTCCCAAGTGATCTCCCCAGTGGGGCAACTGAGCAGTATTGCTTGTTGAGTATGCAGCCAGGTTTTCATGAGGGCCATGCTAATGAGTCTTTGTCACTGAATCTGTGCAGAGTGTGGCGAGAGCCTTTTGGAATGGGGTTTTGGCTGACACCATATTATCCTTTCTGGAGAAGATGAAGCTGAGTGCACGGCATGACATGCTCTGTTACCCTGTTCTTCTGACTGTCCAGCTTGTGAAATAAATTATTTCTTCTTTGAAGCAATCATGATGCTGTTAGGTGTTCCTATAATTCTTAGATGGGGCCAGGATAAGGCTGAGACCTGAATGCTCAAAAGGATTTGCTGCTTTGGCTGTGGTGTCTCTTTTCACCCATCTCAGTTACTACTGGACAGCTTTTGGTGGGCATAAATACAGGGAAAAATAGTACACAGTCAAACACAGGCCCTCACTTGGTTGTTGTGTCCACCTCTGTGGTGCACACCAAAAGCGTCATTGAGACTGGAGTGAGTTTGGTTCCAGACCCATTCAAACCTGTGGAAAAGCCCTCCGTGGAGCTCAAGATCAGGCACAAAATCACCTTGAGTGCAATCCAGAGCTATGGCTCACGGTGCTTTAGAGCCCTGTGTAGTAATTAAGGACTGTTAGACTCTTCAGAATGAGATCCAGAACAGACAGCAGCCTCTGGGTGTGCCAGGCACCAGCTAAAAGAAACACTGAGAGCAAGATATGCCTGAAATGTTACCACTCTCTCGGGCTAGGGCACGAGGTGTAACACTCCAACCAAACATAACTCCATGCACCCACCTGATATCTTCAAGAAATAGGTCTGGAGACCTGAAGCCTCTCCTGCTGATGGGTATTCAGAGTTTTTGCCTGAAATTGCTGAACAAGACCCAAGTCTTACACAACTCTTTCTGGTTAATTTTTCTTGTGTTTTATGTAACACCTCAGAGGCTAGAGATCATCCAAGATCTGTCAGATCCAAGTCCAGTTTCCTACTTTGCTTGAGATGTTATTACCATTGTCTCCCATCTCAAAGGGAAGTGTGGGAATGTTCTCCACTTCACCTGCAAAAACTATTCCACTAGTCAGGCAATAACTTAAGGGAGTCATTGAGGGCATGTTGTGAAGTTTGTCTGTGTAGCCTTCTGGTTAAGGAACTCCTACGAGAAGGAATCTAGGATTTTGATCCCTGTTTCTAAGATTGTTCATGTACTTCATTGCTTAATGTAAAGCTCAGGAGCACAGGCCACATCTCAGGGCTCCCCTTCTAAGGAAAGCAAATTCATTCCAAGTCCCTCCTTTGATACCCAAATCCATATCATCGGAGCTCTAACAGTTTTGGGTTTAAAGATCTTTCACAAGGCTGTGAGTCTTCCCTGTACCTCTGGCAGGTGTACCTCCTGGAAATCAGTGGATTCCATCTTTGGACAGAAAGAGTACCTAAATTTTTCTACCAAACTCAGACTTAATTTTGAATCTTCCTTTGAGTTCTTTATGAAGTCATTCACCTCAGGGGGCATTCACTGCTATGTTGGACTTTATTGTAGTTATGGCAGTTCTCATGGATCCTCCATCATGACTCACAGAATCATCTTCTTTCTTTTGTTTCTGGCAAGTCGTTGGCAAATTCTGCCCAGCTATGGCATTAAAAAACCTTAAATGCTCTACTTAAGCTGGGCAGAATTTAGAATCCACAGCTGCTTGTTACTGAAGTCACTATCATCATAGAATACATTGGATAGGACTGTGTAAAGGGGAGTATTGGATGACAGTGTTGGATGGAAATCGGGATGAAAGTAAATGAAGAGAAGGGATGAAAAGATGTATGTGAATGAAGATATCTGTACAGGACCCAAAAAGAAACAATCCATGCTTGGACTTCCATTCCTTTTGCATTGTGACAGCTTATTTGTTATTTCTGCTGAGAAAGGTTAGAGATTCATCACACAGAAAAATTCCTATATTTTCATCACTCCTGAAAATTGTGAGTCTTGCAGTGGAGTTACCAGGCAGCAGTTGTTTGAATTATCAGTGTAATAACTCTTTGCTCTGGTGTATGTTATAGAAAACAGAGATGGCAACAAAGAAAATGTGCATTAGCCATCTGATTTTGTGATGAGTTCCAACACCACAGATTGCTAAAAATAAAAAGCAAATGTCAAATTAAATTTATCTGTCAGTTTTCTTGCTCCCCACATTTCAGCATGGGAAGCAAAAGGCAATATCATCAGAAACTTAGAATCATTGTGGTGGTAGAGATACAGTTCTGCAGTCATAGATACTTCAAAGGCTCTTCATTTTGTTTCTTAAGAAAAAAAGCTGCTGCAATTGGAAAAAAGGGATGGAAATATTTTTCTGGTCTTATATTTTGTCGCTTTCATAAAAGCCTACATTTGGACTGGAGGATATGGACCTTTAAGTGGAGTAAACTACCACCATTATTAAAAACACCTTCCTGGAAAGAATTCAGAGATGTTCAAGCCTATTCTTTTTTTTTCCCCTGGCACAGTATTCTAATTAACTCTCAACCATTTCTTGAGTAATGTCTTTAAGGTCACTAGCTTGGCTGGGCATTTGGTAATAAAAATTACACCCCATGTCTGCAATAGGACCACTAATTTAAAATAGCCATTTGATTCAAACTGACCTGTTTGCCAGCATAACTATTGAAGTGTCACTTTAATATTTAAAGTACTGTTCTTTCAAGGTAATTGCTATTTACTGGTAATTCGTCTTCATTTGATGGTTTATTAGGTACCTATAGGAATTTAAATTGGACAACTGAAAAGCTGTAATTGTCTAACTAGTGTAATTCTTTGCTATAAATAAGCCTGGACACCTGCTTAAGGAAGGTTTTCTGTTGCTGTTTTTAAGGAAGTTTTTTATTTCTGTTTTTTACACCATAAAAGAATGGGGAAGGTTGATTTGGAAAAGAGATTTTACCTATTAATAAGATACTAGGGAAGAGCCAGCAGAAGGTGCTGACATCCAAAGGAATGCAGGGACTTGTTTTGGCTAATTCTGCACCCACCCACGTGGGTGTCAACATTCCACTCAAACATGGCAGGACTTTGCCTCTCCTTGTGGCAGGGGGGGATAGATCTGGGGAAGGAGACAAAGGGAAAATGGCCAGGAAAGAATTGATCTTAAAAGAAATTGCAGAAAAAGCGTAAAAGCAGTGTTCTCTTAAGAAAAAAATGTAGTTACAAGAAAAGTAGCTCATAAAAGAAATACATTGTTTGCTTATTCCCTTTCTGTTCTAGCTTGTTATGGAATATCATCTTTTGTTCTCAATGCATCGTGATGCTTTATTTTGTCCACAGATTATAACTATATAAATTAACCCTCTTGCTAAAAAGATGTGGAGTTTTGTCCTCCACAATCTGATAAATGCGTTAGAAAGGAGACAGGAAACACCTCTTTCTGGGAAACTCCTGCTTACATTTGTTGATACTTGCCTCTTAACAAAAGCGCTTTCTCAGTGGGCATTGCAGGTTACAGTCTTGTTAACCTTTTCTTTCTTCCTACTTGCATCTGCTTCTCTTTGTTAAAGCTGAAGTTCCCAGCTCAGTGTTCCTTAATAACTTTTAGGATTGTTTCTGTGACACATGTGCTTTATTATTAGCCTTTACCAGTAATAGATGTTGAACAATGTTTAGATTACATGACCCTAAAAGCAAGAGCTCTTGTGTCTGTTTTCGTGGCATAACGTGAGTGCTTTGATTATTAGTGAATTTATCATTCTCATATCTGTAGATTGGGAGCCAAAGCAGCCCATGTTTCATTAGCTTACGCAGATTTTTTTCATAAAGTGGTATCTTCATTTCCCAAGATTATGAGATGATTTGTTTTTGCCGTCTTAATTTCAGAAGAAAAGAGCTAGTTGGAAGCAGGTCCTGCCATGGTAATGTCACACCTGATAGCTTACATTTTGTCACTATATAGTCACCAAAAAGGAAATACTTAGAGTGGGAAATGTTGGGTAACCTATCTTTTTGTAGTTTTGCCAGTACTTTTTTCTGCTAAAATTTAAAGTTAAGAAAGATTGCAATAGTGTTCCCTCCTGCACGGATACAGCACGTTAGGTTTGATTTGTGACTTGTCCTTGCTTGGGCAATGGGCATCATCGAAATGTCTGTCTGCACCTGAATTCCAGTCCAGTGGTGTATCCAGTGGGTGGTGTGAAGATGCTATGTCATTTGCTCCTAGGTGCATCAGCCTGTGGAGATTTGCCAGATGACTTCATCATCCCACTCAGTCTTGCTACTGTATTCTGTATTTTTGCAGCATGGAGACAGCACAATATCCTGGCAATCTGAGTGTGCATTAATGAAGTGTCTGCCCACAGTTCTTAAAGTAGGGTTAGTAACAATGAGTGGTAGCCTAATGCACTATTTAAATGGCCTGTGCGGTCTAATGTAGCTCTGTACCTGCATAAACCACAAATTATTTTGTCATGGTTGCTGTACTTTGTGCAAACATTTAATGAAAAGCCCTGTTGCAATACATCAAATACTGGCTTATATTTTTCCTGACTGAAGAACTTAGTTCTTCGTAACTGTGTTACTGTTTTGGTCCACAAGCTTCATGCGTTAATGTCGACACAATTTGATCTATGACAGAACCAGGAAAAGCCCAGACACAATACCTTTTGTGGTCAGGCCCAGGAGAGGACTGAACCTGAATTCAGATTTGCTGCTGAGGCCTGTTACTATTTCAGATTCAGTACTTGAAAACTGATTGAAAAGCAGATGTTCTTGCTGAAAAAGTGCTGTTCTCAAAAGCACAGATGAAACTCCCCTAGAAAGAGTGGCAGTCACTGCCTCTGGGTGTGTGCATACGTGAACGACTGTGTGTGTTTGTGTGCATGTTCATGCATGCATGTGAACACACATTGCTTTTGTGTGATGGGTCTGGTGTCGATTCACAGCAAAAGCTGTGTACTTTTTGGTTTTCCAAGCGTAGAAGCTTTTCTATATGTTAATAGAAAACTCAATGTGAAGAATTAAAAGAGTTCCTTTGCATTATTAAACTGTTTTCCCTCTCCTCCCCATTCTTCTACTTCAGGGAAAACCTCTTTCAGAGTAAGAGGGAAACAAAGATGTAAACTGAACTGCTGTGAAAGAAGCCCATGGTATCCAAAACTGTTGTAGTATTTGGTTATTCTCCTGTCATGGCATGAGCTCACAAATACCATTCTGAGCTCTTGAGGCTCTCTTTCTTCATTGACTTATCTTCTTTTATGTGCAGAGTCAATAGGAAACCTTGTGAAGGCTTAAATAAATACCTACAATTCAAATTGAAACCAAACTGGCTTCCAGCAGTCAGGGTTCCCATTATCTCATCTTGTTTCAGTCAAAACGCTCGTGTGAAGCAATGCAATGGTATCAGAGTAAACATCGTTGCATACAAATTTGTAACTACTCTGCCTTGCCCACAACAGCTCTGTGCTGAATAAGGAGCTTCCCTGCCTGGAATGGATCCTGTGCCTCGGCGTTCTGAGTAGGTGCCGTTGCTCTCGTGTAGGAGTTTTATCGACTGCAGGAGCTACAGCAGAAAGGTGCTGAGAGATACCTCTTGTGTCCATCCTTGGCTGATGTCACTTCTGTGTTCAGAGAAAGAAAGGTTGAAGGATATTCACTAGGGTGACAAATCCTACCATGGGGAGCTACTGGAAGGTGGTTCACAGGAGTATATTGCTCTCATGATGAACAGTGCAAGTAGCAGATTTTCTCTCTCTCTTGGGAGGGAGGAAGTTCATGAAGGAAATGTCTTTACCCTTTCCTTTTTTTCTTATAGACACTTGGGGTTTTGTACCATTTCCTAATGGCTTCCCTTTGTGTAGTCTCATGTGTCCGAGGTCTGTGCAATATTCTCTCACAACATGGAAGACTGGCACAGCTACATTCCTGCAACGTTTCATTTCTGGTAAGTGGAAAGCTGAGATGTGGAAGGCCTAGTCAACTGGAGGCTGCATGAGGGATCTGCAGAGTGTGGAGGCTGATATCAATGCATTTCTTGACAGTAGCTCCTAAGAAAGTTTGTGCTCTGGGACTCATCCATTGGTGCTTGCTGTGTGTTTGGTGTTGGAAATTCTCATGTGAAGCAGCTGTTGCTTTCTTCTTTCTAACTACTGTCTGGTCCTGGTCTTCCCTACTCTGTTGCAAAGGGAATGAAAGGTGCTATATATATTGGTAAGCCCTTGCTTAATTGTACTTTTCTTTCACCTAAGCACCTGGACACTTTTTCACAGGATTTCCATGCTTTGATTTCTCACCATTCCTCACTCTTATAGGAGTGAGTTGTGTGTCTCAAATGTTCAGCTGGTCTTTGGCTCCTGCCACCTCCCTTCTAATTCTGCTCAGAAAACAGTCCTGTTAAATGTCAGCTCCAGTTCCCCTGACTCAGTATCAAATTAACTCAACTTGAAAGATTTTGAGGTTTTTTGCCTTGTACACATAGCACCACGTCCCAAACCTGTGTCACAGGCAAGTTTTCATTGCAGTGTTTGCTCACAGCAGGAGCATGTGAAAGGAGCGCGTTTTGAGAATGGCTAAACATCAAAGTGGTTGCACATGAGCTGTCCTGAGAAGTGCAATGCTTATCCTGGAAGATGGAAGAAGTGTTTATGTTATGCTAATGGCTAGAGGTCTCAGTTCCTCTCTACCACAGTTAATAGAAATAGAGATGAGAAACCTCTCTTATGCAGATACAGATTTGTTGATCTCTCTCTGCTTATTTGCAGTAAAGAGAAGTCAGAAGTATCTGTGATTGTCATTCCTGCCTGGTTGCACTCTATCATCTCTTACAGAACGGCATTTTTGCAACTCAAGAGAGAAAAGACTTTTTTTTTTCTTTACCCCTATGGGCTTGCCTAGGAAGATACCCATCTTTAATATGAAGCTTTGAAGCATTATTATGGTAATGTCAGGTAACTGCTCTTCAATGTAGATTGACAGCTAGCTATTAAATAAGGGTAGGGAAGAATGTGGCATCTGTGTAGTGAATGATGCATGTGGTTATTTTAAAATGTTTTTTTATAAGCAGAGACACAGCAATTGCAGGTTTTCTTTGCCTTTTTGATTTAACAGCATTTCAGAGGCTTTTGCCAAACCACAAGTAAAAGCAACATTCAGATCAAACTGCAGTCTCAAAATATTTTCCCCACCCTGAATCAAGCACAAAGGATTTGATTTCTAATCAATTGCAAAATGGGCTACTGGAAGACAGTATCTTTTCCATGTGCTCATTTGAGCCTCTGAAAAAAGCAAAAATGTATTAGTTTCTAAAGTCACTCAATTTCTGAACAGCTTCCATTATGGTTTAAATTACTTGGAACCTGACAACTGCAATGGATTCATTTTCAATAACAAACTGAGTTCTGAATTGCTACTAGTTGGCACCAGCAAGGATACCAGGATAAGCTCACAGAGCTCAGTACATGTGCTCCTTTTCACAGTCAAAATCACATGTTCTGCCAACCCAAAGAAAATTGTCAGCAGCAAAAAATAACATTTCCCTCCATGCCATGGGTTTTGGGGCTAGCATCTTTGTCCCATGCCTGGTTAATAGGCTTCTTTTTTTTTTTTTTTCTTTTTTTTTTTAATGTTATTGTAGCAAAGGGTATGGCAAGGAACAGGACCATGGAATAAGTGGCCACCTGCAGACAGAATATTAAAAACAAGATAGTGACAGGCATTTCCTATGCTTCTCTCCTTTGATTCCAGAAGACTCCTGTGAAGAGCCAGCTACTGCTCACATATCACTTGCATAGCCTTGTGTAAGTCTTCTAAGAAGAGGAATGTAAATTCTGTACTCATTATTTGGTTAAGAAAATTGTGAACTCCCGAACCTTTTTCCTTTACAGTTTTAACAGAAGTTGACCTAAATATAAAGATTGAGAGCTGCATTAACTTTTTTTTCTCTCTAGTTGAGGTCAAGGAAGGGAAGGCAAAAATATCAGACTGACTGCTTGTTCTTGCAGCTTGTCCAGCCTGACAGGCTGGTGGGAATGCCCGTCAGTCTCCCACCCAGCTCGCTGCTTCCTTGGGGCAAAATATGAAGCGGGTCTAACATGGTGTAACTTGCATTCCAACCAGCGAGCAGTTGCTTACTGAAGTACTCGCAAAGTTGTTTGTTGAGTTTTCCTTGTTTGCAGCAACTTCAACAAAGCTTGCAAAGTCTCCTTTCAACTCTGTAAGTCATACCATTTCAATTTCCACTGCAGAAATAAATAGGTATAGAAGCAACTTCAAGGGAGTCTCCCTTGATTTTTAGAGAGGGATTTGTTAGAGCATGGGAGCATAATGAAATATCACTGCATGCTTTCACTGCTGAGCTGGTTCAAGAGAATGACTCCTGAGAGATCTCAGGCCCATTGCAGACAAGACTTCTTTCCACAGGTTTCTTTGATTTTTTTGGCATTGCCCATGGATGTGGCACATTAAAACAATTACAGATCCAAAGACAAGGAGTGTGTTGAGAGATTTGAAAAACACAGAAGATCAGAGCATTGGCTTCAGGTTCTGGATTTTTTTTTCCCTCAGGAAAGAGAAGATAAATATGACCATGATTAAAATGTTATGAAGAAGAAGGTGATCAATCTTTAGCTGTGTTCACTGAGGAGAGATTGACTTTGTTAGCAACAAATGTAATTGACATTGGCTGTTAGGAGAAGTAGTCATCTACTGAGAGATGCTTTAAGCATTGCAACAGGCTACTTGCACAAGCAGCTGGCGTTCTCCTTCATGAGAAAATTTAAGGAGCAAGTTAGATAAACCTTTGCTTGGAATGGTCTAGGAGTACTTGTTCCTTTTTCCTGAAACTTCCTGAGTTTTGTTTTGGTCTGGTATTTCTGTGGGCTTCAGCTTTAACCCTGTAGCTTCCAAAAAGGAATTATCAATGTATGCCAATAGAAAATTGCCTGAATAAATACCATTAACGCAACAGGGCATTTAAAAGACCTCCCATGAATCCTCATCCTCGTATGGTGAGAATCATATCAACGTGTACCCACAATGCTTAGAATACCTCTAAAGTTTATTGAAAAATAAAGTAACGATAGTATCTAATCTCTTAACCTTAACAGAGAATCTGTTCCTCTGCCTCAGATTGCAGGCATACCATGAAGCGCTGAGATTGGCATGAGCAGCGCACATTTTTATTTGAGGGGAACATAAATCCTAAGTATCTTGTTTGTGTACAATTATTCTTGCCCTGAGGTTGCAGCATCTTGTGCGCACAGCTGCATTGTGAACATTTTTCCAAGTTTATTTAGCACTGAGTGCAAGTACTTTACATGTCAGAGCTGGGAACACTCCTGTTTCAGCTGACTCCACTCCTTTGGGGTGTTGCAGAGCGCTTAGGTGACTAAGCGAGAGGCGGTTGCACAAGCCTGGAGAGACAGGGAGCTTATTTAATCACATTAGAGAAAGAGAGAGTAGGCGCCTGGGAGCAGACAGAGCTAATCTGAGAGAAGAAGCAAGAGTGAGCAAGTGTGTCTTACAGAAAGGCTTGGGAGGTCAGTGGATTGGCAAAGTCAGTGCACCTTTAACAGAGGATTTCCACACATTTTCTCAATTCACATATGTCCATCCCTAAGACCCCAGCTAAGGGCCTCAACTCCTCTCAACACATGGCACCTAAAAATGAGCTAAAACTGTGTTCCGACAGAGCAGTTTGTTCCTTGCTTTCTTTTGCTCCTCACCCGCCTCAATTTTAAAGAGATCGGCAAATGTATTGGTGGCAGTGCACTGTGATTTGATTAACCAGGTATCTCGGTGGTTTCCTGTCCTCTTCAAATTGCTTTGTTCTTGTTAAATGGTGCAGAGAGGAAAGCAAGCCTGCTGTGTGGCAGGGATGCCACCTGGAAACAGCATGGGGATCTTTGAGGCTCTCTAGCCTCAGTTTTACTGAGGATACTGGGGTTGAGGGGCTGGGATGTTACTCTACAGAATCAACCTGTACTGTCTGTGCTTTATCGAAAGTGACCCAGGATAAAAGTGTAATCTCTGTGATTTTGACTAAATGCCTGAAACAGAGCATGTCTGAAATGCCTATATGTATATTGTAGAATCATCTAGGCTGTCACATATTATGTCCCTTTCAGCTTCCATTTTTCTAAAGTATTTCCGGGAGTAATGTTTTTGTAGTAAGTGATAAATTATTTTTATTCTTCGTTCAGCCCTTTTATAATTTGTTATTAATGGAAGTGCATAATATGGCCAGTCCAGGTGTACCCCTAGACCAGGTCACTATGTAGTGGTGTATGACCACTGCAGGCAAAGATGGCCAGTAAAGAATGCAGGAAAGTGAGGACAAGGAAAAAATTCCAATTGTATGTATGCAACCTTAGCAACGTTTCTGGTTATGGTTTGTACTCCTCTTTGTTTTCAGTCAGATGTGGGACATAACCTGTAAATGAACTCCATCTTTCATTCTCTTTTCAGTATAGAGTTTTGAGGGAATCCCTTTTTTTTGTGTGTATGTGTATAGCATACGTCACCTCTTGACCTCCAACCTGCAGGCAGTCCAGGAATAGTGTAATTAATTTATACTTGTTTGGGAAAAAATTTGATCATCGTTTGATTTTATGAGGTGACCGATCTGTCGGATGATGTCAGCATGACACGAGGCCGGTCACACGAGCAAGATACCATATTCTAATATGGCTTTGGAAGTGGAGGGAGCGGTCAGACCTGTGTTGGAAACAATGTTGTTGGAGCAGGTATGAAACTGAGTCACAGCGGCAATTCAAAGAGTTGAAATTCAGAATCTGACTTGTGGCTCATTTTGAACAGCAGCAGTTCCTTGTAAAAAAGAAATAAGGATGGCTACGATAGCAACAGGTGTGTTACATGCAGCTTTTTAAAAGTCCCAACACCGTTTTCTGCAGTTGGCATTATTGGAAAATCCATTCCTGTTGCTTTTCTCCAGGGTGTCAAAAGGACTAGGGAGGTAATTGTATAAAGAAATTGTCATAAACATTCAAACTAGATGAATCTCCATGTCAGGTTTTATTGCAGCCTTGCAATTTGGGCTCAGTTCTCTGAACTCTGCTAACCTTGGCAGATCTACAGGGAAAGCCTGCAAAATCCTTGAGTTCAAAGCAGGCAAAATATATGACACCTTTTGAAAACTTGGCTTTGAGTGTTGAGTTTATTTGAACTTTCGTTAACCAAAGCCAATAAAAAATGGCTTGCACGAGCTCCTGCAAGGTGAAATACCAGCAGAAAGAATGAGAATAGACAACCTGTTTGCCAAACACAGTTATTTTAATTTGTGTTAAAGGGAGAAAGTTGATAGAGTTTGAATATTTTTATATTTGATTTAAAGTAGGAATAAGGAAGATTGTCTCTTAAGGATATTATGTAAAAAATATTATCCCTCTGTGACGATATCCCAATCAGCCTGGACTGTATCTATTAGGTCATAACATAAAAGAGTCCTCTTTCTGGGCCATTTGTATTTCATTTTGCTAATACCTGGGAATAGTGAGGAAGACAATAAAGCATCAAGACAGAGATCAAACCATGAACAGTTAATACCTGTATTTTTTAAAAAATAAGTGGGTTAGATAGAAATAAAATCTGGCCAAAATACATTGCAGTTTGCTATGGCAGAATCAATCTGTGGGCAGTATCACGCTTAGATGAGAAGCTAAGGTTTTACTAGGTAAGAAATTAGCTTGAATAGCCAAGAGCCAGGGGTAGAAAGAGATTCTATGGGTGTGGAATTAGAGGTTGCATACCTTGGGGGAGTGAGAAGGATTCCTTTTAAAAATTATTTTTAGTAAAGACTTTGTCAAGGGATGACAGATGAGGATAACTACTGAGGTGCAACAGAGATGGCAAAACAATTGTGGAGATTACTAAGGAGGCTGCTGTTTGAGGAGGTACTTCACACAAACTTTTCGAGTATGATGTATATGTGCCATAAGAGTAAATTACTGGACTGCAGTTTCACCTGGAAATGGTGGGAGAGGTTTGAGTGAGTATTTAAGGACATGACAAAGGTGACAGGGCAGGGGGCTATGCATGTATTTTTATATCTGGAAACAGTTATTGAAGGAGAAGGTGGGGAAGGGGAGGAATAGCTGGAGAGCAGGTACTGGAGCATACCTGACTTGTGAAAGACAGAAGTAAACAGTGTGATGCTACTGTAAGCCTTTAATGAGATAACTAAGGAGAGATAATGAGTTAAATAACCAACCTAATAGAGCCAAAGATATTCTGGGGAAGTCTGATTGCTGAGGAAGTCTGGTAGATCTGCCAATGACCTCAAGAACTGGATTTGGTAGATACCGATCTTGCTTGTTAGAGGTCTGTCATTATGGGAGGCTTTGACTTCCTGGATTATATAGGGGAACAAATAGCTAAATTCAGACATTTCTGAATGCAATAATCAGCAGAGTTCCTTACTGAAACAGCAAGAAGCAATCCTTTTTTAGATCTGACACTAAGTTGTAGAATGAAGTAGAAAATAACCTTGCTTTGAGGAATTTCAATTTCAATTAAAATGAAGGGTAAACAAGTGCAGATCTATAGCTTAGCTTTTCAGCCGCAGATGGATGGCATTTTATACATTTAGGAAACTAGCTAAAGCCTGAAGAGCTTGAGAGGACTGGGTTGTAAAGCAAAGCTGGTCCTTCTTTGAATTCAAGGTGCAAAAATTGTCTGGAACAGGCGTCTCTTGTGAAGTGAAAAACATGTAAGAAGAGTTGTCAGATATGACAGAATAAGGAATAGAAAAAAGGTCAGCAAAGAAAGCCACATGTGAGAGGTCAGGAAATATATGGGTAAAATGAGAATTGGCATGAGACAAGCTGGGTTTGACTCTGCAAAAGAAATGAAAACAAATAGCAAAAGCTCCTTCAGCCACATAAATAAAAGGGAAAAAAGAAAGTAGTTTGTCATGGCCCAATAATTTATCAGATAATTTGTTTCTGTTTCAGTTAGGATGCTGATTCTGAATATTCAGGCACAGGAGGTTTTTATTGGCTGTGAAAACCTGGAAATCGAAATGGCTTCAGCCAAAGTGGGAGAAATAACTCAAGTCAAATATTGGAGATTGGCTGGCTAATGGTCATCTTAGTATCCAAAAGGAGCTGACACATATAATTGCCAGCTCAAGAACAGTATTTTCAATGGGATTTAACCGAGGAAGAAAGACCCTGTTCAGCTGCAGAATGTGAGTCTGTCTTTGACGAACAGGCAAGGACATTCCTGTTGGTGTGTAGGCTATTTCTAGCAACTGTGTGGCTCTTTTAAAAGTAAGAATAGAATATATGGTAGCAGAAAAAGGAAAGAAAACACCGGAGGCCAGATCAAGCATGATCTAGGTAAACCTGGTCACTGATAAAAGCACTGGTGTTTCTAGCCATGGAAACACAGTCCTCCTTGCTTAGCTCCTGCGGTGGTGTAGTATGTGAAACTGAGAAACACGTTGAGTAATGCTAGTAAAATCGTGACTAATAGGTAAGCTAAAGGGCAGGTTTAAGTGAAAAGACACCTTTCCCACTCGAGGGAAGTTGTTTTTGAAAGCTCTTCTTAATGACTGATTTTAGGACCACTCTTCTATGCTAATTTTACTAGAGACTTCTGCCTAGAAAATAGAAGTCCACTAGTGAAAGTAGCTGCAACAGAGTTGAGGGGTAATGGTAGAAGGACTGAATACCTGGAGAACACATGGCATAAAATGAGACACGCAGAGAGAAACTACTTATAAGAAGTAAAAGTAAATGCAAGGCCCTTGCTAAAAGATTTTTTTCTGTAGTTGGGAGATTCACCAATCTAGAGTAGCTGAAGAGGCAGAAAACACTGCTACAACTGAAGCTAGTCTCCTGTGCTGTATGTGTGTCAGTGAAACAGCCATCCAGGTCTGGAGTGTGGCAAGCAAGTTATTTTCAATATGCAAAGGTATAAATCCTATTATGCTATAAATCCTACTTTACTCTGTTATCCAGTCTGAATCCTAGGGTGGGATAGAGGCTGAGGGATTTCTTTAATGGCAGGCATTTCTGGTTTGTGTTCAAGTATGAGTGCAGCCATTTGCATGCATCACTCACCCTGTTCCTTCTCATTTGTTGTTGATCCTGGGATTTAGAAGAGCACAGACCTGTCCAATGTTTCTTAATCCAAAATTTGGTATAGACTGTCATAGGCAGGCTGTATTTTTAAGAAGCCTGCTTTGAAATGTTGGATCTTATCCTAATTGAAATCCTCTTACCTGTTATGGGATTTGTTAGACCAATTCACTCAGAATGTCTTGGCATGAGAAAATGTACCATTGATGCCAATGAAGAGGAGTTCCTTGGGCTCCAGCTAGAGGCAGATAAAGATAAATCAGCTTTAGTGCTGTAGCCATTTCTCTTCTCTGCTGTCCTCTCTTCTTCATAGGACATCTTTTTCTTCCTTTTCAGTAGTAGCAGTCAAGATAATATGTGAGACTGATAATATGTAGGGTTTCTTTTCTGTGTTTCATCACATGTTGAGATACTGGAACAGAAACTGTTTCTACCTCTCTCTCTCACTGCTGGGCAGCACAGTCCCTCCCCATAGGCTAAAACAGTGCTTTATACTTGCAGATTTACAACATCAGTAGCAAAACTGCAATATGCTGGGAATTAGCTTCCATTTGCACCCCTTTTCCCTTGGATGCAGATGATGTGCAGCATGGTAAATCTGGCCAAGATCTGCAAAGATCTACCTCACTGCTGGTTTCCATTTTTCCTTTAGATAAGCAATTGATTATGTTCACCACAAACATTCTGTGTTTGAGCGAGAGTGGTTTCTTTAACAGGAAGATGAAAGGGATCAAGCCTGGTTTGTGGTGCTGTACAACATACTGCCAATAATAGGACTATGATGGAAGGGGAGAATTTTGAGTTGATTTCTGGTCCTCTCATGCTTTGGGACAGGAGGGACGTTTTCTGCTTTGTCTGAGATTGCACCTGAGAATGTCTGTCACTTTCTCTGTGTTTACTAGCAGGCCTGTTTGTTCCCAGTCTGATCAGCTGCCATTGCATGCCGAGCAGGTACAGCAGAGAGGAAGGCAGAGGATTTCAGTTGTTTGAGAAGAGGTGGGTGGGGGCCTTCAGAGTCCGTGAATTCATTAAAATTCCACGTTGACTTGCAGTGTAAATGCGTGGGCCTTAATATGCAGGGCTCAAACAGGTAAATACTCGAATCTTGGATACAAGACGTAGCAAGTTTTTACCTGCCCTTTATCCAAAAAGCTCACCAAGTACTCTATACCCACCCAAAAGGCAGTGCTCACCGCTAGCTGAATGTAATGCAAACTGATAGACGCAAGCACAGATTAGGGGCAGCAATTCACCTCTAGATGGATATCTGCCACAAGAGCGTGCATTGTTTACACTGAAGAAAACTCAGAAGAAATCAGACACTCTTTACGTTGCTGCTCTCTTTGAACACACGTTACTTTGCTGACAGCGCCCATTTGTGCTGCGCATTGTATAAACCACTCTCAGTACCTCAAGCTGCTTTCTTAAACCCCAAAAGTCACAAAGGCTCCACTGGGCAAGTAATCTCATGGATCAGAGGCAGAGAGAACAGGGGCCAGAAGCTGCCTGCAGGCGCCCTGCCTTTGCGCACTCCAGCTGAACCCTGTGAGGTAATTTGGCCCTTTTTGGGAGCAGTCTGCTCCTCGTGCCGCGATCCTCTCATACCAGGGCTCGCAACTTTGCTCAGAGCAATTTCACCGTAGGTTTGGCTCTGCAGCCACCAAGTCCAGGGCAGTGCTTTCTGCAGCAGGCGTGGGATGAGGGAGCCGCGGTGCCCTCTGTCCTGTCTCATCATCCAGATGCAGCACAATACCTTGGAACTGAATTGGCTCTTCTTGCCTGCAAAGATGTGAATGTGCAAAGGCTCCTGAACCCACAGTGGCACAAAAAGGGCCTAGGTACACTCAGGAGCTGTGGCTCTCACCTGCTCATCAGCAGCTGCAGTTCTTTGCAACTTGTAGGGTATCTGGAGGGCTTGTTCTTCAGTCAGCATTTCTCTTTTTCGGTTACTTGCTCCTTTCAGTGGACAAATCAACTGGGGGATGTGAAACCACACAGCTTTAGATATCTTTCATTTATTTCTCTTTTTAAAAATAAAATGTTAAAAGAGAGCTGCGGTCACAGAAAAAAAAAAAATTCTCTACCGTAACAAGGGAATGAAAACATCTGCATGAAGAGAAAACACTGAAAGTAGAGAACTGTGTTATTCTTTGGAGAGAATGTTGGGATTAAGGTTTAAAAAAACTTTTTTCTTTTAAAGGCATCCAGTTTTTACAGGTCTCAGTTACTTCAGGGATCAGACATTTAAAAGATATTTTCTTGATCGGACTCTTTTGCAGGACCTGAGTATTTTGAAAGACTTCCTGCACATACATGCCAGTTATTTGATCTGATCATTGTTTTAATAAAACTATTATTTAACTAACCACGAGTTAATTTCTTTGGCCCTTTGGGAGCCAGCCACAAATAGTAGCAAGTTATTGTGTAACCTGGCTAAAGCTGAGCTCCTTGTCTTCCTTGCCAACTCCCACCATTGACAAAACCACTTACAAATGGATTTTTTTTTCTTAATGGAGTTAGACTATTATGAAAAAAAAAAAATCTTGTGAGATCCTTAAAAGTTGTCTTCATGTAACCTTTTTCTAATCCCTTTTAATTTGATATTTTCTGGCTAAGGATGTAAGTAGATGCTCTGTAAGGACAGAAGGGATTGTCTGAGATCTGTTGCGTGGAGCAATTGGCACAGAGAAACACTAACCATAACTGGAGTATGCCTGCCTCTACTTCAGTGAGAGGATATTAGAAAGCTCACTGAAATTTATTCCTTCTGGTAACCTGAAAATTGGGATAACTTTCAAGGAATTTTCCAAGAGTGGAAAAATATTAATCAAAATGAAAGGGTGCTTTATTTAAACTATTCTGGAAACTTTAAGAATTTTGACTCAGGATCAGGTAATTTTATTTTCACTGTGACATGAAGTGTTCCAAAACTTCCTTCTCTGTTACTAATAAAACTTAGAAACTTAAAAGATGATGATGCAGATAAACCAGTAAGAGAAGAGCAATGTTTGCTGGGAATGGCTGTCTGAGACTATTAAGTTCCACAGTGACGTGTCAGTAAAATATGCCTGACGTATAAGAGAGGCTGTATTTCTAGGTAACACATTCCCCTGCACACAAGCATTAGTGCAGGGGAATGTGTTTACTGCTCACTGAGTCAGAAAGATTGTAGGCTACAGCTTGATGTCATCGGGACATCATAGCCATTGCTCCAGTGACCTGTTCTGGCTTGGATACTTCATCTAAATTCAAAGTAAACTAATAATTTCCAAAAAGATGAGACAGCTGTTGTGTGGTCTGCGAGTGTGTAGTGTAACACAGGAACCTATGGCTTTATTTTAAGGAGGATAAAGTGTGTAGAGTCACCAAGACTCCCTGTGAAACAGCCTCTCACTAGAGCACAAGCAAGAGCAAAGGTATGAAGCTGGGAAACACAAGTGCTGGGCCAGGGCTATGAAAGGGGGCTTGGGGTGGGAGAAGGAGTCTGGAGGACAAGGATTTCAGATCAGCAGGCAACTGATTTCAGAGGGCTTCCTAGGCTGGTGTCATGGCCAAGAGGATTAAGACAGCCTTTGAATATAAAAAACAGGTAGGAGCAGTAAACAGAGGCCTAAGTCTTGTTTTTATCTGGGTGAAGAGAGCTTTACTGGTGCACACCACATGGAATGGGGTGTCTTCTGCTGCAGCTCATGTCCAAAAGAAAGTTGAAAAACAGGACAGGGGGCAGAGAAGACCAAGAAAACACCTGTTGGGATGGGGAAGTGTGAATTACTAGGGAAAGATTTTTTATATTTCTCGGTGGTTGAGGTCATTTGGTGATCAAAAATTTTCAGAATAGTGCTAAACTGTTCATCTCCAGAAATGGCCAAATGAAGACCTGGAGATCAGCAATTTCCCAGAGGTATTCTGTAGTTGGACACAGCATTTAAGCTTAGTCCAGTGACAACAAAGAAAAACTTCTAATTTTTTTCTACAAAATGCCATTTGTAATAAATATTTTTGGCTCAAAAATATATCAGCTCTGTAGATGGAGCTAGTAAATTTGTGTAGGCTAGCTTTGTCAGGATGCATCTTTTGCAAAAGTAGCCTGGAAGTATTTTCAAATAGCTTGCATGATAAGGCATTTACTGGCCTTGTAGCTGTCTCAGTCAGACACTGGAAAAAAGAGTTTTCTGTTGCCATTTGTCAAAGCTAGGCAGACCTGCCTGGTTCTGTGCAGTAGGTTAAGCTGATGAAGGAAATGTGAAAGAAGACCAATGCTAGACAACTTGTCCCAATACCACTGGGCATTAAGTAAACCATAAACGTTCCCTGGAACAGCTTATGAGTAGGCAAATTAAACAAAAACAATTTAAAGGTGATAAAACTCTGTTGACATGAATACTGTTCGGGTAAACCACCTTGGACATATTTACAAACAGGAGCCAGCACCTATTTAACTTTATCCCAGGAGAATGAAGCTGTTCACACAGGAGGCTTTGCAAGCGCAGAAGGTCTAACTCACCTACAGATTCTCCTGCCTGACAGCTGTCCTTGGCAGCAAACCTGTGTATTTTCAAATCAGTTGAGGAAGTTCTACCTCCATGAAGATTGTTGTTGAGCCTCAGTTGGGGAGAGACTTAAAAGCATCACTGCGTCTGCACTCTGTTGTCTGGGGCCAGTACAGCTTATGTGCTGCAGGGATCTCTGCCACTGGATGTGCTCTCCTCGGTGTCCCTGAAAGCTTTGGATTGAGAGGCAGAAAAAGAGGTTTAGGTACATGATAGTCTTTGCGAGAAGAAAGGCGCCAACCTCGTTATAATTCTATGTAAGGGTGTTCCAAGGGCTGCTTGGGGGACCCGAATCCTTTCCAGGTTTTAGTGTCACTTTTAGGTACTGCTTCTTTGCTACAGATGGACTGAGAACAAAGTAGGAATGAAGATGTCCTTTGTAGATCCCTCAGCTGTAAGGAGAAGGCCCAGCAGAGTGGCAATGTCTCTAAGCTACCTCTTAACAGGGTAGAGCTGCTGCTGGGGTTTCCCACTCTGATGGGGCAAAGTGATTTTGCTTTGCAGCAGATTTCAGTGCACTGCTCTCATCTTCAAGCGAGGCTGCTTCTCCTGGAGTGCTTAGCTCCAATTCACACCAAGGAACTCTCTACACTGGGAAGCACAGTTCGATTTTAGCAGTGTAGCATGATGGATGCAGGGAGAAATTAGAGCCCTGTTTTCTGTGTGTTCTGAGTGAAGATCTAGAGTAGCTTCACTGCTTCTGGGGAATGAGTCTACAACTCATATCCAGGCTAATGGGTTCATCTCAGGATGATTTCCTCTGAAAAAGATGCTTGTGCTAAAAGGGCAGGATAATTAATACACAGACAGTGGCCCATACACATTCCTCCCTGCACCCATTGCTCTGATCTTTCCTGATCTATTAAGAAACTCAGATAAACAACCAAGAATTCACCATGCCTTTAAGTACTGTGAAAAATTAAAACCAACAAAAGCATGATCTCTTTGATATACAGAAATTCCCAGGCTAATTATTCCTCAGGGACAGGAATGACTGATCGGTGAAGTTTAAGACTAAAAGGGCAAGCACATTTTAGGCAATGAAGAAATTAATTTGTGTAGTTCAAGAGAGCTCGGTTGTTTTCTTCTTTTTGGTCCTTCTTCCCTCTGTTTATCAGTTCATCATTTTGTGTTCTGAAGGGATACAAAACCAACCCCTGGGAGGAGCTATACCTTTTGAAGAAAAGCTAGAAATTGAAGTGAATGCAGAATTTGCAAATGCACCTGCCATACAGAATAAACTGTATTGATGCACTGGAAGAGGTTTGTCTATGGGAGATATTCAGAGGTCTTTAGGAATAGGTGTAGAGAAATACATTCAGGAAATTACCCCACCATGGGGTAATGAAAGGGCCTGTATGATTTCTGGGGCCCCTCTGGACGTCTATTCCTTTCCAGGTAATAGCAGAGTCACCCAGTGATCATCTCAGTGCCTGAAATCTTGACCTAAGGTAACAGGGTGGCCCTTTTTCTTTTAATCTTCACATCTCCTGCCCTCATGGTAAAGCATTTTGTTGCTGCAGACTTTGTTTCCTCGTCTATACAATGGGGTATTTACAGCACTTGCCCAAACAGCTTGGAGTAGTGTCCTAGAACAGTGCCAGTGTCCCAGCTGTGCAGGGATTAGAGTCCTGCTCACAGGCTGTGGCTGCTGCTGACCGAAACAGGGCCAGGGAGGGAGCTCTGGGCTGCTGCTCTCTCATGCTGCTCCCCTCTTCACCTCCTCTTGGGCTTTGTTTGGTCTCACACCTCCCATCTAGGACCCTCTGGGACAAGTCCCTGACTACAGTCCTGAATTCGTTGCCTCTGCTTATCATTCTCACTGAACTCATCTTGGGCTCAATTCACAAGTATGTTAATAGAGTCCAGCTGTATTTCACCCGGGCTGCTGAAATCACTGATTTGGAGAAATGCAGTGAACAACATTTTTAACAGCTTGCCTTATCATGCCGGTCAATGCTTACCAGAACAAATACTTAAAGCAATTTTTATCTGCTACTGGCTAGCCACAAATAACTCTGATAGTACTATATTCTGGATTTCTCATGCTGTCTCTCTAGTGTTGGTGGCATGCTCGATCCAGAAGTTTCTTGTGAGAGCTGGTGTACTCTATGCACAATACTAAACTTAGTGGAGAGACTGGAAATTATTTGGCCTAACATCAGCTTGCAGTGAAAGCAATGCAGCCAGAGCTGTATAGCTGGTCATCTAAATCCCATGGCTTTGTTCATCTGCCCTGGCTGGCTAGTAAAGTTTTAAAGGATTTATGCTAAGACTCTCTTTTTCTCTCATTTTCCCCTTTGATTTGATATATTCTGAAACCTACAACAGTTAGTAGGCAAAATATTTTAGCATGACATGTTTAGATGTACGTAAACATAGTAAAATATATATTCATTTGTGGACAAATATATAAAAATTTGTTACATGCATGTTGAAAGCATTTAAAATACATATGCGATCCAAGATAGTAATTATAGATTGCATATAAACGAAGAGACACACACTTACCTATTTGCCTACCTGTCCGTTTATGAATATCTGTGCAAATTTACAAGTGAAGAAAAGAATATTAATATCAGCATGCGTGTAAAGAGAAGATATGAAGGGTGTCATGCCAAAATATGCTTCATATTTATTAATTTTTATTTAGTTCTATTTGGAAAATAGTCGCTACAATGCACATATTAGATACTTTGTGCAATCCCAGTCTGCTGGTGTAACACTGGATCTGGGTTCATACATAGGTTTCTCGCTCAATTCTCCTGCTTTAAAGAGACCTGTCTGGGTAATTCTCCATATTTCTTCTTTTGATTTCAAATACTAAAGTGAGTGCTGATATAGTTTGTGTGTGTATGAGTGTCCTGAAGTCCTTCTCTTGCGTATGGCATGGGAAGAAGGTGGGATTTGCAGATATGAAAAGAGTATGGGGTCAGAATGCAGGAAGAAAGTGAGCTACCTGTCTCTCTTCTAAACTAAGCCAGGCTGCTGTGAACACAACAAAGCTGTATATGCAGATCAAGGTTACCAAGGGACATAGACAACTCTGGCTTAAGTTATTTTCATTATTAAACTGGCAGCGGTAGAAGTGATGTAAAACTCTCTAGATCAACTCAAAAGCACTGAAATATCATCCTTGCCCTAGAAAATTAAATTGGCTTTATGGTCAGACAATGCCCAGCAGTGTAATCCTGAGACACAAGAGGATTTGGATTGTAAAGTACTCAAATTAAAGGAGTGCTTATATTCTGGGAGTTTGATTCTTCCTACCACAAGTGGTGTTTGGTTCTGGGATTTTTGTTTGGACCTGCCTGTGCCTCTTACAAAACCAAAAGAAGCAAGCTGTCATTTTTACAAAAGCACAGATGTATTTTTACCTTTTGCAAAGCCAGACAAATATCAGTACTAAAGCATTAAAAAACAGAGCTACTAAAATGTGTCGCAATTCTTTCTGTTCATTTTCCCCCCTTTCTACATTTGCCTGCTTTTTTGTGCAGTTCAACTTGTTTGCTTGTAAAATCTTCCTTGGAGCCACACTGGTGCAGACAGACTAAAACATATTTTACTCTGAATGAATCCCCTGAGGTAAAATTTACTCAGATAATATCTTAGTTACTACCTAACCTGTTTGGGTTATTTTTGAACACTATAAAGCGGTAGCACCAACAAAGAAAACTCTGCATGGTACATACCAGTAGCAGCTCACTTCAAGTAACTTAAGATTTCTGCTTTTGCATGAAGCACCTACATCTTGTAGCTCCCTGTAGATGCCAGAAACCAGAAACTGAGATGTTTCAGGTGATCCCCCTAACTCCCATCCAATATTTTCGTTCCTTTGTGCGAAAGCAAAGAAACATTTAGATTTACCTGATGGCAGACATAACAGTTAAAGAATGCCAAGGATACAGAACAGCACAGATGTGAATGAACTGGACAAGCAGTGCTGAGTAATCACTCTATAACCAGCTGTGATTAGGCACAGGTCCCAAAGCAAAAGCCAGGCTCTGAACAGGCCTGACTTTTCTGGTTCACATCAAAAACTCATGGCTCTTTGTTTCTTTAAAGCATTGAAGCGGGTCCCCGGTTCTTCAATTTGGAAATGAATTCAGATTTGGATTCCAAACCTGTAGCTTAGCTTCATCTCTAATAAAGCTGATGTTCCACAGATTTGGATTCCCAGCCGTTTCTCCAGATGCCTGCTGTAAGACGGATGCTGTTCCAGCGGAGGCTGCCAACCTGGCAGCGCTGCTCCTTCTGCTGTGTGTCGCACGTGGGCTGAGAGCAGCAGCTCTGCTGACCAGCTCTGCCAGCACTCCCTGCTGGGGGAAAAGGGGGGAAAGAGGTAAGTGAGGATTTCTTTGCCTGATAGAGAAAATATATTTTTTTACTCTCTCCTGCTGCAAACTTAGGAGAGATCATAAATCAAAATTTATCTACTTTAGGGAGTGCAAGACAGGTCCTAAAATGGTGGGAAAGCTTTTAAAGAGAAAGCAGGTTGAAAGAAAGACTATTGGGCATAAGAAAAAGACCATGAGGACCAAGTCTGGACACATTAGTCAGAATGAATTGAATTATAGCTATGCAACTCTTAAAAAAAAATAAATCTCTATTAAACTCTACAGACCTATTCTCTAAGAGGAATTTCTGTAGTGCAGGAGATTTCGGGCTGTGTTAGGAAGACTATAAAGCATAGTCTTGTCAGTCTCCTCTGTGGTGCTGAGGCCTTTACCCATTGCTGTCAGATGAAGAACTCAAGGCCTGGGGAGCTCAAATGACTTGATGATGTTCATCTGCTGAGTCCTGCTGGGGCTGGAGGGGAGAACCTGCTCCTCCTGCAGGGCCCTCTGAGGGCTCTGCACAGCTACCCTCCTCCTTGGGGTCAGCATGGACACCTTCTCAAACATCCAGCACGTTCTGTTGTGTAAGGATGTCGATGTTTTCAATGAGAGCTGCTGTCCTGGCTGTGTGCTTGCTCAGTGCTGGCAAGTTCAGGAGAAAATGGCTTGCTCCTGCAGCAAGAAAGGTGAGTAACAACTCCCTGCAGGAATATTTGCATTCAATGGCAGGAGCTGGCCTGGCCAGGTGTGAAGGCTTGTCTGTTGGGAAGAAGTTTGGATTTCCCTTTTTGGTGAGTATTTTTAAAAAATAGGGTATTGATCCTACTCTTGATTCAAAGTTTTTAACTTCCATTGATTTAAAGGCTGTAGAGGCAGCACAATATACATAAGGTTTTAGAGTCAGCTTCAATTTCCTTTTTCATTGTATAAGGACTTTCTCAAATAAAATCATGGAACAATTTGCACAGTAAGAAGCTGTTCCTCCAATAAGTTGCTGGTAAAGATAAGATAAACGGTATAGTTTTGAATATGAAAAGAAACCTCCAAGGATGAAGTTTGCTAAGAGAAATTCAGAGAAAATTCTAGCCCAGAGCATTTTTTAAAGCTGTTTTATCTATCAAAGCCTGTAAGCAGTAATCCTTCCTGGACCAATGCTAGTTTTAAAGCCTTGGCTATATATATTCCCTGCCAAATGTAAATAATTTTTTTCTTCTCATACAAAAGTTCTTTTACAAGGATTCTGTGTTTGTCTCCCCTTCAGTTCTAAAGTTTCTTTTTATTGTTCTTCATAGGAATCTAGATTGGAATGACCAGAACCTACTTTTAGGACTGGAATGCTTTTAGGATTATTTCAGGGATTCAAAGAATTGCCAGAGTTCAAAATATTCCTATTTACTAATTTCTATGTGAATGTAGGGAGTTAAATTTAGATGCCCATCATAAAATATAGGGGTCAGCACTAGCCAACAGGGTAATGACACCAATTTTTCAGGCAGACTCAAGCTCTCTGAAGCTTCACAGAAGGTCTTGTTGAAGGTCTACAATGTGATCCAAAGCCGAAAATTAATTTTAAAAAATGCACTTCAGCTGATAAAGTGCGTGGTATAAACACCGAACTCTTGTAATTTGCTGAACAATTCAGCTCTAATTCTGTAAAGCAAGTAAGTGTGGATATGTTTTAAATGACCTTAGTAAGTGCTTACATGCCTTGCTTGTGTCTGTTATTCAGTCAAGACCTCATGGTAGCTTTGTGTGCTGAGGCTGTGAATGCCCAATTCAGCAGATACTCTGACAATCTGTGCATGTTCATGCCTTGCTTACTAATCAAAATGGGCTGTTTTGTTTAAACCTGAATTAAATTATATCAGTTTGGTTTGTGCTTTCAGGACCAGCCTGAGATACGTGCAGAGTGAATTGCAGACGCTGACGTACTCCGTGTTTTTCTGTTCTTTTATTATTTCTATCTACCTAGATAAATTCAGGGTAAACTTCTCCTCCCACTTGAGGAACTTGGGCAGTTCCTCAGATTACTGCGCCTTGCTTTAGCTGGGTGTGCCTTTAGTTTTTAATTAACGCTGTTAAATAAACAAAACAACCAACAAACAAATCCCAAAGGGAAGTAAACCACAAGAACGATGTTGAAATACTCATAAGCGCTTAATCCTGAGTCTCAGGAGATGCAACGTTATGGCCACGGCTCTGCCCTTAACTTGTCCTTTGGCTCTAGGTAAGAGGAGGTGTTTGTTCCTGAGCAAAGGGGGAAAAGGTGTGAGTTACAGTGTAGGAAGCAGCAAGAGCTGCTCGATGCTGGGTCAGGTACAGATGGTGACTGCCCTCCCAAAATCTGCAGGTGGGCATTGGCCTCTTTTCCTCAGTTTCTCATCTGGCAAAAGGAAACACTGCTACAAAATTCCTGTAGGAAATACTTAGAAGCATCGATGCTCTTAATTTCTGTGTTTTGGGAGGAACAGAAAAGTGTCTTCGCTGCCTTCTCCCCTTCCCCCTCTTCTGTGTCAGGTTAGGAGGCAGCACAGTGAGTAGGTGTCATGTTGAAAAGAGCCAAGGAGAGGTGACTCCTCAGGCTCCCATTTCTCTATATATATTTTGTTAGAATATATTTATATTTCTCTATAGGTGGATCTGTGCCTCCCACTAGTCCCCTATATCAAGAAAGAAGTTCCCTAGGCTGAACCTGTGGTGTCTTAGGCACAGAGTGGGAATAAATTCCATTGATAACCTGAGTTTTGGTTGCTATTAGGCACACTGAAATGCATCAGACTAGAGTGCTGCTGGGGCTTGATGGCAAAATCCTGGAATAAAGCACTAGGCTAAAGTTTCCAACTTAATTGCATTTAATTAGTCTAGCTAAAAAATTTAAACATGTTGCTAGGATGGATTTTCCTTTGTTTAGCTTCTTTTGGTGTGGCTTAACAAATTTTAACCATCTAAAACCGACTCTTGGTTGGAGGGACCATAGGTGGTAGAGCACATATCCTTCGGTGGAATAATGAAATGTTTATATTATGCAGTCCTATTGTGAGATCAATCAGGCTACAAGGCTGGATATATAAACAGAATCTGCAGGTGGTCCCTGCATCTCCTTGCCCAGAAGACATGCTTTAATCCTCAGGAAGGAGGCAGAGTAGAGGTTCCAGGAGGCAGCCAGCCCAAGCAAAATAAAAGAACAAAACCAGCCTGAACAATGCAACGCATGTCAAGTTCATAGCGCAATCACTACAAATAGCAGCTGACGGGAAACTTCATGACAATTCACCCATCAGCTAAAATTGCCACACTCGGGATCCTGGGATTAATGAGCATCTTACTCAGACAGTACAAGTATGAAATGTCAGGCAGAAAGGGTGGGTAATGCATCTTATGTGACCTCCAATTGATTTGCTCTGTTTCCAGCAAATTCTCTTGTGGGAAATCTCTTGCTCTGTGTTTTTGCATTTGCTCTGTTTTTCTCAGCTGCTCTAGCCCCTAGAATTTCTGCTGCTTGATGATGCAAGCAGAATGCTAATTTTTGAATTGGGCCGCAAGGTGGGAGGCAAATGGGAGAATTGAGCATCTGTACGTGTTAGTAGCTTTGGTGTGGGGATTGTGCTAATAACAGTTTGGCATGTAAGCACTCAAGGGGTGTGAGCAAAAAAAGTATAGCTCAAGTTTGTTCAAAAAGAGATGTAATTGAATGACCTCTGAAGAAGTTTCTAACAATGTTCTTCCAGGGATCTGTGGAATGGAGGAAAGTTTTGCTGGAGTAAGGGCAGAAGGGTCTGACTCAGTAAAAAGAGGTAGAAGAAGATTTTGAGAACATGGAATAATGAAAGAAGTGTTAGTTCAGAGGAAAAATAATAGTACTAAAAAACCCTAAACCCACATAGTTGAGCTGGCTTAAATGTAGTTTGCTATAGGGTTATTTTAATTAGACCTGTGAAGCAGGGAAATGCCAACTGGGTTGCTCTGCAGCAAGAAAAAAATAGTTTTCAAGCTGAAACATGGCACATAATGGAACTGAGTTGTCCACATGGGTGCATTCTCTTCCTCTTTTTGAAGAGAACACCTAAATCAGTTGAGTCAGAAACTAGCGAAGGGTAAAGCTCAAGATGTCTAGAACTCTCCTGTCTCCCTAGATTCTTATCTGAAGTGTATTTAAGCCTTTGGAAAAGGCTTGCAACCTCATGAGATCTTATTTTTTCCCCACCCTCCAAGTGTTCACACATTTCCTGCTTATGAAACAGCCGGTCATCCCTCAGGAATGGGTGGGTGGTGGGAGATGGAGGCAACTTTATTTATTTAGGTAGTTGGTTAGTTATCCTAGCAATTTTGCATTTCATCCTGCCCAAAAGTGGGAGTCAGACATTTACAGTGTGTGAAAAAGGGGAAAAACATAAGTCAGCTCCTTTGCTGTAAAACTACTCCAGGTGAAATTACCTGGGAAGATGTGGGCAGTTTTTCTGTTTGCTAATGAGTCCATCTCAACTCTGTGCGGGTGACCTTCTTTATGGGCATGGAGATGAGATGTTGCCCATACACCCAGCAAGATCAAACTTGCCTGGTTCCCGAGGCAGGATTTTTGTTGACAAAATCAAGAATACCAAACTCTACATCAAGGCTTATTTCCA
Source organism: Origma solitaria (assembly GCA_013397895.1). Classification (NCBI taxonomy): domain Eukaryota; kingdom Metazoa; phylum Chordata; class Aves; order Passeriformes; family Acanthizidae; genus Origma; species Origma solitaria. The sequence goes on along the minus strand of VZRL01003703.1, from coordinate 233,496 downwards.
CTTTCAGCTACTCTTGGATCTCTGTGTCTAGCTCCTGTTTATCTATGTCTTCCTCCCTCCCTCAGTTTTATTGTATGCAGGCCAAGAAGTACGACTGGAAGGTAATTTCAGTGCAAAGCCTGTACCCTCTTTCAGGGCAGCCTTATATTTCTTCTTCTATGTTAACCTATTATCACATTTAGCTATCACATAAAATTTGTTCTTTTCAAGCCACTTTAGAGGTTTGAAACCAGTGATCTCATTAATTTCTAGATCATATATATTTGGATTTGCTTCAAAGCCAGGGGGATGTTTAGATCTGAAGTTCCCTGAAATGGAGTCTTTCTTGAAAAAAAAACCATATTAGGAATTCTTCATTATATAAAACTTAGGGAAACCTTGCGTGGATTAATCTGCAAATAACTAGACATAACTTTGATGGTGGTGGTGGTGTGATATCTAGGGTTTTTGGTTTCTTTGGGTTTTTTTTTTTTCCTGTGTAAATTCTTGTCCTTGCTATTTATTTACTTGTAGGAGCATTTATAGAATCTGAAGAGTCCTAGTCCAAAATCTCCATAGGACAAATCTTAAAGACATTTTCTGTATCATTTGGGGCTTTCTGCTCTAATCCTACAGGAGCGTGTGAAATTTCTTCTTTGTGAGCCATTTTGAAGAGACAGTAATACTAAAAGTTTGTAAAGCTAAGTTCATGCCCGCCCTTTATGAAGATTTTCTTCTTTTTTTTTAAATTTATTTTGGTGATCATGGAGACTGTATGTCACCTATGTGAAAACTGTTATTAGTGTCATAGCCTTTACTGAGTTTCATTTCAGTTAATTTAAGCATTTCTGTTAGCCATTGTGACCAAAAAGGGAACTGTGTCGGATGAACAGGGTCTCTCAAAACAGTGGCTTTATGGGGATATCTAAAAATCATCAGGCTTAAGAAACTATCTAATCATCTCTAGAAGACTGTCCCTGTTGTTCATACTCCTCTCAAGAGAATTTGCATGTGGGTCTTGCATAATTTACACTTGACTTTTCGTTCCTTGTTGTCCCAGAGCAGCTCAGTTGTTGTTGTTCTGATACGGAAGTTCTTTGATGTGTTTGGGATTAATCCACCGATGGTGACACAAGAATATATTCTCCTGAGCTAGTGATGTGAACATCATGTACGTGCAGACACTTAAAAACAGGACAGCAGATTATTAACTGAGATCCTATCTCATCATCTGCCGTTCCCATTCACTGTGGAGTAAGCTCTGAAGGAAGAGGAGGAGGGAGATATTAAGGGATTTTCTAGAATGAGTTGCACAGAGACATTGTGCATATCAGTGCTTGGAGGAAAGTCACAAGGGGGTGGCAGGGAAAGTGTACCAAAAAGTTTTCATGGAATAGACAGCATAAACTTAATTTGTCATGGACTTTCCAAGGGTCAAGGCAAGCAAGTTGTGTGTGCCAGCTGAGGAGAGTTAGGTGAGCAAGGCAGGGGTAAAGCTGAGAACGTGACCAAAGCAGCTGTTCCGACAGATGTGGAGTGCAGACTGAGAGAGGAGCAGAGCTAGGCTGGGTCACACAAAAGGTGCATTTCTAACAAAAACATCTAGTTATGAAGGTTAGGCTTGGGAGGCTGCAGGGGTACAGACAAAACAGAATGAGGAATCCTGTGGCTGTGGTGTGATAAGACTGAAGCACAAAAATTTCAGCAGGGGAATCTGAAAAAAAGCAGTAAGGCCATCAGAAAGCTAAATTGGACACATGGAACAGTGCTGGCACTGGTTTGCTTTTTGCAAGAGCTCAGAAATTATGAATTAGCTTTAGAAAACCAAAACCAGAGATTATGTACAATGTACCACTTTTCTGAACTGCCAAATTAAGTCTGTTGTTTAAATGGCCTCACTTGCAAACTTCAGTGTAATTTGGAAAATTTTATTTTGCTTACCTGTTTTCTGTTTCTTAGCCACTGAATTCTGAAGATGCTTGGCTTGTCTTAGATTAACTCATCTGAAAACAGAGACATCACTCATCCCTTCCTCTTCTTCATGCCCTCCTGCTTTCATCTTAATTAAGACGCAGAGCAGATAGGCATTATTTCACACTATCTTCCACAGCAAACAACCATTATACCAAAGCCAGCGTGAAGAGGGTATATTTGTTTTAGCAACATTTTCATGCTTATGTATTTCTGTCATTCACTTGAAAAAGATTGGGATATCTCAGATCATGAGGAGCTACTTAACCCAAAAGACTATATGCAGCCTCTGGGTTTGCAGAGTCTCTAAACCGCAGATTTCCAGAATCCAGAAGGATAACAAATAGGGTATGTGTTGCCGTATGTTTGCCTTGTTCTTACATTCTTTCACAAATAACTGCCACTGGCTATGAGATGCAGTGCTCTGATATCCTGTGCTATCAGATAGAAGATAGCAGCTGAATGTCATACAGCTCTTTTTTTCCGTCTGCGCACAGCTAATCCAAACACACCTGACCACGGAAGCACGTTAAGTAACACAACGTATTTTTTTCAGAACAGTGCACTGAGGAAATCCTCAAATTCTTCCCAACTCCAGTGTATCATGGAGAAAAAGATCAGAGTGGTAGCAGCTGTGGGTAATTTTGGACTTAGCAGTTAGCCCCCTTCTCCTCCCAAGCAACAAAATGCTTCTCTCTAAGGCAAGATCATTCAGCAAGACTTACAGGTGCCATTTAGCTGCCCACGCAGAGGAGGGAAAGAAGCCAGTGTTCCTTGGAGTGGTGATCCATGTGAGGAACTGCGAACCTAGTGAGCAGGCTGGTCCTGCAGCTTGGAAGTACCACCATGCAATGGAACGTCCCCTTTCCAGTTTTCCATGGAGAAATCTTTTTGGGCTAAAGCCCTCCCTGGGACGTACAAATGGAGGCTGATCAGTTAGTAATACATCACTGTTACATTCCTTGCCAGCTCATGTGGAAAAATGGTAGGGATTTGCCACCACATCTTACATGTGTGGAAACACAGACACGTGGAACTGAAATGGCTAAAATGACAGCACAGAACATAAGAATGATGGAGCTCAGCTTCTCCTCTAGAGCAGTTGGCAAACCCCAAGTAAGCAGAGAACTTTCAGTATGCAGAGAGCCGGAAACACATATTGCTATTTGACCCATAATCAGTTTACTATTTTCTGCTTCTCAGTCAGACTGTTTATTTGTTTCAGCTGCTTTTCAGGATGACGAATTGTCTAAGAATGTGCTGGTGTTTAGCAGGAAGGGGGGTTGTCTTGTAGCATGCCCAGCTACCTGAGCAGTACTGAAAAGTGAACTGCATCACTGAGCTTGAGCCTTACCCATGGCCTGATGAGCAAAAAGAATTCAAACGTGGAGTAGTGTCTGACCTTGCATCTGTAGGTGTCACCTGCTGTATGACTGCGTTGAAAGGGATCACCGTGAAATTGAATAAAGTCTGGTAACAGGGCTGGCTCAAGGAATTATCCTGTCTGTCTGGGTCCATAATTTTTAGAGTCTTCCTCATACTGGTAATTTTAACTCTTGTAGTAATTTGGTTACCTAAATGATGGTGGCTGCTTGGCCAATGAGGTTTATGGCCCAAAAGAAATAAACATAAAGAAAAATTACTACTTGTGTAGAAATAGGTGAGTCAGACTCCGAAGTATAGTAAGATCTCTTTATACGTAAGTAGATATTACAAATTAGGATACAGAAACTAACTCTGTCAACAAAACTTTCTTGCTGAAGAACTAGGAAAAGAATGTATAAACAAAGGTTATTAGGTACAACTACTTAGATTAATGACTCCTGACTTCTCTGCTTTTCAGTCATACTGTGCTAATGCCCTTTTTGCTTTGAGACCAAGTAGGTTTAGGGGAAGGTGCTGTGACTTTATTAGGAGTGGAGGCCTGTGATCAGTACAGGAGATGTCACTTAGAGTCACAGCATCATAAAAGTACTCTGCTATGAAATGAAAATAGACTCCCAGGGGTTTCTGTTCTTGTTGCTTCTGATTACAGCAGCCTTGAAGTCCTTTTCCACTCTACAGAAAAAGGATTCTCCAGTGCAGAAGGTTAGAATGGCTTCAGGGGATGTTGTATTAATAACTTTCTTCCACCATTCTCCCTGTAAACAGAGCTGTAAAGTCAGCCTTAATCATAAGATGTACCTGGCTTGTCTCTGCCTCCTTCACCTGCTCCAGAGCACCCACAGAGCATGTAGGAACAGCCCAAGGTTCTGTGTTTTCTTTGCCTTTAGATTGTGCCTGCTGTCAGGTCAGAAAACAGGAGGATGACCCTTGGGGAAGGCAAAGCTCTGAGTGCTTCCCTCCTGCTTGGGACATGCTGTCCAGGAGGGAGTCCTGCACGCCACACTCAGCACGGGATTCCCCTCAGCTGACCTGGAGTCAGTGGCATCCAGAAAGGGTGCAAGATCTGGGTAAAATTAGCTGTGCAATCTTGGAGGCCATTAGTGTTCCTTCTGGCTTTGTGACTGAAATGCAGGCTGCACACAGGGCAGCGGAGTGGCTGGGAAATTGTAGTGGTCTCCCCCTTGTTCAAAGAAAGTGCCTGTCCAACAGAACAGTGATTTGCTCCAAGATTCCCTCTGAATTAAAAAGAAAGGAGAAAGGAGGCTTTTTCCTCTAAATCTTCTTTTTAAATGCCAGAGAAGGACAGATAAATATAACTTAGTTCAAACAGGAGGCAGAAGATAACATATTTCAAAAGTAGTTTCAGTTGCCAGTTTGTGGTCATTACAGGTTAGTCAGTGCCAGTGGGGGCACTTCTGTCACTTTGAAGTGTTTTGCATACAGGTAAGGTCTTGTGCACCAGGTGATATGCTGGCCACTTGTGTGGCCAGCACAAGAATAGTTGTTTTCAGAAATATTTGGAACCTTTGTCTTTTAGAACAATTGATAATTGCTGGTTCAGACATTACAGTGTTATTTCCGTTACTTGTAGATGGTAAAATTTCCTTAGAAGGTTAGCAGAATCTGAAAGAAGAGATTAACAGGTTCACCTGAGACTAAGCAGTCCACAGGTGGATAAAATATATGATTTTCAGTAACCAAATGAGACAAATGAAGTGATATGGCCAGAATCAGCTCAAGCTACATTTAGTTCTTGAACATCAAAGTAACTCTTTACAGGAGCATTGACTTAAGGTAGTTTTGATGTGAGCTCATAATACACTGTTTGAGTTGCAGCTGCTTAAACCTGCTCTACCTTGATGTGTGCCTAAAGTAATGTGAAAATACAGATCTGATGCTCATTATGATGATTTGCAACAACTCTTGAACTGCTGAGAACAGAGTATGTGGAAAATATGTGGTTTTACTCTTGAAACTACATCTTTTTCTGATGTAACTATATTTTGTACTGTTTTCATCCTATTTGTACTCGGACTCACTCTGACAATAAGAAACCTTTTAAAAGTAGTAAATACATAATAAATTAAACACCAACAATTTTTTAACTACACAGGTAATAATGTGACTAGAATCATTAGATTATTCTGTTCTTTCATCCCCATATTTTCCTCTAGCAGGGTATTTTAGTGTACACCAAATAAAGCATTCTACTGAGACATAGCCTATATGAGTGGAAAGAAACAAGAAACTCACAAGATCTTTTATAGGCAGGAGCCTATAGGATGTTTTTTATAGGCAGGAGCAAGCGTGCAGAAGCCCTTTTACAGTTGGACAAATGTGAACTTTGTCAAGCTTCCTCCACATGTTCTGCCTGGATTCAGGTTAATGCTCATGGCTGCTACCATTAAAGTACAAAGCAGTTCTTCTCTGTCCAGTAGATCAATTCATTAAATATGAATTAAAGAGAATCCTTCACGATAAGGGTAATGGAACCACCATGAATTTCTTTCTGACTTGAATTGAATACAAAAATGAAGGCCTGGTTTAAAAATGGAGGAAACCAAAAGCTAAGTATTCACATCAAAATCAAACACCCACCCCTTCAAACCCTGACAAAAAACCACCTCATGGATGTGCTGTTGCGATTAAAAGAACATTTGTTACCCATGCTTTAGGTCTTAGTCTTGGGGGTTAGAAAAGAGTTGTTAGACTGTAAACTCACCACAGATTTTTTAGATAAACTTCTCAAGTCCTCAATACTGAATTAGGAGTTTAAAAAACCCTAAAACCAAACAAAAAGACCAAGCGACAACCTTTCCTTTCCTCTGCCTGCACTTCAAATATCTACAAATTACCAGAAATAAAATTACCATTTTTTCCTCATAGGCAAGCTGGGTGTGGATTTTTGCAGATCGATCCTTGCTCTCTTGGCCACCAGCCAGGGTGGGGAGCACACTTTACTGCTTCACAGCACCCCAAGCTTAGATCTGTGTTAAGAAGTTATAAGAAATATTTCTGTGTGGCCTCTCCCAGTCTGAAGAGGATTGCTGCTGAGAGAAATCTCTACATGAGATGAACGTTCCTTTGCACACATAAGCATGATCTGCTTACCTTCTTTCAATATACATAAATGTAAAGTCGGATGTGTAATACTATTCTATAAAACTGATTTTGGATTGTCACATGCTGCCTCAGAATGACTAAGTCTCTGAAACAAATTATGCAAGTGTAAACTAATGCAACTCCACTAACAGAACTGCACTGATTTATACCTGCACTGCTACGGCCTTAAAGATTTTTTTCCCTTGTTTTTTAGAGGTGATTAAGCCTCTAGCCTCCTCTCCAGACAGATTTGCATGAAATTACCTTTAAAACATTAGGTTATAAGAACTTGAGAAATCAGTTTAACAGTAGAACAGTGTGAAATTTCCATTACAATGGAGAAAACGTAAACATTTTATAGCTATTTTCATTACACAGATAGGTGTGGTTCTTATATTGCTGTTTCCCCGTGGGGGGAGGAAAAAGCTGCATAAGTTTTTTAACTACAGAACTATGAACATGTGCAGTGAAATCAGCTGAGAGATTTGAAATCCATTTTTTCTTTTATCTTTAAACAAAGCAATTAAATTAAACACATGTACATTAATATAAAGCTAAAGTTACAATTATGATCATGAGAGTCTTTGAAATCAGTGGCAGAATTCCCATTCTGTAATGATGAAAGGCAACACTCAGGATAAAAAGTAGCAACAGGCGACTTGGCAAAAATCTCTGTTTTCCTCTTGGGACTCTAAGGGGAAGCAGCCTGAAAGTGTTATCACTCCACAGCAATGATGGATAAAAGGCACGCTAATGCTTGCAATAATACGATGACTGATTTTTCTTTTGGAAGTGTTGTCTTATAGAAAATTGTTCTTATTACTGCCCCTTCTTCCCCCCCGTCCTTTTGCCCTGGCTTTTGTGTTGGACTTGGGTTCCTTTTTTTCTTTTCTGTTTTCTCCCTCCGTGAAAGTTGTTCTGCATTTATTTTTTTTAGACCTGTTGTACTTGTTGGGAAGTTGATTGTTCTTTGGGAATTTGTAGCTTGTGAGATTCACAATCTTGTTGTCTCGGACGGATCAGGCACTTTTGTCCTCGCACACTCTTGTATCTCCATATCCAAGACCTAGTCTGATCAGGAAGCTTGATCAGGGCTGCATAAAAGGAATGGGAGCAGTCTTCTGGCTTTCTAAAATACAAGGATTGTATTTGCTCCTAGAGGTATCTCTTTGCACTGACTAGAGAGGGAGCCTGGGCAGCTGGTTTAACCCAGACATCTTTTAAATGGCTAAAGCCAGGTGAGATGAGTCCCACTATTAGCCTCACCTGAATCTCCCCCTGTATTCTGGAGGGGATCCATTTAGTTGAGGAGCAGACAGCTATGGAGTGGGGAATGCAGTGGCTTGAGGGATGGGACGTCTTCGGATCAGCAGATGTTTCTACACTGAGATTTCACATAGGTTTCTTTAGAAGAACCTTCACTAAGATTGTGGCCAAGTGTAGCCAGAGTGATGATGCAGAGAGGAATGTGGATAAAAGTGACGCAGCACTGGATTTCTTGGCTCACTGCCCAGGGAAGAGCCTCAGCACCAGCCCTTTTTTTGTGGTGTTTGGGTGAGTCAAACTAGACCAGTTTGATTTATTATTTGTTGCAAATTAACATCTACTCTGTGGTACCACCTTAAGGTCTGACCAGGTCAGGAACTCAGTGTGCTAATCATAAACATAAAGCAAATGACTTTCCTTGGTTCAAAGTCTCATTAGAAATTTTCAACAAATTCTTTCTTTGTGTTCCAGCTCTCCAGTGAGTGTTTACTGGCAGGAATGTTTAGGAAAGCTGTGAGTGTTTAGCACAGAAGACGAATGCATAACCATGAGTATTCCCACCAGAAACCAACTTCTAGGAGTTCATTCATCAGAGAAGAGAGGCATAACATTCCAGATGACCTGTAAATGTAGCTTGAATTACAAATACCAGCTAGTTACAGCAAATTGTTCACATGCTCTGTCTGAACAGGGCAGGGAATACCCATGTGTAAACCACAGCCTGTTTGTGGGCAGACCAGGGTAAGAGGTAAAACCTAATCTAAATTTTCCCCTCTTTTATCACTTGATTATTCATTCATCCTAGATCAAAAAGGGAGAACGGCCGGGCTTCAGCACCCTTGGGCACTTGTTAGTGGATTTTAGTATTAAAAGACACAAACTGGGTAATAAATAATAAATAAAAGCCTTAAGACCAGAAATTGCTTTGTGTTTCCCTACCCAGGGCAGACAGTGAAACTTTTGGGGCACTGGACAGAACATAACCCAAGGATTCTGGTAATTGTGGCAGAGCAACCCTTGCGAAAACCCTTGATTTTTCTGAACTCCAGAGTTAGGAAGGTAAAGTTATGGTGAAGTTTTGGGGTTGCAGAATGGGGTTGAAGAATGTGCTGTGTTTGATGTGCTGTGTAGGAGAGTGGGAGCAGTGACAGAGATAGATAATGCTCTGCAGAGCCTGGTCCCTGAGCTTCCACCCTCTTACTTGGGAACTCATGTTCTTGGAAAGAAGTGCAGCATCACATTTAGGTTCCAGGAGAGTATAGTCTTTTAGGCAATTATTACAGATTAGATGCATTTTTATATATAATTTATGCATGTATAATTTATGCATATATGCTTGTTTGTCCATTTCCTCTCTCCCTCTCTATCTTACTATACCTTTTCTATGGTGTCTAGATTGCAGATCCAGTCTTTGGACTGAGTCTTGATCAGAATTTACAGTTTGAAACTTGTAGCCTAATGCCATTTCTCCAGTTTTCCACCCGTCCTTTTGTTTTCAGAAAGAGTCATGGTGTACCACAGCTAGAACAGCCACTTGTATGAGCTGTGTTTAGTGGAATGCATCTGTGAAGTAGTCCAAGGATGATAGAATCATTCTGGGATTGTATGAGCTGTTTTTGGGGGAGAGTACATCTGTGGAGTAGTCCAAGGATGATTAATACTCATTTACCACAGATTGAAGTTAATTCTTCTGTGTATATCATACCTGACCAAATGAAATAGTGTCAGTCTGTGTAAGTCCAGGAGACTGTGTTGTAGAGCTTGGAAAGCCATGGAGCACATAGAAGGGTTCATGCCTTGAAGAAATCTATTGTATTTCTCCAGGTCTTTCAAGCAGTTATAAACATTTTTGTCCTAGATGAATCTAGACATAATCTATCAGTTTGCATAAAGATTTTAAGTTTCTACAAAGCCTTTAAAATCTCTGCTGCTGAAAATCAGAAGATGGATTTTCTTTCAGGGCAGCCAATGTTAATATTTGTCTTTCTGTGGATGGTGAAATATTGTACACATAAACAGTTCATGTTCTTAGGCTGAAGAGAAGCCATTCCTCCACGTAGTCTTGTGACGTATGCTGTGAAACACTGATGTAACATGCCTCTGGAGCACATCATAGATGGTTAAGCAAGGACATTTCAGGCAGTGAATTCAGGTATTTAAATGTCTATCCCTCATTGTCAATTATGTGATTTTCTCTTCTTGATCTTCTTGCATGGTAGTCAGGAGACCTTTTTACATGAAAAGTAAATCCATGTACACATTCCCATATGTGTGTATTATCCTTTCTCTTTTACAGAATGCCAAACTAGAACACAAGCTTATTCGAGTAATGATGGGCCAGTTTCTCTGAAAACCTTCAGAAAAGTATACCTTGAAATAAGTATTGGATACATTAGAGAAGTCTCTAATTAGACTTTGAAATTGGAGGCATTGCTGCTTTTTTCCCCCCCCCAGGACTGAGCAATTGAGTTTGAGCTGTTTGTTCAAGGGTGTGAATTCTGGGAATTCAGACTCTCCTTGTGCCTTACTGTATGTGTTTAGTCTTCCCTCTAGTTTGAATTAATGACAGTGGCATATCACCATCCACAAAACTGTACTTTGTAGGGATTAAATCAATAAGAAGGACCAGTTATTAGCTGTCATTTGAGTTAGTTTTCTGTCTTTCCTGTGCTTCTGCCTACCCAGAAATTTCACACGTTGAACTGGCAGCGGAAATACTGCTGCCCTGCAACACTAACTGGTTGTACTTTCTGGCACAATGCCACAATGCAAGATCTGCTCTGTTTCTGACAACCCTGTGTAAAGTCAAATGTCATAATAAGCTGCCTAATACCATGTCCAAGAAAGACTATACCACTGTTTGACTTATTCAACATTTCACAAAAAATGGAGGCATATTGCATTTAAAGATACTTTTTGCACACTCATGAAAGAAGCATGGGGATCTGCATCTGCTCGCTCAGAAACCTTGGGATCATCTGCATGCTCGTGACTCATCCTGCTTGATATTAGATGCTGTGTTTGTTTAAATTGCACAACACACTGATCCCACCATGTACCAACTGTTTCCTCATGTTATCCGTCTGGATCTGCTGTCATGCCTCTTCATGTATGCGTATTGAACAGTGAAGCCAAGTGACACTAACTGCTAATTCCATCCTCTGGTTTGGCATGTCACTCCTGTATTCTGGCTGTGAAAAAAAAAGGTGTTAATTTCAGCCCATACCTTGTCAGCATGTTTGATGTTGTGGGTAAGCAGTTTGCGCTAGAACGTGATTTGGAGAAATTGCCCCTCGTTTCCTTGCAGATCAGACACCTGGATATTCTGCTTACCTGTTATGTTAAAAAAGCTTTTCTCACGGGCAGTGAGAAAAAGCTTGACTCTCAGCTGAGTTCTCAGTACCAGCAGTGATAGAGCTAGAAGGTACAGCTCAGTGCTGAGCAGGGCCTGCTGTCAAACCACACGGCAGGCGAGTGTCTAAAACTCAGACCAAGCCAAACCAAATTAAACCCCTGTGTCTAAATGCCATTGAAGTTTTGGTGCCTGGAATCCATTGCCAAGCTATGTGGTGAGGGTTTAACTGAGCAGGCCAAAAACTATCCCTAGGTGCGAGAGGAGCAGTAAACCCACTGGAACTTGCATGCTTCTGTTCAGCACTGACAAACTCCAGGTCACGCTGGCTCCAGTTGCTAAGGGCCTGTTTCAATATTCAAGTAGGCCAGTGGGTGTTTTTCTTTCTCTCTGCTTTGGAAGAGAGCCAAGCCTTGTGGAAAGCATTTTTCCCCCCTCTGAGTTTATGCTAGAAGTATTACAATAATCCACATGCAATACGGAAATGCGATTGCATGAGAAACTACCAATGAAACAAAGTCTTTGAGGTATTGAAACCTGATGGTGTTAGCATGGAGAATCCAGAAAATACCACTTCTTTTCCATAGATATTTGGGGTCCGCAGAATTAGAATAATTAGAATTTTAGCCATTGACGGCATTGCATTTTCTTCTGTGCTTGTGAGAATACCTTTAGCATGTCTTTAACAGACATCATGCTGTCTGTGTTACTATGTGTAACAGGCAAGTGAGCTTTGTGTGCTCTAATCCTTGACTTAATTCAAATTGTACTCATATTTTTTGAGTCACTTTGTGAGTGTGTTTTCTTTTTGTTGTGTGCTTCGTCAGATGAGCATAAAAAGTAGGAGGTTAATCCTCACTGCATTAGAGAACAGGCACTCTTCAGTATTCTGCAAATGTTTGGGATCTAAGTCCAGCTCGAACATAAAGTGGAACACTCCAAAAGCCATGCAGGTTTTGCCAAAATTGTTTTAATTGAAGTCCTCTCCTTCTGCATTGATCTGTTCCAGATAGCAAACACAGCAACGTCTCCTTCGGATAACTCAGTCCAAGAGTGAAATTGTTTCCATGCCCAGAAAAGATTCTTGATGTCTGGTCATTAGCATAGTTTGAAGCTGGAGCTGTTCTATAGATACTTAGCATTTGGAGCAGTGTGTGGAACCAGTTGGGGATGAGAACGCAATGTACTTCCAAAAAAAAAAAATCTTTTTCTTAAGCAAACGATAACTTAATTACTGGGAATTTCTTTCTCAAATCCCATGTGTTTGGTTTTGGATTTTTTTATATTTCTTATTAAAATTACAGTCCCTTTAAATCTCACTATCAAAGTGTTCATTAAAATGTTCATATCAGTGAAATTTCTGACTCAAATGTCAATTATTTGTGTTTGGATGAGCAACTCTTGGTTGACTAAAAGGCATCTGTAGACTGCTACAATTTGTTTTAAAGTTACCTGCTTGATAGGGCAAGCTGATTAATGTTTTCCTTGCTAGGGTAGTTCTTAATTTTCTTTGCTGTTATATAAATGCATTACTCTTAATGCATTAATGTAATATGAATTGCATTTTTCAGTGGAACAGATATTTGTGCAATGTGTAACCGTAGTGATATCCATCTTCCCTTTGGATTGGTTATTTGAACAATAAAATAGAATCCCTCTTCATTGGCTTCACCTTGGTGAACCTGAGGTGGATTACAAGGCTGAGGGTAGAGATGATCGGAATAACATTGAGGTTTCCTATTAATTGGGTGGAAAAAATCCGAACAATTGGAAAACTGGATCCTCATGACAGAACTCTGCGTTGTTATGATGGTAACCTTCTCAAGAGGTGTCCTGAAGCAGAAGGTCATTTTGGGGACCTTCTTTGCAGGCTGTAGGGCTCTTGCTGTCTGTGTGTCCTGATGCGGTGGGATACACATATCCAGTCCTTCCCTGCCCTTCCTCAGGGAGCATGCAAAGTGCTCAGCAGTTAGGGCAGAGTGGGCTTCCTGAAGAGCCCCTTCATATCTCCCAAGGGTGTGGAAACAGCCTGGCACAGGTATGGTGGGGCTAAAGCAATGGTGCAGATGCACTGGGTGAGGGGGCCTTTATCTGGCTGTTGAGCTGGCATTTGTTCATCCCATAGTAAAATATCCCACTTGAAGCCATGGTTAAAGAGCAGCCTCCTTCCTCCGCGTGGATCCTGCATGACCAAGCTGTTGCCAACATGTGGTGCTGAATGCTGATGCTTTATCTCGATATTCCATTGCCTTTAGGAGAGTGACAGCTGCAGATGTATGTGGCTTATCTTCAAAAAGAATATCAGGGATTTATCTAATCATGGAATCATTCAGGTTGGAAAATACTCTTAAGATCATTAAGTCCAACCATTAACCCAGCACTGCCAAGCCAAAAAAATAAACCATGGCCCTAAGTGCCACATCCACACGTCTTTTAAATACCTCCAGAGACTGTGATTCTGCCTCTTACCTGGGCAGCCTATTCCAGTGCTTGATAACCCTTTTAGTGAGATTAACAAGGAAATTTATCCATGTGAGGAAAGTATGTTTTGAATATTTCTCAGTTTGAAGTCTTGTGCCTCTGTTAGTGATTTGCTATGTGTTTGTCCCTTCACCACCTCAGTTTCCAATGAAAAGGTGAAACAAACATCTGCCAGAAGTGGTTTAGCTATTGCTGATCCTGCTTAGATGACCATTTGGGGTCTGTTTCATCCCTGTGCTCTCTGTTACTGTGACTTTCCGGGCTTACTCTTGTGAGCTTCTAAAAATGTTTGAAGATTAATGGTTAGCAATGAAATTGCTACTTCCACAGAGCCTTAAAGCAGCTGTGATACAATAGGATTGAAAATTTCCAGCAACTTAGTGTATATTGAATTTAGAGAAATTAAATTGCTTCTTGTAAACTTTATTGCCATGTAATTGTCTAACAACTTTTAAAGATTGTCTCCTGAGAGTGTAGGGTTTTTTTTCTTTTTTCTGTGAACTAAACCAAAACTTCTACATAAGTTGCACAATACTAGTTATATAAGGAAACAAACCCCCCTGTTTTTTATTAATTTTATGTAAATAGTAGAAGTCTTGCAGAAGCTGTCAATGCCTGCAAGAGAAGCCACAGAAATAAAATACAGAAATGCCTGCTCATACTCAGCTGTCTGGGTGAATGCAATTCATGGAAGGGCAATAGGACCCCTTGGCATAGCCGAAGCAGAACTTTGTTTGTTGGTGGTTGCCAAAAAGCTGAGGCTTTTATTCCCTGAAGAGATTTGCTCTGTTGTTGCGATTTTTGCTGTGTTACGTGACTTTGCTGTTCTTATCTGTGGTCCCCCCACCCCGCTGTTGTTTAATCGGAGGTTTTCAGGTGAGGACACATTACCACATCCACAAAAAATGTTTTGTTGCCATGTGATTTGGTAGTCAGTCATTACCTTACTATCAGATAAAGCCTATCTGATTTGAGCATTTTATTCACTGCTGAATAAACATTTCTGATAATTTTATTTTTTTAATGGGAATAACTGAAAGAGTAAAGCTCAGTTATTGCCCTTTGGAGGCATGCCAGTTTAAAAGGCACCATTTATTTCCTTACAGTTCTCCAGCAGGATGCAGGCTGAATTTTTTGTGAAATATTAGGGCAATTCCTGGATGTTGCAGAGACACTTTTTTCTGCTCTTTGTAGTTGGTCGCTCCAGGCTTATCAACTGTGAGAAACAGGTGTTACTGTGAATACTGTGATGTGGGCAGAATTAGGTCAGATTTCTAATGGTTTTGGACCTGGACTCTAGTCAAATTAGAGGAAACTAAAGGAAGAGGAAAATATGTACCAGTGCTCAGTGCATCACCTGGAAGCTCTGCTCTGCTACAGCAGCACCAGCTGCCATGTGACTCCAGGCTGGTTTCCAGGTCTCTTCCTTCTGATGAGCAGTCCTGAGTGAATGCTCCTGCTTTCATAGAAAGATAGTACTGATGTGTCCAGCAAAAGCCAGGAAAAGCAGCACCAGTGGCCCTAAATCCTCTAAGACACATCATCTGCGCAGTTGGATGGAGACCCAGCTGTGGAATCTGAGAAAGGTTAGTTATGCAGGCTGGAGCTCAACAAGCAGGAGTTGATGGGAAGAGAGATTTAAGCGTGATTTCTAAGCTGATACTGTGAATGGCCTTATCTTCTCTCCTCCCCCTCGTCATATACATCACCGCAAGATGTCAAGGATGCAGCGATCTCTCTGCTCTCCGAAGAGTGAGGAGGAGGGAGTGTGTGCAAACTGAGGCCAGCGAAGCAAATTGTTAGAAGTGTGGTTAGGCATGAGGGAACATTTTTTTCTTTAAAAAAAAAAAAAGAAGAGGAAGTGACAGTGTCAAATTTTATTTCTAATGGGAAAAAATCCATATTAAAAAAGGCTCTTTTTTTCTGTTGAAGGAATAACTTGGAAATTTATTACTTTTTCTTCCTTCCTTCTAAGACATGTTTCAAGGGATTTGTACTTCATTTACCTTTTGTTTTGTTTGTTGTTTTATTATGTTTTTAATAACTGTGGAAAAGAATAAAGGGGACAAAAATAAAATTTTCCACTTTTCTTGCATATATCTATGTCTTTCCAACATCATTTTTCAGCAAGGAAGGGGAAAAAGAAGAAAAATTTTTTTCTGTAATAATTCCCCCCTTTCAAGTGTCCTGTTTTAGCTACAGTTTCTTTAGCTTTTCAAATATGAAAAAACTTTTGAAGGGGAAAATATTCTCTTTTTGGTAAGGTTTGACAGAAAACCTTTGATGATCTTTGGCTGGAATGACAAATATCATCATATAGCCCATATTTCCTTTTTTTCTTTATTCATTGCAATTCTGTCTGTGAGTCAGCTATTCCTTCAGCAGCATTGCATTAACAGATGCTGCCAGCTTTTTTGTGATCATGGCAGAACTGCTCTCTTTATCTGATTTTCCTGGGACAATGGGCTAGTACAAGTATAGAAAGAAAGCAAACAGACAAATGTTTTGAATGAACAACTTCATCAATAATTATAAAAGCTATAGTGTTAACTGTGCACAGAGTGCATCCTTTATTATTTACTGCAAGAACTATTCTCAAAGTTGTCTGGCTGTTTTAATTCAAACCCCTTCTATTAGCTGGCCACAATAATCCAAAACTTTCATCCCATGCAACATCTTCCAGTCTTGATTCCTGTATAAATTCTGTATAATACCTGGAGTCTAAGGCTTCCCTCTTCCATTCTAACAGTCAAGCTGCAGTTCTTTTTTTATTTCTGCCTTTTTAGTGCTGGTATGATGCAACGAAGTGATAATTTCTCTAGCACAGTTGGAAGGTATGTGGAAACATGTATAACAAATCCATTACACAGGACTGGAGACAGGAGTGAATTGTTGACAAAGGGCAGGGCTTCACGACAGTGTTTGTGTTAGCTCATTCTGCTGCTGGTAAAATTTAGTTTGCCATTTCCATAAACTGGGGCTGAATCCAGGTTAGTGATTGCAATCAGGTTGGCTGGCATTAATGCTGAAGTATTGTCTCGAGAGAGATAGGCTGGGCTGATTGTTCCACGGGATCGTTAAATTCAGGTTGGATAAACAAAGAGCCCTAAGGCAAGACAAGAGTGCTTGTGTTCTTTTCTTGCTTTTTCTTTTTTATGTTTTCCATAAACTGCTGCAGCATTCTTTTGGCATGTTGAATGTTCCCATTATGAAAAAATGTCTGATTTCTGAATGAAACTACTGAAAAAAGAAGCACTGTTCAAAGGACATGTTTTCAAAAGGACGTGGCTTTGCAGATATTTATACAAAGGTTCTTAGTGACATTTATCATTCAAAAAATTTGAAATGTCATAAAATATATTGAATACATTAAGCATTCACATTAGAGGGTGTCGAACCCTCTTGCATTCTCAGTATACCTGCTTTTGTGTACCCTGGTTTTCTTGTCTGCTGAAGGGGCTAATTTTATTTGTTAGCTTTGCCAAAGTGATTTGAGCACCCTAAACACACTAAGAGCACTGATCCACCTACAAATCCAAACCCTAAAATCTACTAAAATCACTCAGTAATATTTTTAAGACTGTATATAAAAAAACAGTTGGTGAAATAAAAACACTTCATAGAAAGGCTTGTTTTTATATTGTGAGGGATTCCCTGGGAAATCTTTTCCTTAATTGCTGCTCTTCAATGAAAAGGTTTCCAATACGTTTGTCTAACTCGGGCAGGTAGGAATGATGGTGATCTTTCTCTTACAAATGGTTCTTTGAAAGGTGATAGGTGTTCTTCTGAGGGACAAATTAGATACGAATCTGAAGTCACATAGCGGCTTTCCTTAGAGTGATGAACCCTGCTTTTGTTAACATTTGGATGCTTGTGTAGTTCAGGCTGGGTCAAATGGATGTATCTGATGTCTAGCAGTGAAGAAGCATCTGCTCTGTGGTGACCAAAGGGCAACAGGGTCTCTAATCAGGTGAGAGAGTGCTGGTGGACAGGTGTTTTCCTGTGTCCTGCAACATCTGTAAACTCCAGGGCTCTCAAAGGCAGTTTACACAGAGGTTGCATACACAGATTTTGTTTTTCTTTTCCCCCACCATCTCCTTTGTAAAGATTCAAAAGTATACCTGGGAAGCTGGTCATGCTGGCTTTCTATTGGAACAGGGTTTTTTTCCCCCCAAAATTTCCTCCTTCTGCAGTTTAGCCTGCTCAAAGCTGTGTGTGTGTGTGTGTGCAGCAGTGTCTCCCAAAGATACAATTAAGTGCAAAATTTCTCCTTAACTAAACAGCCCCCTCCAACAGAAGGCAGGTATGCCAGGGGTCAAAAGGATCATCTCTTTGTTAGATTTCCGCCTCTCACCCCAAGCTGGAAATTTCCTGTGTGAAATTTGCCTACATATGTATGCATATATACACAGCATAGCTTATTTTTTTAATATATACATAGAGGGAGGTAAAAATGTATGCATACTTTTATATGTACATACATATGTGTTTGCATATATATATGGCTTTTTGAGCTAAACTATAGGCAACCCCTGGTAGATGCAAACTAAACCAAATAACTTCCCAGACAGCCTTACAGGAATGCAAAGTCTGTTACGCATTAAATGGATGGAGTAAAAGAGGTCACTGTATATTGTTTGCTCTGGGGTTGCTTACTCAGTT
Organism: Origma solitaria; assembly: GCA_013397895.1. Classification (NCBI taxonomy): domain Eukaryota; kingdom Metazoa; phylum Chordata; class Aves; order Passeriformes; family Acanthizidae; genus Origma; species Origma solitaria. The sequence goes on along the minus strand of VZRL01003703.1, from coordinate 215,297 downwards.
TTGCCGGGTTGGAGGAGAGCAGTGGGGCTGAACTGAAGGTGAGGTAACTGGTAGAAAAGGTCCCTGGTAGCACATGAATTAGGGGTGAGCTCCTTGGGATTAGGAGCATTGCTTTTGGGCTCGTTTTATTTTTAACAAAGGGCTGCAAGCTTCTGGAATATGCCCTTCCTCATACCTGCTCAGGATCTCACCTCTCTGTACATTGGGCTACTTGGAAACATTTTGTTTCCCTGTGTCACAGGCAGCCCATGTCAGCACGAGCAGGGTGGCACAGGGACCACGAGCACATCAGTCTCTTGTGATTACAGTGAGAGCTGCTGCTTTTGTCTCTGCCCAAGCACAGAGATCCAGGCATTCACCTGTGGGTGCCATGGCGAACATAAGGGTGTGTTTAATGCCGCGCTAGCTGCTTGAGAGAGCCAAAGGATTTTGCTGGGGTAGCTGTGCCTGTGATCAAACCCCACTCCAGTATGCACCCTCCACTCAGTGCCCCAGGAGGCTGTTTAGAATTCCTGAAGGGAGGGCAAGGTGGGTTGCTTAAATCTGTATAGCATCTATAGTTTATGTGATGTCACTTGGGCAGCAGCGTCACATAGAAAGATGGGAAACAAGGAGGGGCAAATCGCTGAGCTCTTTGCTCTGCTGAAAATAACATGAAATGAGCTTGTAAACATCTGTGTAAGCATTTTTCTTAATATGAAGGGCTTCAAAGAGCAGTTATACCTGAAGAATTTCATCAAACCCAGTAAAGCTGGACTGCTCTGGTTGAGATCAGAGTTTAGCTCACTTGCTGTTCCTGAGGTATGTCAGCTGATTAGGAGTTATCAGAGGGGTGTGAGGGAGGTGATCAGGTGAGCAGCTAGGTGCACCCCCTCCCATGAGCACAGGACTCCTTTGCAAATATATTTTATTTAATTTCTGAAGGTTTAAAACAAGATAGGAATGAGGATGTGAGGCAGGGAAGCATTGCTTCAAGCTGTTCGGTGTCCAGGGAGTTGTAGTAATCATATTTTCCAATTCAATAGCTCAGGATAGAAGAGACAAGAGATTTTCATTCCTGTGGTTGTGCATTCATAGCCTTTCCTTTTAGGTAGGAGTAAGTAGGTAGTCTTTGTTTTCCTTATTGCCAGAGGGATTTGGAACTGCCAGAGATAGGACATTTGTCTTGGCAATTTAATCCCTGTAGAAAGTAAAAATCCAATGGAAAATCCAAATTGCAAAGGTGGCTTTTCTCCCCTGTACCCTGCCACCCCCATGAACTTCATTTGTTATTGGGGGAAGCTGGGATACCTCTCTGTGCCTCTCCAAAGTCAGCATGCTCTGCACACCCCACACCTGCAAACCCAAGTGCTTCTCTGCGTTTGAGTCCAGGGGGTCACCTGCAGCCATAAGATGATGAAGGAAAAATGTCCCATCACCTTTGAGCTCTGTCATTGGTGTTTCTCACTCCTCCAGTTGATCTGATATCCTTATTGGAGTGGGTGCTGCTGATAGCTGGAAGAGTTGCCTTCCCCTGCCCTCTTTCACTGCAGAATGTGTCCGGTGACATCCATTTTATCCCTCGAGTGACCAGGTCGGAGAGAATCTCTTTTGTGACAAGAATATGGCAAAACCTCTCTGATTTGTCAGGTTATTTGCGAGTGTTGGCAAGGCTGGCACTTGTTAAGCAATAGCCGGTATGTGAGACTTCTCCATAGCAGTTTACTTCAAAACACAAATGTTTTTCTTTCAACATAACATCTGTGGTGTTGAAGAGGAAGATTAACCTGAATAAATCAATCTGAGTAGCACATGGCATCCCCTCTAAACTTTTACCAGTCAAAAACTCTGTAACTCAGTTATGCCTGCTTTCATGACAAATATAATGACATTAATTTCAAGTTATTCCTCATTTTATGTGTAAAGGAGAGAAGAATCAGAAGAACTTCCAGTCATATTTTACTGAGTAGAAGGTAATATAATACAGTGGACAAACGCCTACAAAAGAACAAGACATTGCATATTGGATTGCTTATTGAGCTGGAAGAATCAATAGCCTAGCAGCTGCCAGTGTCTGAAAGTTGTATCCAGGTGTTTTTAAGATACAAACAAGAGAACTTTTCAGTTTGAATTGGTGGACTGAACCCCGGTACAAACTGGAGATACACTGCTCAGTTCTTGATTCCTTCAAATCTAGATCAGAAGTCCTTCTAGAAAACATGAGTTAGTTAAAAGTAAACTTTTTATTTACTAGAAGTTTGAAACGTAATGATTTATGAGAGAGATTGAAAGTAGTAATCTGGAAGGTTTTTTAGGCATAAGGGCTCTGCATCTGCAAATGAAATCTCTTAAGTCTTGGGCAGACCAAAGCTAAACAAAGTAAGAGGAATATCATATTCAGCTTGAGAAGCAAAATACCGAATTGTGTTACCCACATTCCCATTTAAAGTCTGTGCAGTTTCTGTTGCTTGTCTGGATCCAAGGCTATGGGGAGTAAAAACTTCTCGTTGTAGTGTCTTGTAACATCCAGTAAATTCCCAGTTCTTATTCAGGCAATTTGAAACCAGAGGTGTAGCATTGGATAAACAGCATATATCAAAGAGCACGGCAAATTCTTTGCAACCACAGATACGTTCTAGTTTAATATCAGATCAAACTGTGGTTAGCAGCAAGATCAACTCTCCCAGCTCCTTACCAAAACCGGGGCTGATAACAGACCCAGGGATTTTAAGCTGATCCTGGTTATCCAAACAAAGACCTCCTTCCCCGAGAGCATGGATGGGAGACCGTGAGAGAGTCCATCTCTGCTGAGGGCTCCGTTCCCCTGCCCGTGTTGAGGAGAGCTGAGGCATGCTTGTGCTTGCAAGCAATCCCTCTTGATACCACAGCGTCCCTGTGGTGTTTGTTGCACCCAGGGGCTCCTGGGGCAGCAGGACCTGTGTGTACAGTGGGCTCTGATCCAGCGCCCTTCTCAAATCACAGACCCACTCACCTATAAGCCTTTGCCTTTCCCATCATACAACGCATAGAAAACTGCAGGGACCTGCCAAATTCAATTTATTAGGAAGGAAAATTTTAAGCAGTGTACAGGAAAGCACCACTGCCCCACATCAGAGAAATGTAAACAGAGAATAAGCTTCAAGGTTTTTTGGTATGGGAAGCCTGGAGATATGAAACATCACTCAGTGACAACTACGAGTTGTTCATATGTAAGTGGGTTATTATAAGGCTGAAATGAGACTCCTGAGGCATCAAAATAACACCAAGAGCAATCTTGGAAAAGGTGGGAGTGGTGCTGTACACTCTCATCACTTTCACAAAAAACGCATTTTGAAGGAAGATAATATATTAAAAATCGCTGAGCCTTTGGAAAGAAGCAAGTGCCTCAGGAGAAATCTTACAAATGGAACTCACTTGACAAGACAAAGTTGACTTTCCCACTTGACCCAAACAGGATATCGCTATCTCAAATCATGTTACAGCAGCATGCTTTTCATAACCAACAGTATTTGCAGCATACTTTTATATTTAGAGGTGTCCCAGTTGCTGCCTGTATGCTCATCACCGTAGATCTGCTTTAATTACTTGTGGTGTGGACTTTAATGGGATCTCACCTGTTTGACCCTGAGGAGAATTTAGCCTGTGGCTTTCACTCAGGACACTTGAAAGATCCTTTGAATCTGCCTTTGGGAGCTTGGAGTTCTAATTGCTGTGCTTTGAGTGGATTTACTGGAGGGTGGAGAACTCCAGGTTTTAAAAGTGAAGGTATCCTCCACCTGCTTAAATTAAAATACACAAGACGTGGTAACTCAGGAGCAATTAATTTCAATAATAATATTAGCTAGTTATTTCAGAGTCAAATCTGGGGGGTGGTATGCGTGTCAGATTGTGCAGCCTTTCTTCATCAGGTGTGAACTGATGCAGATGCTCGACAGATTTTGCCATAGCTTGGCTGACCTGCATGGACTGAAAATTTAGTCTGTGGCTTCTCCTTTGACACCTAGTTTATACTTTTGCTTGGCTGTGCTGTTTGTTTGTGCCTTTCCTCTCATATGCTTGCCACAGTCTTGTCCTTCCCATACCTGAACAAGACAGAATACTCTACTCTCATTGTAAGACAATGTTCGTGTACCTTACCAGCTCCAGATTTTGATTTCCAACAGTAGGATATCCATAATGGCAAACAGAGAGAATTCAGCTGTAAAGGCGAGATGTGTTTGAAGGAACAACTCAGCTTACGGTTCAGATTCATTTAAGTGGAAGATTTTCCTCCCTTTTTCCTGCCCCTGTCACACCTGTAAGGAAGAGAGCTTTTGTCTTCAGTAGCAGTGGTGGAGATTCTGACTCTCTTGTTCTCAGTAGGGAAAGGAGGGGTTTGTTTATCACTTCATCTACAAAGTCTGGCCTGCTAATGTTGTTGCTTATGAACTCGAGTGTGAGAATATATTTCACAGCTCATGTAAGAGTTTGCTGCTTTGACTCTTGAGTTCTTGTGGCTGCTGGTGATGCAATCATCTTGGGAAGGTGCAGCTCCAGGCAGAGCAACTTTTCTTTGAACTTCTCCTACTACAGCTATTAAAAATAGGTCAGGGTAGAGAAAAGTAGGTCTAGCTTTCAAAAATATATTAAGCTAATTTATCTTGCATTGTAGACTGATACATGTTCAAGGCAGCAGTGACAGAGCGACTCTCCTGAACAGTAACAATCTTACTCCCAGCCAGCTGGATGTGCAAAATACAATTTCATACACCCAGTGGGAAGGGTTAAGAATCTGATGTTTCACATAGCTAGTACCTTTTTTTCATATTTGGTCTCCCCTACCCCCCAAAAAAGTAAACAAAACCAAAAAACCCCAAAACCTCAAAACCCAATGGTCCTACTGCCAGTTTCTGCCTTTCTTTCATGAATTGGTTTGCACAACGATAAATTAAAAAAGAAATCACACAATACCAAATCAAGATGAGCAGGTAAGCAAAGATTTCAGAGCAATAAAGGAAAATTATCATAAGCTAAACCAATGCATGAAAATGGTATATACTGGATGGCAGAGAAATCAACTGTTTAGAGCTACTGTCTGAATGATATTAAGGATATTGATTGACCAAAATGATGTATGGATAACTTCTGCGACACTTGCACACAAGAAAAATTGAGTTCTTTAGATTGGGTTTATGGTCTTCTTCCATGTGCCAGATCAGTGTTAAATAAATTAGCTCAGCTCAGCTCAATTGATTTCATATGTGTGTGTGGAAGTTGTATCTTAATGTTTCTCTGTGTTTTACATTGTCTCAATCCAAAAGCCCAATTTTTTGAAAAAGCATCTAAGAAATGGGATCTAGATACTTTTATTATCAGGCTTGTAAAAAACAGGTGAGTTCCCATTTCAGAGGAAGATGCTTCATGGTGGTGGAAGAGATTCCTGCTGGCTTCCATCTTGTTTGTCCATGCTAGTTAGAGAAAAAAAAAAAAAAGAAAACAACAAAATTTCTGTCATCTTAACTGGATTCAAAAGCTCTCCCTTGTGGCCTTGTGTGTGCTTTTCCTGTGATGGGGTCTAGGACACAGGCACAGAGGGAAGAAGGAAGGCAGCAAATGAGCGTATGATAAAGAGCTTCATACTCTGGTCCTGAGGAGGTCATGTAGTTTGGGATGGCTTTGGCTGTGTTATTTTGTGGCTGCTAGGGTAGCACTGCCCACAATCATGGGTGAAAACGAGGAGTCTGTGAGGCCCTGATGAAAAGCCAGGTGACCCTTCTTTCTTCTGGAGGAATAGAAAATAAATAAATCCCCTGCAGAGTTCATAAAAAGTAAATACAGGTTTTCAGGGAATGGGATTGGCTCTCTGTTTATCCTGGTGCTGATGTGAAGTTACTCCACCATGTTTGGTGGTTTTACCTCAGAGCGATGTGAGCAGCAGCAGCCCAGTTTGGGGCCATGTCAGTATATCAGTGATGCTTTCACAAATCGCTTTCAGACTTGGTATTACATTTGGATGCACTCAGGTAACTTATGAAGCAGCCCGCTACTTGACCATGAGTTTTGAACTGGTAATAAAAATACATATTTAGTAATTTCTAGTTTATCACACTATTTTCCTTTCTAAATTTACAGCAGCTGGTGTAAAAAACCAAACAAACAAATGAAAAACTAGTCCCAACACCCCTTCGCCCTGTACAGCTACAGAACTTGTGTGGTTTTGGTGAGGATGTGTTTTGCTAGAAGCATAATCCAAAGGTACTTTCCAGAAATGTCGGCAACTGTTTGACGCATTGCTTTAATTTATTGTGGCCATTATGGTTGCTGTGATTTTCCCGAAGCTCCCAAGGGATGACCCTGACCTCTGTTTGAGCATGGCCAGTTCAGGCATCTTTTTGGTCGGTCTGGCAGAATTAAGCTTGCTGGCCCAAGGTGAAAGAGCTAATGCCTGTCTGCTCCTGCCACCAAGCTGGGGAAGTGCCCTGAAGAAAATCCAGGCTAGCTGCCGCTCCTTCTTTTGTATGATGAGAATCTGGGGAAAGTAACAGCTGTTTCAGGCAGGTTGCTCTTCCCTCCATCACCCCTGCATGGTGGGAATCCTGCACCCCCACCTCCTGCCCATGGCAGCAACCTTGTCTTTCCCAGATTCTAGCACAGGCAGGAGCAGAGTCTGCTGCCTTAAGCATCTGTCTGTATTTCCTTGGCTGAGACAAAATTCTCACTAATCCTCACCACACCACTTGTGTGGATCTCTTGAAGTGACTTAGGTTGTTTTGCTTAGAGTGATTTTATCCTGCCCCAGAAGCTTTGGTGTCCCCATCCATGTCTTCTCTGTCACCTTGCAAGGGGAGCGAAGGGGATGTGTATGTAGTGTCTGTGCTGTGGAAGGAGATCAATGTAGGGACTTTTATTCTTTTTTCAAACTCCTGGATTGCCACAAAACATCACTGCACTGTAGATGTCTGGGGAAGAGGGGAAGAAAACTGAGAGACAAGTTTCCTGCCAGTAATCATTTTACACAGTCTGAGCAGAGGAAAACTGGAAGGAGGGGAAGGCAGTGCAGAGAATGATCTCACCAAGGCAAAAACAAAATGCAGAAGCTAGAGCTTTGCTTGGAGCCAGCCAGCTGTAGGGTTGTCTCCAGATGAAAAGCAGTCTGTTGCTCTTCTCCTCTGTTTTATTTGAGAAAAAGCAATTGGCTGAATGGCATGGCAGGGGCCTCGTTTCCACTTTACAGATTGAAGAGTCCTGCCTGAGTGAGTCCAAGAACAGGAAAAGTATAACTTCTTTGTCTCATGTTGGCTGCGAAGGTTTGATTCTCTGGGGGACTGTCTTCCAGGGACTTTTCAGCAAACAATAAAATTATGAAACAGAGCTAAACTTATTGGTTCTTAATTGAGCAGATCTCCCCTGGAATGAGTGGGTTGTTTTCTGCTTTGCAGCTTGCAGAATCTGATCCAGCATTTGCTTCTGGACTCAGTTTGAAGGAAAAATGGAAAAAAAAGGAAAACAAACATGACTTGTAGAATCAATTTTGAGCTGAATTCTGCTCCCTAGTTCTTTTTTTTTTTTTTTTCTTCTAGTGGATTGCAAACAAACAAGGAAATTTTCCTCATGCAAGTTCTCACCCATCATAGCATCTGCCTACCTGACTCATCTCTTCTTCTGTCTCTGCAGCATCTCATGTGTCGGATAGGAAAGAAGAAGGTGAAACTGATATGTGGTGTGCCGAATACCAGCAGAGCTTGACTTCCAGGCAGGCCTTTCAGAGCCAATTCCACCCATCTTCAGCTCTGAGATGGACAGGTGATCTTGAACACATGGAGATCACAATTTCCTAGTTTGGGAGTGTGATTGGATCTTAATAGCACTTAGGAATTACAGTTTGTTGAGGATAAGAGAGAAATGGCAGGTGAATAGAACAGAATGAGGGAAAACAAAATTTACATGATCAAGCTAACACTAAGTTTTGCACAGAAAAGCTCTTCTTTGTGCTGAAAATGCAGATGACTATGAGTCTGCCTGAAGTGACTTGGTTTTGCTGTCATGACTATGAGAGCTTAAAGCTCCTCATGAGCGCAAGAATCTAGAAAAAAGTAGGAAGCAGATAATGGAACATTTCTGTCACCACTAAAGAGGGCTCCCATTAAATTGCTTGTAGGTCTTTGAAAAGGTCAGTCAAAGCTTAAGCAACCCCCTGTTGTTTGACAACATCAGAGCTCAAACGCTGTGGTTCTGGAGAGCTCTGCTCTTTGAAAGAGGGGGATGTTTAATTACCTTTTGAAAGCTGGCAGCAAGACAGGATGCAAGGATGTTTTCTTTCCTTTGTGTCAGTTGAACAAGTTGCTATTTCGGGACATGAGAGCAACTAACCTACTGCACTGGAGGAGACTGTCCCTTCCTCTGGCCTGCTGTTGGGAGAAAAGCAAAGTCAAGAGGATATCAGTGAAGGTGAGCCTGCTGCAGGAAGGAAGCCTCGACACAAGAATGTTTGTGGAAGGGGAGAGAGAAGATCCTGATGCCTTTCTTAACGTTGTATCAATGTGTTAATTCTTTTTGCCTTTGAATATATACTTATTTATTGGCCTTGCTTTGCAGGAAGACATTGGTGCAGTTGCAGGAAACCAACTGCTGTCACTTTAATAAGATTTGCTTTCATCATCAAAGGGACTGGCAAACTGTTTTCATGAGTTTTAATTTTTTAAATTGCATCGCATCTGCTCCCTCCCAGGGGCAGTCTTTCACAGTGTTGGTTTTATGCTCTTAAACTATATATATATATATATGTATTTTTTTTTCCAATGGTTTGGATTTGTGGCATCTAAACAAGCTAAACAGAAACTGTGCCTCAGGGAGAAACATCCTCTTAAGTAACTGAAAATAAACTTGGATGGCATGCCTTCTGTAATATACAAATTCAGCTGTGCACATGGTGGGAACAGAGCATTAGACATGGTACCTGCCACTGTAAAGAGAACACAAACATATGTGTAACACATGCTTGTGGTAAACGTAAAAGAGATGTAGAAGAGGAAAAGGGCATTTGGTTTGGGTATCTCCAGCTAAACCTGGCCAAGAGGCCGAGTATCCCTCATTCTAATTTCACGTACAGTACGTGAAGACGAAACAAGCATTTTACTGTGCTAATTACTGCACTAATTTTCCTTACATCAGCATTCACAGGGATTTGATGTCGCCTTGGTGGAAAGGCCTGGTTCATCAGTGCTCAGGCGTTATGGCCAAATACAAATTCCAAAGCAGATTTGCCTCACCCAGGACATGCTGCCTGATCAGCAGGCACACCAGCTCAGCGCACAGGGAAGAGTTTGTGCCTGCTGAGGGGCAGTAGGGGCAAGTGCAGCCTTGCGTAGACCCAGCGGTCTTAGGAAATGAAGGCCTGTCTAGGAAAGAAAGTTGATGCTGTAGATGTACGAGATCTTTATCCTTGGTGGGATATATACAACATCAGTGTGGAAGGGTCACATCTAGGTTTGATGTAGGCATGGGTTTATCTCTTTATAACAGGCAAAATATATGGTCTTCCTGAACTCTGCTCTTCAGCTATGTACTGGTTTTGTCTGGGAAAGAGTTAATTTTGTTTATAGGAGCTTGCATGGTATTCTGTTTTGGATTTGAGCTGAAAGGAGTTGATAGCACAGGGGTGTTTTAGTTATTGCTAAGCCGGGGTTGCACAGCATCAAGGCTTTTTCTGCTCTGCCTTCTGCCCCGCCAGTGAGGAAGCTGGGAGAGCACACAGCCAGGACTGCTGACCCCAGCTGGCCAAAGGGATATCCCAGTACCACCATGCCCAGCAATAAAATCTGCGGGAAAGGAAGAAGGTGGGGAGGACATTTTGAGCTATGGGATTTGCCTTCCCATGTAATTCTTATGTGTGACAGAGCCCTTCTCCTCTGGAGATGGTTGATGGGGAGTAGTAAATTAATTTCTTATTTTGCTTTGCTTGTGGACACAGCATTTGCTTTACCTAGTAAATTGCTTTTATCTCAGCCCACGAGGTTTTGCCCTTTTACCCTTCCAAAGCTCTTCCCCATTCCACAGCGGCTGTGTGGGGCTGAGCTGCCTGCTGGGGTTAAGCCACAAGAAGTGGTAGACCACAGTGGTCACTGGCCTCTGCTAACCTTCTGGAGATCTATTTACACAGGTAGCCCAGAGCTCTGGTGCCCTCAGTAGCCATTGTCTCTGGTGCTAATGGTTAGCTTTGCTGTGGCCAGGCAAAGCAAATGATTAAAGAGTTAAGCAATATTAAGAAAGGTCAGCCATGCGTTAGCTGTTTGTCATCCTTTGCTGTACTGTACACATGTAATGACCAGTCTGAGAAGCCTCAGGCATGGTAGGTCTTGGCAGGCTGGACACAGCCACACCTCAGCTTGCTCAGCTGGACTCCCAGGGCGGCCTGCAAACCCCTGCCCAAACAGCTGCTCATTAGGCTTGGAGATGCTGAGTGTTCTTGCTGAAAAGTGCTCTGCTGATGGTCATGTTGGCTGGTGTGAAGGGCTGGGTGGTTGGGCACCGCGTATCCTTGAATGGGAAATGTGGCATTTGCGATATTTGGGTGATTAGCTTTAATGCCACATATTAGGCAGAGGAATATTGGCTAAGACACGTAAGCAGTGCTAATTACCTGCTGAAAGAATGCTGCAATCCTAATAGGCGGAAGCAGGCATGTGTTGTACCTCAGATCTGTTGTTGCTGCTCAGTGCTGGTTGAGGCTGATCCTTTCTAGCACTATGCAACTTTGGCTTCACTCACCTGTGACTATACAGCTCTCTTCATGTCCTCTGCAAATGTCACTGACAACAAAAAGAAAAATGTCAGCGTCTGACTGTGTATATTGGAACCCATATCTGGAGGTGGTGTCATTATGTAAGAGGAGTTGTCCTGTAGTATTTAAAACATTCTGTGTAACGCCTCTTCTGGGTGTTACACACCAGTCTTCTATAAATCCTCACCCATTTTCCTCATCAGCTCAAGCCTAGCTGAACAGGAAGGTTTGCATCTTGATTGCCCTCTGAACAAGGATATAGTCCTCGCCCCATCCTTGCTGGAGATTCTTGCATTTTAATTTGTTTCTGACGAAGTGAACATGTAAGAAAAGTATTTTTTGCTTTGTCATGCACACTAGCAATTTTGTGATGACCGTGTTTGACAACTAATTGGCTTCTTACCAAAAGTGAAAACAATAGACACCTATTTTCAGCTGGGAAAGCCACACTCAGTATGTTCCCTGGCCAAGATAAAGCACTGAAGCAGCATGACACAAAGAGCTTCAAGATCCCTCCACAGCTTCTCTTTTTTAACAGACCTTCTGATGAACTTGCCTTTTTTTTCTCCCACATCTCCTCTCTCCTAGGTTATTGACTGTTTTCTGAAAGTTTGTTTTCCTGTAGTTAGGTTTTTCTTTTGCACTAGAACAAGTGCATGTTGCATCTAAGTGCATGTTGCTTCTTGAGAACAGACTGTAGCTGTGCGTGTTACTAAAGGAGGTGTGCTCACAGACTTGGTGAGAGGTTGGGAAGCCCTGACATGATGAAAAAATGTTAGCTAGACTGAAAATGAAATCTTAGAAAAATGTTTGACATGGCTCTAGTTATTGTTTCCTTGGTATATACTGTTGCTATGTTTAATATGTGGAAACTGGTGAGAATAAATCAGATTGCAAGACAGATTACTTGAAATCTCAAGTATATTTGATACTTGAAGTGCTAACTGCTCTAACTGACAGAGGAATGGTGACATATCTTTACATCTGCCAGTGGCTAAAAGAGAACAGTCATTCAACCTTTGAACACTTGCAGAGATGTTTTCGAAATATACTTCTCAGACATGACTGAAGCTGGAAAAGATTTTTCAAAATATCTATTTGTGGAATAAAAATGCATATGTTTATTGTAAGTTAGAATACAGTCTTCCATTTTGCCTATTCATTGTAAATGCAGCAGTTTCTATTAAACTCAGTCCAGGCAGGATGTTTAACTAAAGAAGCAAACAACAAAATCAAAGTGGTTCCTGCTCCAAAACATCTTTTGCAATACCTATACGTTCTTGAATTTTGCTTTCTTTCCTCAGGAGAACAGTCTTGATAGGTCATTTTTTTCACTTTGTCCTCCCTTTTTGCTTTGTCTTTGCCAACCATAACAGCACACAAAGCAGATACTTTTAAGTCTTCCAGCTCCCAAGGTTCTAAGAGTATCCCTAGCCATGAGTCTCTTGGTGCTATACCAGCATCTTTCTGAGGAAGGAGGCATAGCGGAAGAGAAGGAGCTGTGTAAGGATCCCACTGGATCCCACTGCTCCTGGCTCCCTGGCAGGTGGGGAGAGCATGCAGTGTCCCTGCATCCAGCTGTTCAGGACTGTTTATCTTGTGCTCCTGATGGTTTGTTTAGTCAGTGGTGATGTGTAAGATACAACTAGTTTTGACTTCCAGGTAGACAAAGTCCATGAAGCAACCCAGAGTCCCAAACATTTGTTGCTGGCAGAACGCTAAATAAACAGTAGCAACACCTACCTGTGTGGGTGGCAATTAATCACATCAATCAACCAGTTCAGCTAGCAAAGCCTTTTTTTTTTCTTTTCTTTCCTTTTATTCCTTGTCTCCTCCCACCTGCTTGTTTCCTGGTTGGTGCTCCTGCTGGCGGTAGAGCTGCCTTACGCAAACCCTTTGTCACCTCTCCTCTGATGGCCTGACCATTTCATGCTCTTAGCCCAGTTCAGCAGAAGACTCTCAGTCTACCTTTGAGCATGGATTTCTTATCTTTCTGTATTTCTTAGACAACTGAGCCAAAACCTATTGGTCTGTAGACTTATGTGTACTATATCCATTTGAAAAACCTGCCTGGAAATTTTTGAACTCATTGTTTTAGCTAAATTTGATGGAGGAATAGAATTTTCAAGTATAATTTCCTATAGATTTTCTAAAATAAATGTGCAGAGAAAAAAATAGGTTAGTCACAGGGAAAAGTACCGTGACGAACTCTTTTTTATTAGATACCTGTAACAAACATGGAAGAAAGACTTTCAGAGATATGAGACTGTGGTAAAACCATCCTTTGAGACACACAAATCTGTAGTTTTGTTTTCCAGGCTTTTTTAACTTTTTTTTTTTTTTTAATAGAAAGGTGACGGCAATTTTTTATCAAAGCTAAAAAGCATTATTTTCCTTAAAATTGGAGGAATATTTTCCTAGTCTTCCGGCTTTTCTTTTTTTTTTTTTTTTATACTAGGTTTTAGGCAAAGACTTACCAATGTGAAGTGTTAGAGATTGCAGGAACTAGTGCTTGCAAAAAAATGTAGAATCCAAGCCAGTAAGTGAAGTGACTGTGACAGCTGATGGAAAATAAAAGGTGATCCACTGGAGGAACTGGATATGTCTTTAAACACCAGACTCTAGTTTTCCAAGAAGTTGAAAATATTGAATAACAAGAATCGTTATTTCTTAGTGGATTGTTATTATAAATTAGCTGAAAATTTTATGTGGAAGAAGTAATTAAATATTAAAAAAATCTCAAGATCAAGACAGTGCCCAGTTTTCCTTTCCACATATGCTATGTCAGATTCCTTCATTTTTTACTTCATAATGGGATCCTTGGGCTACATTTTGCCACAATATCTATGTTATCATTTTTCCTGGAGCTGAATTCAGCCATTACTAGAATCAAGAATTTGGCAGTGTGTGATCCAATGCTTCCCGTTCAGTAACCTTTTCTCTAGCCCTGAATCCACTTCCATGTTGTACACCTAATGGAAGAGCAACCTAACAGGACTGACATTTGGAGAAAAGGATGTAAATAGTATAAAAACATCCTTCTGAAGTTGTGCTCTCTTACACAAAGGAATGGCTGTGCCATGCCAAACTAAGTTTTCTTCTAGCCCTGAATCCTGTCTCCAAAGGTTTCAAATAGGGGTGTCTAAGGAAATAGTGTATGGAAAGGGCAAATAGCAGTGATGCACTTCCAGCCTCCCATGATTTGTGGTTGTGACATTCCCTGAACCAGAGATTGCGTCTTTGTATAAGTATACAATGCTATGAAAAATTCCAGTTGTAAAGGAATATCTTATTTGCATATCAAAACCTTAATTATCCCTTCAATTCTCCTGGACTTGCCAGGGAAGAGCTGTTTTATCTCTGCAGTGGTGGTAATCAATTACCACATAATAGGCTAAGAAACACCAGAACAAGAAAAAAAAGCCGTGCAGGAAATATGCAGGTGGGAAATTTTTGCCACCACCTGTAGCTGGGCAGATAACAGTTTATTTCCATGCAGCCTACAAGCTGTGAGCAGTATTAACTTGCATCTTTTGCATAAAATTAGGCCAGTTTTGCAGTCAGCCTGATTTGTGGCTACTCAGAGAATGTAAAATCATGGCATTATGTGGTCTTTGTGTGAAGCTGAAGGAAGTGAAGAACTTCACTTGGTGGTTTAAGCTCATAAGAGCCTCATATTTGGGCTGGAAGGCTTGAGGTGTGTGTTCCCACCCAGTGTGCAACCAAGGGAGGGTTTCAGGCTACCCTAATCTTCATGCAGTTGGTAATAGGCTGTCTTGAGGGGCTGCAGAAGGTGTTTCTCAATAGCTCACAGGTAATTTTTGAAACTCAATCCATTTAATTTCTTTAATGGCTTAGGCAGCAATTGACACTGTGGAAAGCTGTGGACTTGCAACACAGTATGCACTAGCTTTTAGTATATTAAATAGCTCATTTTGATTCTGTCCTAAAATGGAATCCTTTTGCATCTTTCATGTTCATTACATAAGAAACAACCGTAAACCATGACCTTAGTCCTTGACCCCAGTGGAAAACATATTGAATTAATATCTCTCTTCATTGTGGTCCTTGGCAATAACAGGTTTAATTTAGTGAATTTAGAGTTGAAGTTTATTCCTGTATAAGTTATAACAAAGGCTGCACATTTCTCAAAGCCTTAAAACTTCACCACAAAAAGGGAATTTCCTGGATTAGAATAGTTGATCAAAAACATAGGAACCTCTTTGTCTACTGTATAGATTTTATAGTAGATCCAGTTAATGTTCCAGGGAGAAATAACATGGTCAGATGAAAAGTGGTGAAGTAATAGACACTAAAAATATGACATTCCAAGTTTTTATCTCTTCAGTGCTTTGTTAAAGTGTCAGTGGTTTTTCCAGTAATTTTTAAAATTTCAGTGATTTGTTGCGCCATATCAAATCTCCAGCTCCACTTGTATGGCAGTGGCTTAAGCATTCAGCATACTTTAGACTCAATTTTCTAATCAAAGTTGAAGTTAAAAAAAACCCAAACAAACAAACAATAACAAAAAAAGCCCCACAAAAATGAAAAGAAACCTCCTAGAAGCCACTGTCTTAAGAATGACTTCAATCACACAAGGGCACAGCAACTGGTTTGAAGGAGTACTGCATCCATGTTAGGTAAAACACTTGCTGTCTAGGAATTTATTGTCAGCAATGTTTATAAAACCACCTACAAGGCAATGCTTTAGCAGATTTTGTCCAACAACTCTGCAGTCTCCTCCTTACTTTGGAATGGAAGGCTACCAGAAGCTGACAGTGGTGAAGTTGGCCAGGTCAGCCTGCCTACTACTGAGTCCTTGACTTGTAGTTTCTTTCAAATACTTTGGGCTGTCACCTCCCTTTGCTCTTCACATCTATGTACTTTTAAAGGTCATTTGTCAGCTAAAGAATTTAGAATCTCATGTCTGGAACACAGCATGTTCCAGGGCTGCCGTGCTGCTGAACTAGCTTTTTTTATACCCTTTTTTCCTCATCAGATTAGATTACATTTCTTCCACTAAAAGGTTGATTCACTTCAGTGATTGACAGGAAGGTGAACAAGAGATTTGAAAGCTTCAGAACAGAAATCCCTTTAGTAAATCAGGCATGTTCTGCTTTTTACAAAATTAGCTCCTTCAGCTCTATCAGGAATTAACATTTTTTGCAGCTCAGAAGATGGTGTACAAAAAAAGAAATCCTTTGTGGTGCTGTTAACAGCTAACATTGCCAAAGTAGATTATGCCATTATTTGTTTAGAAGAAAAACAACACTTGCAATCTGACCTTAATGAAGTATTTTTATTATGTTCAACTGTTGAAACATAGGATCAGAACCTAACTACATAAGTGGTAAAATGGCTAGCATTTACATCTTCTACCAGTTAACTACTGCTTGTAAATCCTTTAACAATTTGTTCTCCATTAAATTCCGATAATTCAGTGAATTTCCATGTCAGAGTTTTGTCCACTGATCTAGCAGCAGTATTTCTATAGAAATAAAAATGTGTTTTAGTTATGTCCACGATGGAAGGCTAAGGGGGTGCAGCTTGGTCTGAATAACCAGCGAGAAATGTGCTGCTTTTTCACTCTCTCCTCTTTCTCACCTTGTCCTCCAGAACATCCAGCAGAAGTTACACTCCTTATAAGATCTCCGCTTCTTGCCGAGATGTAGGGCAGAAGTCGAAGGTGTATCTAGAGTCCCTTTAGGAGAAATAATTTTTAAGTGATGAAACTCTACCAACCACACAGCTAAGGAGTAAGGATATTTTGAAGTCTATCCATCTCTTTCTTTGCAGACTTATGGAGAATCCTGAAGTCCATTCAGAAACCAAAGGGAGCAGACCATCGCTGGGTAAAGAGAGGATGTTCAAAGACAAGGGGCTTCATCTTCATCACGAGATGCTGTGATTCTGCATGAACATGAAGGTAAGTGTCAGCTTGGTGTTACCCTTGAGTTTTTGTGTTTCCTGCTTGATCCTTTTGTTTCCTAGAACACAGAAGGAGGATTATGGCCTCAAGCAGTGGCATTCCCAGTAAAGTGTATCTCCTTAAGCTCCTTGTCTCCTGCCCAGCATTTATTTCTTGTCTGTTTAAAAATTCCCACACATTTCTGTCTGGTGCGTATTTATATTTAGAGAGTGACATTTCATTCTGCCATATATTTAATGTATGCCGTATATTTAATATATCTCTAAATGGATGCAATATATATAGGAATACCTCAGTTTCTCTTGTTTTGCTCAATTTTTTTATATAAACAAATCTGGGAATAATTTTCTTTGAAAATTTTATTTTCAAAGTATCCTTCTGAAGATATTTCAGGCCTTAATTTTAAAAATACCCTGGTGAACTTGCCTTGAGAATTTTTATTGCTCTCTCCCCCATTTGAGTAACTCATGTAGACAAGTTATCTGTGTTTTTCCAAGTTCTCTTAATCTTCAAGAAAGATGGAACAAGAAGTGGAGTAACAAGACATTAGTTTGAAATGTCTACAGATGAGGAGTAAATGAGGAATTTCTGGTACCTGATGTTTAAAAATGAATTTTGAAGATTGATTAAACAGTGAATCTCTGATAGAAAGGTACTCTGGTTAGGTTTTGCTGCGGGCACAGGCTTCAAGCCTCAGTTTTATTATCTGCAACTCTTTTGATCTAATTGCTGAGAAAACACAGGGAAGACTCCTAATGACACAAATCCAAGGAAATATATCACTGAAATGAGAACATCAAGATTTCCGTTTAGTCTGAAATGCCACCCAAAGATGCTTTTCCAAAGACTTTCTGGTTCTCTCTTGGAAACCTTACAAGCTTTTGTTTCCCCTCGGGACCTCTAGAATTTCCCTGTTTAGACTGGAGGGTCTCTGAAGCAGAGGCTGTTTTGATAAACTGTGAGTACAGCACCTTACACAATGGACCTCTGATCACAGCCTGCATCTCCACATTATGGCAATGCAAATAAATACATGAACAACTGTCCCTTGAACAGGAAGGAAAATAAAAGTCGTATTCCCCAGAAAGCTGATGCATATATGGTAACCAGTCTCCTATCATAATAATGTTGTATTTGATGAAATCCAAGATTTAGTAGATGTTCGGCTTGCTTAGCATGGCAGAAGAACTCTCCCATTTTGCTCTATATCCTTGTGCAGAAGTTTTTGCTTGTTTGCTTTTTATCCTGTTTTGCCTGACACTAGGGGAGACTTTGTTTTACTAACATTTGTAGCCGTCACTTTGATCTGCAACAGGAAAGCTCAAGATTGGCTTCTTTGCCCATAGGGAAACAGATGAGATCAGAATATGCCAGTTTTAAAAACCTCAATAGATTGGCTCTAGAAGAAATAGTTCTTGTTCCTCAGTTAATTGCAAGTTACATCTTAATTTTTAACAAAAACACTATGTTTTCTACACATGATTATTCATTTGTGAAGGCTGGAGGCTGATTTCTATTTATTCCTGACCCAGATGAGGTTATTTGTTCCCTGTAAATAAAAGAAATATTGTAGTTTCCAAAGTCTCATTTACTGCAGGTTTTTGTGCTTGCTTGTTTTCCAGTGTTCCTCTGTCATAGCATTTGTTGGCAAAATTGCCATTCTTGACAAGTACTTCCAAAAATGTGTTGTTATAGGTCAGGGTAGTGCAATATCAGATTAGGTGTGGGCAAAAAAGGGTTCCCTTCGTTTCAGCAAGCACTGGGCAGCTGCACCAGTGATCGTGACTAAGCTGATGTTAGACCAGCTTCCCTCTTTCCTGATAGGGGACGAAGCGGGATTTGCTCAAGGACATTCTGGAGAATCAATGAGAGAAACACCAGAGGAGCAGACGAAGGTCATGCCAACTCTGTTGGTTTCTCCTGCTGCAGCACTTGTGGTGACTGGGCAGGGAAGCTCTGACAACTGTGCTTTGCCCTCAGTGTTCAGCCTTTGGGGCAAGGCGTGCTCCATCTCCTGCTCTGGGATTTTGCGCTCACGGGAAGGGGCTCAAGTAATGGTGTCTCTGTTACTTATTGAGTCTTCTGGTGGGTAAAGAAAAAGTCTGGAAATAAGTTGGAATGTGCTAAACCACCAGGCTCTTTGCTGGCAGCTGCAAGCGACTGGATATTACAGCACACCTAAAGAAAAAGATGACTGTGCAGCCTGCTATAAAAACTGACTTGTGTAAAACACGGCGTGGTGGCTCAGCCATGTCCCCTGTGCACCCACATGTGCTCGGTTGGACCTGCAAGGCATTTCCCTGTTTCTACTTGTTTGCACTAAAAATGGAGGGAAAAGTCTGCCCCCATTCCTCCCCCACTACACGGTGACTGCTCAAGGCAGCCTGGAGTTTCACATGGTGTGAATGGCTGGAGAAGGATCTTCCTCAGTGTCAGCTTTCCTCTTCCAGATTTTTCCTCCTTGCCTCTCTGTGTGAAATGTGTAGTTTGCAGGAGTACAGAAAATCCTAGGGGCTATAAGGACTCAGCAGGTGCTGAGAAGAGTTTTACAGAAACACCTATTTAAAGCTGAGAACAAATTTTCTTTGACCTTTTTCATACCCTGTTTGTGCTTGTTTGCCACTGATGTTCATGTTGGTGCAATTTGGGGCTGGGGGGTATAGGAGTGGTCATAGAAAAATAATTAAATTGGAGTATTTGCAGTAAGGCTTTTCATTAGCACCAGAGAAGTGACTGACTACAAGAGAGAACCTTAAGGCATCACGAAAGCAAAACAAAACAGTTATGTCCAGTCAGAACAACTCCAGTTGTGAATTTAGCTTTTAAAAATCCTTACAAAGTGTTCAGTCATTATTAACAAAATGATGTAATGATAATAATAATAATAATTTTGTTTGAATAAATATGAGAACTTTGGAGTAGGTTGCTGCCAACCATAATATCTTCTCTTTCATACTGTTCTTTCATCAAATGTTATCATATTGTGTGTTAGCTGGTTACCGAGACAATCTGCGATTATAAGTCGAGGAGTTTCTTTATCCCATCATAGGAAAAAAAAATGGATGTTATCCATAATTCTCTTCACAGTTTATGGACTATATAATGTGAAGTGTTTGAAGCCCTATAAGATAGTACCTTTCAGTCTTCTTTGCCCCAAAGCATGTGCCAAACGTTTAGATTTTTTCGTGCTGGGAAACTAGAGAACATACCCACGTGAGTGGCTCAGAACAAGAAATACGTCACTTTTCCTTGGAGGAACATTGTACTTGCTGGCAAACTTTGTCTTGAGCAAACATTGTGAAATTTTGGTTTGGGCAGCCGTTCAAGAATACCCCAAAACTCTGTTCACTGGAGAAGATTCCTGGATTTGTGCAGCAGTTTCTAGACCAATACAGTCTCTCTCAAGAATGAGGGTATTTATGAAGGTAGCTTTAAAAAATCTGTCTCAAAACTCTAACTGTTCTAATTCTAAAATCCAGGAAACAAATGAGCCAGCTGTTAAGGAGTATGCTTGGCAGGTACCAGCGAGTTAGATGGTAGCGTGACTTTCACATGAACTTCCTGTAGATAATTCAGTCTTACAGCAAATCCTATAATTCTCTGCTCTTATCCATCTCAAATATTGCAATTATTGCAAATATGACTTGGGCATTTCATGAGGCATTAGTCATCTTTATCAGATATCTGGCTTCAGAAATTATTTTGTAATGCTGTTTACTTTGTTGCTCAGAGATGAGTTATTACAGAACAGTAGTGTTGGCCATGGGAAAAGGCTGAAAGGAGGTGAAAGGCTTTATCCTTTGCATTAAGAAGCAATTGTAGAATGATTATGTGGCTAGGTGTGCACTTTCAAAGGCAGCTATGCCTATTCCTTGCCATCAGACAGTGAATAACGGTTTCATGGTTTGTTGCTACGTTTGGTTTTCCATCCAATTCTGCTTTCCACCAAAGTCAGCACACCTCCAAGGTGTAACTTCATTGGGAAAATTGGCACACATCAGCTGTCAGGTGAACAAAAAAAAAAAAGGATTACAACTTATAACTTGGACTCTTACATCCTGCGGTGTGTGCATATGCTGTTTTAAAAATGTGTTGAATCCAAATCCTGGGCTCGACTGGAGGCAGATGCAGTACAAATCTCAATTGTTCAAATACCTGCCAGGGTGTCTGCCCTGCTTGCAACTCCAAGGTTGCTTAATTGAATTTAATGAGGTTGTCCATGTGCAACACAGTTGGCAGGTAGTTTCCAGAAGCATCTGATGAACTCTCCTGGAATTCTGCTCCATCGGGCTGCTTCCTGTAACCAGCAGTGGGTCAGGCTACCCATACAGCTTCTATGTAGGAGGGTGTCACAAAACATTGTTTCCCGGGGGAAAACCAGCCTAGCTTTCTGCTCCTGAAACAAACTATTTGAGTGACTTGGCTGAGCTGTCCAGACCTCTCCCCAGATATCCCGATATAAACTTGCAGTTCAGCATGTTACATGGAGTTAATATCTGCTGCAACGTGTGGGTGGAGCGTCCTCTGATTTTTGCTGTAGTTGAGTAGATGTGCATATTGCAGCCCAGCTGTGTTTGACATTACCTTCCACATAGCAGTTTTGGCTGAGGTGTCCAGCAGTGACCTGACCTCTAGGAGAGTGTGGTTTGTCCTCCGTAGCCACACAATCCTCCATCAGTGTATGGAAGCTGTGAAATAGACAATGAAGCAGAATCAGCCTCTTCTTCAGCCTGTGCTTCTTCCCTGCCCCTGCTCTGCTATGGCTAAGTCTCTGAAAAATTAATGCCCCAGCAATTGCCCCTCAGATGAGACTGGTACTAAAACATGTCAAAAATGAAAGCAGCCATTGCTCCAATCCTCTGGAGATTAGTTATTAACCCATGTAATAGGTACAAGGCTAGAAAACACTAGTGTTTTAAGGTTGACCTGTGGTTAAACTGTGAGTGTGAAGTAGGGTGGTGTGGTTTTGCTTTTTTTAAAAAAAAATCAATTTTATCTAATCTTATTCCAGAGTTTGAGAGCAGACACAGGGAAATGAGAAGCTTATGATCTGCAGTCCTCAATATTTTGTCACCTTAAAACAGAGATGGTTGGTTTCTGCAGAATTCTTTGGTTTGAGATTCAGCTGTCTTCACACAAGGGAATTCTCATTTTCTCAGTTCCCTTGCCTTCTTGGTTTGTTATTAAAATAAAGTAAAATACATAGAAACAGCTTTTTCACTGCTCTAACAGCTCTGTATTGTTAAGAAAATGAGACCAACCTTGATGAATGGGCTTGGGAAATTGACAGACAGAAAAAAGCAAAGGCTGGTTTTGCTTGTGGGACTTGAGTTGGCCCTGCAAATCTGAGAAAAACTTGCACTGCTTTTCTGACAGCAAGGCTTGTAAAGCTTAGCTGATTCTTAGAAAATGTTTCTTGCTCAAGGTACATGGAAATTGAAGTATGAAGAGAAGGTTCTTTATTTTAAAAAGTGTTATTTTATATGAAAGCATGAAACATCTGCAGTATCAAGAAAGCTCTTTCGGAATGATGGAATGGGGTCTGGGCCTGAGGGAAATTCTCGTGTCTCTCATCTTTGGGACTGTCTTCTCTTACTTAAGCTTGGGAGTGCGTCTTTCAGGATAATTCCAATCAGATGGGAACTAATGGAGAATCACTGTGATTTTAGTATTTGGCTGCATTGATCTCTGTTACAGAGGACCACAATAGTAAGTAAGAAGCCTGGGAATACTTTCGTGTAAGAAACAGCATAGTTCTCATGTCTACGTGTGCCTGGTGTCCTGCATTCAGGGATGATGAAGTAATTTCTGCCTCTGAGAAGAGATAAATGAATACCAAGCCCAGAGGGAAAGAAACATTCCAGAACTTGACTGTGAGGGGGGTAGTTGCAGAAAAAGGATGAAAAAGAATGTCTACAAATACGAGGAATTTCTAAAGTAAGACAAGGTTTTGCAAGAAACCTACGTATTGGAGAAAAGTAGATCATGTAGAGAAAAGGTCAGAGACGCAGATATGGCAACAGAGCATATGATTCTGCCAGCACAAGGCAAAAAACCAAAGTTTCCCTCTGCATTTATATTTATATATATATATAAATATTTAGGACTATGACAAAGTCTGTTACAGAAGATGATGACGGTGGTGCTTGCTTGTTTATAGGAGGAGAGTGAGAGGTTGCAAGAAAGCAGAGAGAAAACAAGTGAGGGTGCTGGTGCCTCTCATTATTGTATAAATTGAGTTTTTCATTCTCATTCTTGCTGCTCCTCCATTTCCAAATCATGTTGCATGTCTAGATTGTCTTTCATCCTTTGGGCTCTTCTTACCACATGTCTCGCTACCCTATCAAATATTTGTATGAATTCTCAGTGCAGTGTTGCTGAAATTTCAATCCACCGAGAAAATTTTGCCAGTGATGGTCACAAGCCAATTATCGAAACAAGAACCTTGTAAGAAAAGGTAATCATTCCAGGGACAACCTAAAAAAAAACCAACCCCCCCCCCGAAAAGAAAACAAAAAAAAAACCCCAAACAAACAAAAAAACAAAAACAAAACAATGAAAAACCCCCCACAAAAAACCAAAAACAAACACAAAAACAACCCAAAAAACCAAACCTAACAAAAAAAGAACAAAAACAAACAAAACAAAAACCCAAAAAAACCCCAAAACCTCAACAAAACAAAACAAAAAACACCAAAAAAACCCCAAACCAAACCAAACAAACAAAAAAAACCCCCACAAAAATGCAAACAAAACAAAAAACCAACCAAACAAACAAACCAAACAGCCAAAAAAACTGGTTTAAATTAATGATCACTGCCCTACAGTGTACAGCCAAGAAAGGGCTTCATACCTGTGGATTTCTTTGGTAGTGAGGTGTGTAAACAGAATTTAGGATCCTATTTACCTATATCACAGGGTTCGGCACTTTGTGGCAATTAATGTTGTAACCATATGCTAAGTTTTTATTCCCTTTTTATCAGTGAAATTGGGAATTCCTGATAAATAAATATTTCCATTAAAATACTTTTCCATTTGAAGTTTTTAAATTGGAAAGTTGAAATTGGATACATAAAATGGAACAAACATAGGCTGTTATAACAAAAATAGACATAAATTTAAACCAGTTTTGGTGAGGTTTTTTGTTCAATATTTAAGCTGGAAACTTCTACACTTTCCTTCTGGTTCCCTTCAAGAGTTATGAGTTGTAATAATCAAGTATTGTGACAACTGAAATTCTACGAAAATGCTATCCATTCCCAACTGTAAGAATAATATCAGGTATTTCATAGAGCTTGAAAGGGTAATGTTTCCTTACAACAGTAGAATATAAGGGAGAGAACCAAAAGAGGAAAAATAAAGGAAATTTCTGCCTCTTCTTAGATGGAAAGTTCCACATGTTTATCTCCAGAAGAAGCAGAGCTCAGGTAAACTTGCCAGACTCTTATGTCATCTTGGAACATTTCTTGTTCCCATTCTCTGCTTTCAGAATTTGAAATTGTTCAGACCCACTATTCTCAAAGGAACAGAAAACTTATTTTAATACTTGTTTATTATAAACTATGGGCTTTTTAATTTTTATTTTTGCTGTTTCTGGCTTTTTTGATTCATTGCTCCTCAGTGATCTGATCCCCCATGCTCAGAAATGTTTGGTGTTGGGGCAATCAAGTGGCTATAGAGAAGCAACACTTGCCAGGAGGAGCCAGGTATTGCCCAAAGGTGGTATCACTGATTCAGAAAGTGGCCCTCCCTTGTGAGTCAGGATTCAAAAAGTCATTTTGTTGTTCTCCCTTTGGATGAAAAAGGACTTCCAATGTTTAAGTGCAGCTAGATACAACTAAAGTTGTAGTGCCCTTGAGGTGCAAGTGACTAATCTCTGTTTCAAAGGGCTGCAGACATCTTACACGGTGTGAAGATGAAATAGGCATTACGGCACTAACAGTGGGGTTAACATATGTGATTACCCACAAAAAGGCACATGAAGGTTGCTGATTCTCTTCCCCCTCCCTCCAGCCTCCTCCTACATTGCAAATAGCGCACGAAGGTCACCTGCAGAACATTGTGGTTGGGTTTGGGTTATTTTATTTGTTTATTTGTTTTTCTGGATAGAAAAAGTAAACAAGAAAGGAACATTTTTGCCCATTGAGAGCAAAGGATTTGAAATTCTTGGTTTCTGCCTGTTGCTGCTTTTGGTTTTCAAATCCCACTGGCAAAATTCTGAGGTCTGGCTCCTACTTCTAAGCTCACTGTGAGCCCAAGTGTCCTTTCCAATATATTCTGCTTAGTAAAAGCTAAATGTCAAAGAACAAAGCTGTAGTGGAACTAGTTGGTTCCTATTAATGATTTTTTAAATTTTTTTTTTAAATTGAGTGGCCATTGCTGGCCACTGTTAGTTTTTTGCTTTATCTTTGTAATCATTTTTTAAGGCCCACCTTGGTAGCTTATTTGACTTGTCTTCCCCTGATTGCAGGTTAATTATGACTGGGGGTTACAGAACCAGTTGTCCAACAGAACTTCAAATGTGCAGTGACCGCAGACATTTAAAAACAGATTGAATAAATTAAAAAGCCGTCTCCAGCTATTAACTGCACTCTGTCCTAAATTGCTGAAACATTATTATAAAACTATTTGCCAAAAAGAAAGGAAGATCTTGCTCTCCAAAACACTTCTACTAAGAAGCAGCCACCCAGAGAACCAGATACAGATGGAGGACTGAAGGATTGGACTGCAGTTAGGATGTTTTGTCAGCACTTGTTAACCACCACGTTGCATTCTCTCTCCGTCCACATACACATAGAGGACACCTTAATACTGTTCTGTATTGGCCAGAGCTACCAAGATCATATTACTTGTAAATAATACAGTAAACAGCACAAGGAGCAGCAGCCAGCACAGGGTTAGCTAAAAATTATGGAAGATGTGGAAAGTGGGAGAAGCTTGCTGTAACACTGCTAAAGGAGCTTCTTCAGATGGAGAAAAAAATACGCAACACTGTTCAGAAAAAACTACAAATAGTTAGTAGAAAGAAATAGAAAACCCAAGCATTGCAGATTAATAACGCCTGATTCAATCAAGTGTATTAATCTGGCTCCCCACTATTAAGGGGTCATTATTTTTTTAAGGGACCATAATTTTAGGTATCCATAATTCAGAAGTTTCTGTGTCTGTATTCGTGGGAATGTGTGTGAGATGCTTCTCTTTAGGAGCTGAAGATAAAAACAGATTAAAGTTGCCAGCTATGAGTGGCAGAACTGGTTCAGGGCTGTGTTTTTGGTTCCTGAAGAGGATTACAATTCCATCCCTTGATTCTGATAAAGATAAAATATCCCAATCCAGACTGCCCTTGGTCTTCTTCTGCTATATCTTCATTATCATTATATAAACCCTTCCTCTACAGTTTAAGCTAAACCCCTGGATCAAAGACACTTTCGCAAGCTGCTGTTTCATTGTACTCAGTGATGCTGAAGACCAGCTTTGTGTCTGCCGAGAAAAGCTTTTGCATTTCTAGCTTCAGTCCATCAGACCACTAAATTTATTGAAAGAGGTAGTCCCAAACTGTCACAGATAATTGGAAAGCATTCAAAAGCAATGGTCAGTGTCTAATTTTAGTGAATCCCTGACCTGGAGTTTTTGCTGAGAACATCACTTTATAGCTAGCTGTCATGAGGTGAAGTATCTAGTTAATGTAATTTAATAGTTTTGACCATGAAAGCTAACCATTTATGCTTTTTATAAAAAAAGTGATTGTAAATAGCCACCAAAAAATAGAATTAATTAATACTAGAAGAATGCTGAGTTCTCAGTCTTCAGAAGAGTGTCCTGGTAACGAATCTTCAGGTGCTGCCCAAACACAGTTTCAAGAAATCTTGATACTCCAGGGCTCACAAATAAACAGAAAGAAAAAGAATTAATGGTAGAGGGCGTGGAAAGGAAAGAACAAACAAAAAGAAAGGGTCTATCTAGGAATGCAGCTGAGAGAAAAATACATATTAGGCCAAAGACTGGGAAGAAGCAAGAGGCTGAAAGGAATTAAAGGATATTAGAGAAAGGACGGTAGGAAAAGAAAGGCTGAAATAGAAAAATAATGAGAAGGCGATGGACACCCAGGAGTTCTTTTGTAGTTCTGACTTCTGAAGAAGCATTTCTGGTGCTGACCATCAGCTAGATTTTTTGACATATCAGGTGTTTTCTGAGGAAAGTGTTTTATTCGATGTGCAGTCCTACTAGCAATTGTTTCTGGCATGTTTGGCTCACCTTTCCTTTGTACTTTGGTTGGAATTATTAGCCACCCCTATGCCACTGAGGGTAAGGTCAGTACATCAGTAATAAAGTCTAACATGCTCTTGTATAGAAGAAGGATTAGATAGGCTCATCCACAGCTTCTTCCGTTATTCTGAATAGTTTTACCCTAAAAAATATATAAATCTTCTTTTCACATCAACAGTAGTCAAGAAACAGTATCCCTAGTAACTTCTTCTAGCTCAATATATTTTTTTCCAGTTAAAAAAAGTTCTCAGCATGTTGAAACACAGAAGAAGTGACTGTACAACAGAGCCCAAGGCTAACCTTTGTAGGCAAGTGTTAGCTTAGTCATGGAGAGACAGATTAGGAAAGAAAAAAATTGTAATTGAATGTGTTTTATTCAGTAATTTCATTTTGTTTTTAAAAGAAGGTTTCAGGCAAAAAGATAATGACAGCAATTTATTCTATTTATCCAACGAAATATTTCAGATCATATTAACAGTCTGGAGTGATGCTCACATGTGTAGTTTTAGCTGTAGTTTCCAATGGAGACAAGCTCATTAGGTCAAGATTACATGGCAGTAGTTATTCTCCACCTCGATGCCGTCTACTGAGATGGACATTGCTAAAGCACAGGACTTGCATAATCGGTAATGTGGGCTGGAATTTCTTTAAGAAACTGCCTTTTCCTTGGGATGCCAAACTGGGACAGCCTCTTCTCTGGGGGGCAGACAAGCTCTTGTGTGTCAAAACCCATGTAAACTTCTGTGAAGTCTTCAGATTTGTTTTCTTACTCAAAGAATGTTTTGGGAAATTTCTGATCCTATTAAAATGACTTATTAGAATATTTTCAGGGGGAAAAATAGTAATTATGAATTTAAATTTATGTCTCTTCTACCTAAACCAACAACAAAACAAACAAGAAAAGGAAACTGAAATGAGGAAATGCAAATATTTTTAAGCGGGGGTGGTGATATTTTGCACTTTTTTCTCTCCCCTTCCCTTTGGTTTACTAATTCAGAAGCTTGCTGAGGGTTTTTGTTCCCCACATTGTGAAACAGGATAGCTGTACTTAAGTTTCATGATCTTTTCGGAAAAAGAAAATGCTGTTTTCTGGACTCTAGCAGTCAGGGCATGAAACTTGTTTTCCATAGGTAGCAATGCAAAGTATGTAAAGTATGCACATCTTTCACAATGTAGCCCATTCTGGCATGTGGCCAATGTGTAGATACCTGTCAGACATGAGCTGGGGAAGAGATAGATAAGGAAATGTTATGCAGACTCTCCTTTTCTCTTAGTTTATATGGGCTTTTTCTCTTGTTTTATTTAGTTACATTAACTGAAGACACAGTTGCTCCATCAGTGGATAGAAAGGAACAGTCCTGCTCGCATCAAGGGTGGCACTGCACTAACCTGTGCAGCTTCTCCCGGCCTTGACAATCTGTTGGAGCTGCCTGTGTTTGGATGAACCCCACAAAGTGTCTACATTTGCCTAGGCAAATACCCATGCCAGTGGCACTTGCAGAACCCCTCCCAGAGGAAGCCCAGGCAACCTGCACGGCAGCTCCGCTAATCTCTTTGCTCGTGCAGCAGCCACTGACTTACGTGGAGAGCCCTGGACACTGAAGGTCAGTGTCGGAGCTCATCCGTAAAAGTCCACGGAAATGCAAGTGATCCTCAAAAAGCAGTTTTCAGGGAGCCAAACTGAAGCCCTACAGAGTCTCCCTGGAGCATGCTGCCCTGTTGGATTGCTGCAGCAGCTCTTTGGAACCTGTACTAAGATCATTTCTTCAAAAGCACAGTTGAAAATCCATGATGCTTCCAATTAACTTTGATGTCTGGAACAACACACTTTCACATAAGTTATTTCAATCTGGAATTGCAGATCCAAATTACTGTGAAAGCAATAAATGGTTTTGGAGCAGATTGACCAAAAATAATTGACTAAAATGACTAAACATTATTCTCGCTACTTTTATTCCCCTTATTAAAGCTCTTACAGCCTCTCCAATTTCCTATATGTCACTGAGTTCTGTCAATATTCCCTTTCAGCACTGGTTGCTGCTATATCCCCTATATCTCCTCACCTGCCTAGTAATTCTGCTAATCCACATCTTCTCTAGGTTTAAAACAACAAGTTCCTATATGCCACTCTATCAGATGTCTTACAGGACTTGACATAAATCTACCACATTTCCAAGAAAATCAGTTCTGAGAGAAAGATTAAAAGCTATGGCCCCATTTTAATCAACCCAAGCTGTTTTTAATGCTATTTTCTATATGTTTCCATCTGTTTGCATACAACAACAGTCAGACTAACAGGTCTGTAGGGGCCATCAAATTCCACCTTTCACTTTTTTTTCTTGCTTTTCTCCTCTCATATCGTTTTGTTTTGTTTCCAACTCAGACACAGAGTATGGCAGGAGTATTTAAAAGAGGGAAAATCAGTAAGAGTTCAAATCCTGCAGGAGTTCTTTATGTGAACTTCCAAGATATTCAGGAGGAGTTTGTTGTAGAAACCCTTTACAAGTTCAAGTTTGACATAAACAGTCTATCAGGCTAGCAATTGCACCAACACATTCCTCAGGGCAATGATAATTCTCTACACAATGGCAATAAGGGTTTGTCTGTCCAAGTTTATTTTAAAAGTACACAAGATGGAGGGACCTAAAAGTTGGGGAATGTTTTTAGCTCTGATCTTGGTATCTCTAGGTTGCATACTGTGTCAGCAATTGGAAATAAAATAGCTTTAACAGCTTACTATTCTGACATGATTAGAGAGTATAAAAAAAAAGTTTAAATGTTAAGCAGGAGTTACCATAATTAATTATCAGCACTCAAGAGACTTACGTGAGAATGTTAATAACAAAAGTTTGTGGGCATCACGGTGATCCAGCCAGCAGACGTGGCAGGTGCTGGGGTGACAGTCTGTGCCCTGCGGTCACAGCCCTGGCGCTGCTTATGGGAATATATACAACTTTAGCTTGAAGAAAAGTGCATGAGCATTGCTGTATAAATTCAGTTCATTGCAGTTGTTGATGCTGCAGCTCAAATCAGCATTTACTTGACTAAAGGATGTTTAAGATGATGAAATGAGCTCTAATTATAATGTGCTGAAAGAGCTGCTGAAAAATTGTCTGCTTTCTGCTTTTAATTTAGCTGGAGGCATTGGAAAAGAAATCGAGGGGGTGGAAACAATTTCTTAAGTCACAGTAAAAGTTTCATATGTATTCTTCAGGAAACTTCCATGTCTTTTTTGGTGTCTCAGGCCCTGTCCTGAGCGCAGGCACACAAGCAGAGCAATGTGTGTTTCAACTCAACGATATGATAAATCTCAGTGAGATCAGAGGGGTGCTTGAAAGCAAGAACATATCATATGAATTTTGATCAAATTTGGAGCTAGACAGGTCCCAGTATTAGACTTTGGATTCAGTCATTTTGAACTGTGTGTCAGGCAAACCCCTAGAAGGCTGGCTTCTTTTAACAGCTCCTTGTCTGTCCACAAGGCAGAAATTACCAGATAAATGCTATATTCAGGTTTCTTTTGCCTATTTTGTGTCTGCTCTGGGCAGTACTATTTCAGATGCACACCATAAATGCAATGTACTGTACTGGATATTTTTTCTCTGACCACAGCACATCACAAATGCACATATTGTTTGTTGTCCTCTTTCACTTCAAGCTCGCTGTTGGTGCTTGCCATTTTTCTTTTGGACTTCCATAGCTTTCAGTTCTCTCACTGTCTTGTTCAGTGAGTCTTCTCTATTTAGTGTTCTTTCCAGGCTAGTGCCAACAATACATGTAATACAGATTATTTCCTCTGCTAGGTCATAAATTGCATTTGGTCTCTTAGGCTCCAGTCCTGCAGTGTCCTCAGCAGTGTTCAGGAGGGCATGCAAGATCATGCTGTAAGGAAGGAGCCTCATTGCTTTGTACAGGGCTTTTTGAATGGTGAAACCAAACACCTGCATGTGTCCCTCGCCATCAGGTCCATCAGGAATGGCCGTGAATGATCAGCCATCAGAGCTTGAGGGTTGGGAGCAGGGTGCCAACTCTTCACTGCTCTCACACAGAAGACAATTTTCCCCTTCAGTGTAGAACTTGAGATGCCCTGGTAGTGCTGAGCATGGCAGTCATTCCCCAAAAAGTCGCTCCTGAGCTGCTTGCTCCATGTCTCAGCACTGCGCCTCTGAGAGCGCAGCCAAAACACTCCCCCAGGAGGCTCTGAAGCTGTGTTGGCACAGGCGGTATTGGGGAGGGAGGGCTGGGGAGAAAGTGGTTTGCTGAGCCAGAGGGTAGGATGAGAGAAGGGGTTGGAGATGCAGGCCAATCCAGAAAAATGTGGGTACTTTCCACCAGAGGACTGGCATCTCACCAAAGGATCCTTGGGTCTGCTTGGAGAGGATATTACTCTTTCCATTCTTGCTGCAGGGTTCTTTGGCTCCCAGGTATTGCTAGGTCATTTCCAGAATTGTTGTTGCAAAGTAATATTCATGAGGACTGATCTGGGTGGTAAAAAAAAAAAGACCCTTCACATGGGTGTGTGACCCATGGTGAAGTTTAATCAGCTTTGAAAGGTATCTTTTGTATCCTACTGTTTCAAATAAATAAAGCTTCAGATAAAAATTAGGCATTTAAAGAGACCCTCTGAGTAGGTTTAGTTATTTTTTTTCTTCAAGATACTTTCTATTTATAGCTTTTTGTGAGAAATGGCCACTGTTTTGCCAAGCATTCAGTAGAGCCTTTAATTACGCATACTGGCATTTTATGTAACTTTTTGGTTAACTATTAGCAGGCATTTCTGATATTTTCAAAGGGGTGGATACTGACTTACTGCAACTGAATTTGGTGTCTATGAGTGTGTGTTGTGACATCCCATTTTGCTTGCTTTTCTTTAGGAGAGTGGGACAGAAATCCAACCAAATAAAATAATACTGAGAATATTTTGAGCAAGCTTGGATCCAGAGAGGAAACATGATATTTGGGTTTTCAGTTCAAACATGGGCCAACTGATCTTTTTCTAAATTTTGTCGACTTCTTTTTGCATAAAAAATACATCAAATACAACTGTTCATGCTATATAAAAAATTAATTGGAATACATTACTTATTTTAAGCATAGAGACACATACTATTCAAGAAAAGAAGCCCATAAAATTCCTATTTGCATTTGCTCTAGACATCTGAATGATACTTTCTGCTCTGTATAAACCCTGGAGCTGCTGTGCTCTGTGCCTCTCCTTCGTCAGTTGTGTGATTATAGTGAGCTCTTTTTGTTTGCCAAGACTGCAAAAGCTGAGTTAGAGAAGGAGGTGTCTGCCCTGCAAGGACACCGACAGGGATCTGGTCCTCACAGCTCTCATAGTGAAAGCCAATACATAATTCTGGCCATTTTGTACCAAAATATGATTTGCCTGTACATTTGGTAGTATACCTTGCATTTATGGTCACTTAGTGTCTCTCACTTTACTTGGGGGTATATTCTGTTGAGTTCCCATGTTATTTTATTCCTATATATTTGCAGTAACTGCTAACCATTGCCATTAATACTCTGAAAATAATCTGCAGGTTTGCCAGTTAGGTGCTGAACTTCAACCACTTTTGTGCTCTGTGTATGAAGTATATCATTATAAGACGCTTTCTTGAAATGTCTTCTCTGAAAATTTCAGGCCATGTTTAATCTTGCTCACAGGTCCAGCACTATAATTTCAAGTTCAGATTGCAGTTTATAACTCTGCAAACCTTTTTTTTTTTGAAGAGCTGCTAACCAATTATTCTCCATCCTATAAGCGAAGAGTTGCATATTTGTGCCAAAACCAAAATACTTTGTTCTTCTCTCTACTAAATAAAATGCTGGTTTTGCAGAGCATTTCTCCAATTTTCCTACAGGCGTGCATATTAATAATAATAAAGTTGTGCCCTTAAATCAGCCTTAACCAAGTAATTTAACAAAGGTCAGGGTTGTTTAAACTGTACTCACAGGAGTCCAAAGAAGTGAATAGATGCAGATGGTAAAGGGGAGAGCTGTAACACAATAGCTAAAATCATGTTAGTTCAAGCTGTGAAAACATTAATCCTCAGAATAATTAATCCGCAGAATAATGTTTGTACTATTGTTGTACAGTTCTACAAGCAAATATATAAAAGTGTATCATTATGCCAATAAACACAATAATAACTCCTCTTTTGCTAATGATCTGAATACCCAGAATTAAATAATTTTGCAAATTAAGTGGTTTCTCAAAATGACCAGCATGTATAATTATATTTTTATAGAAGCACATACACATATACACTTTCTTTTAAAATTATGGACATTTATTCCCAGAAAACCTTTAATTGGATTTGTTCCATAATTTTTGTTCTTCAGTGTATATATGTGTGATACATACAATCAGTGACAAGAAAAAAAATTAGAAGTCCCCCTGGGTCTCATATTCATGTCAATTCTCATTACAGGAAGTGACAATGCATGTGTTTAAAAGTGCTGATGTGATCACTGGAGTGACTATTACAAATCACCCTAATTCAGCTTTTCTAAAAAAACCTGCATAAAATCTGGGCATTTATAATATGCATGCCAGTTAAAATCAGTACAGATAATTTCAGAATTGTAAAAATTCTTCAGGCACAGGCTCCAGGAAGCTTTGCACATTTTCTTTGCATGTCTTTTCAACTACAGTAGGCCAGCTATA
This sequence comes from Origma solitaria, assembly GCA_013397895.1. Classification (NCBI taxonomy): domain Eukaryota; kingdom Metazoa; phylum Chordata; class Aves; order Passeriformes; family Acanthizidae; genus Origma; species Origma solitaria. The sequence continues at coordinate 181,694 of VZRL01003703.1, read as the reverse complement.
AAAAAAAAATTCAATGCACAGAGAATACAAACACTAATGAGGAATATTAGACCAGCTTGGCATGCTAATGTAATCTTTGCGGAAATTCCTCCCTTTCCTCTCCCCTCTTAATTTTTCAAGTACATCTTCTCATAATCTGCCCTGATTACTTGACTGCTGAGATACTATTAATTTCTTTTCTTTCCACGAGATTCCAAGTTTTTAAGGGTGGATACAGATAATTTTTCCATATGCATAGAGCAAGCCATAAAACCACACAATGTGATTTCTGCATCAAGCCCAGTGTGACTGTTTGAACTGTACCATCTTTTCAGAAAGTAAATCACCCCAACTTTCATCTGCAAGTGATGGCAAGTCTACTGCATCTATGTGCAAGATGAACCAGAGGCTAGATTCTGATATGAATTTTTTCACTCTCAGTTTCAAAATGCAAACTGTTATTCCGCTTTTATTTTCTACAGTCTCTTATGCTAAAAAGATGTTTGCTACTGGAAATTTTCCCAAGTTCTCTTTAAGAGCTTGCTTGATCAATTTTAGCATTGTCAAGCCATTTCCACACTTTTGTAACTCCTCAGAGTAATATGGTTAGTACACATGTATAAAATCCATTACTCTGCTTCATTCAAAAGGAAAGAAAAAAAGAATTAAAATAGGGTCTTCCCCGCCCCTTTGACACTACAGCCCAGTGTCAATGATCAGTCATAGTTCTGACACCAGATTTTATTCCTCTCTTCACAAGCAGAATCCCCTTAAAAGTAGTTATTACTTAATTTTGAAGCTCTGAATGCAAGCTCCCTGTCAGACAATATTGTCTTCTAACAGCACCTGGGGTGACCTCAAGTTATGCTTTATGCTTTGATCCTTACTCACAAGCCACTGATACATTTATGTATTGCAAGGTCACTGCAAGATTCATCTGTGTTTGTGAAGATAAGTCAAAACAGAGGCTATTAAAGCAGAAAGTTTTATTAATTAGTAATTAGATTAGTAAGTGAACTGAGTAGGAAGACTTCTTTAATTCTGCTTGGAACCTTTCTTTTAAAATATAGGATGGTTTCCTTAAAGCAAAACCATAAGAAAAAAAAATCAAAATAAATATGTGTTAATTATACTCCTGACCTGCTTACATGTCAAAACTATTTTTTCAGTATTGCTTCATTGTTGAGGGTTAGTGTACTTCACCAGCGAGTGGCAGAACATGTCCTAAGCAGGGATTTTCCATTGCATGCCACAATTACAGACAATTGACATTTGATTATAATAACCAGCAAACTTTCATGAAATATATGACACCTGAGTAAGCTTCATAACCATTTGCCTCGCCCTACCCTGGAATGCATCTGTGCTGTGTGAAGGCTAGGAGCAGTCCTGGTGATTGCAAACAGAATTGTTTGAAGCCAGGGGAGCGCAGACGTTTCCTGAGATAGGTTGCACTGGATAGTTACACACTGCTTGTGGTGCCTTTTACAACTCTTTACTTCGGTGCTGTTCTGAATATGCTCCCAGGAGCAAAATGGTAGTTTCTGCTCGGGGTTATATACTTGCATCCTAGAGTTTCTCTGTTTCCTGAGCTTGATTCAACCATATCTTGCATTTTTACCAGATCTCCACTTATGTCATTGAACACAAAACGGAGGTGATGCTGCCAAATCAGAATAGTTTTGTAGAGCAGTGCAGGAATTGTGCCGCTTGGTTTTGGTGCCTGTGGTTTGAGCAGCAGCAGGCAAAGCTGCTGGCCTGTGTGAACTCGTCACTTCGTTATGTAACGCTCTCCTGTAACATTTCTTGCTTCATGGCCACGTCCAGCTAAACTGCTGAGAGTCCACAAACAGTGTGCCAAGAGTGTGTGGGTTGCAGGTGTCTCTGGCTGTGAGTAGCGATGTGTAAAACTGCAGTGCGGGAAACATCCGTAAAGGGACAACTTTCAGTGAGCGTGGTGGAACTGTGTTCCCACAGACTGAGAGTTTCAGCTTGAAAAGCCCCTCAGCAAATGCACATCCGTCACCCACGTGGTGAGTAATGTGGAAAAAAAGTTTTCTTCATTCAAAAAGCAAAGAGTAATGACTGAGAAAACTGATTTTTACCATCTTGATGCTAGCTGGAATGGGATGTGCTACTATCAGGTTATTTATTGAGACTTGTCACCCACATCATTGCCCTCTCAGTACCCTCAAAACTACTCTACCTGTCCATCCCTCCTTCACATTCACCTGCTTCCCTTCTGGATCCTGCTTCAGACTCAGGGGTACCTCTGGAGTTGAGAAACCATCCTTCAACA
>VZRL01003703.1:77389-179408 GCA_013397895.1 Origma solitaria | reverse complement strand
AGGGGGGGTGTGTGGACAAATCGTGGCTACTGCAGCCATCCACTTGCATGTTTGGATCACAGAGGAAGCATGAGCAGTGTCTATAAGATATTTCAGATACTTAATTGCTGCACAGTGTTGAGAATACTTTCGCAGTGTAACTGGATGATGTTTATTATGTTGTCAGCAATCCCATTGTTTTCTGCTCAGTCTCAGTCTTGCAATTTTTTAACAAAAGTTTTTAGACTGTGGAGTTTGTTCATCTTAAATGTAGTGACCAACAACCAGTTCTGACATCTGAACTTTAGAGAACCCTTAAGAACTCTTAATTGGTTAGCTTAAAAAAAAGCCAAGGCCCAGCGCAGAACAGATGTATAGTAATAAACTTATCTCATAATGTCAAATGATTAAACAGTGGAGTCTTTTTTACATTTAAATATACAAGACTTTCCATTAAGGGACTTTGTTGACTCTGATAACAGTTTCACAACCATTAAGTTTATTTCTACAGCTATTTGTTAAAAGCCAATAGGGAAAATAATAGAAACTAATTGAAAAGCAAAGCAAACAGAGCAGAGCCTAGAATGTTTCAGTTAATAAGCAATAGAGATTGTATTGATTTCATTTTATAAACAACATTAATCCTCAATGACAATTAAAGTGTAGACAGGTTGCTTGTTTAAGTTATCAGATAAGATGGCTACTCAGGTAGATATCTCAGGTAGTAATTTGAAAAGGATATGAGGATTCAAGAATCTATTGATCCATCCATCATGAGCCTGTGTCATGGGAAATATACTTGGCAAGGTGCAGTAGTTCTTAAAACCCCAAAGACTGGCAATGCAAAATTCTTGCTGCTGGAAAACATTGCAAGCCTGAATGAAAATGGTAGAGTTTCAAAAGTAGCTTTGTGTGTTTTTCCCAAATTATAGAGGTGACTGAAGTGAGGCATCAGATCTTGTGTGCTCCTAGTTCAGAGACAGCAGAAGTGAGTGCTTGTAGCCTCAAAGCAGGATCTGCATTCAAGGATGTGGAAAGCTTTGGTCCTGGGTATCCTCTGCTGGCAGAAAACTGCAAAAGCTGTTCCAGAGACACTTCTGCTCCCAAACCAGGAGCAGAATATAACCCCTTCTGAATGGTGGCTTAGAACTCTAAGGAAGGCTGGAAAAGAATTATGTGCAAATCTCTAAAAATACAGAGGAAATCTTTTGGCATTTCACACAAAGGATAGCAATGCAATATTCACAGCCCAGGTGTTGACAGGTATTTAGTTGCAGTTGCTCTGTGACTCTGTGTGCTTGGTGGTGACTGAACACTGCTTGAGATACGTTGGTGTAGCTGGCTCTGGAGGTGCTCCTTTTGTTTCCCTGGTGCTGTGGCAAGCACCTGGGAAGAGCAGCAGGGCAGAATGCAGAGTGGCCAGGCAATGGGAAGTTTCTTTTACAGCAATGGCAAGTCCAGAGGCTTAGCTTGATAGCTGGCCCGGAGACCTGGCTTTGGCCAAGGGCCTCCAGCACAGAGTAATGGGCAAATTGCTTCTTGTCTTGTGCTTAAACTGCTGATGTGTGCATGGAGAAGCTGCTCTCTTCATCCCACGGAGCGCAGGGCCTGATCCCGTGGCTTGCTGTCCAAATGCCTCACAGGCTGCGCACAGCGTTGTGCGGAAAGGTTGCTGAGCAGGCACGTGTTCCATGCTGGGAGCCATTGTACAAAAGTGGCTGCATGGGCTCAGGTTCCTCCTCTGCCACAGGGAACTTTGACACTGTGTCTCATTCTGCTGGCAGTGATTTTGGAAGTTGCTCAAAGCCCCATCTACCCTGCCCTGGAACACTTCCAGGGATGGGGCGTCTGCAGCTCTTCTCTGGGGGACCTGTTGCAGTGTCTCCTCATCCTCAAAGCTGTTCTGCTGAAATTTGGCTGGTTTTTATGGACTAGTTCAACATCCATTAGATTAAAAAGGAAGGAAATTAAAATCAAGGAAGAGATTGAATGGGATTCTATGATCTCATATTAACAACTCACATGGGAGAGAAGATACTTTGATGGCAGTTCCTGTTGTATTAAGCACAACACAAAAGTGTGAAAAAGGCAGTAGAACAGGGACTAACCCACCGGTTTCCTCTATCCAGCTAAACGTCCAAAAGCACTCTCTCTGGCCAAGATAATATCTGGTTGTTCCAAGTAGAGTGAAATAGCTTTCATAGGAAAGAACATTGTTCCCAAACTGCCTTATGGGCTTTTCAGGGAATTAATTCAAATTCTTTTATGGTGAGGAGGAGAATGAAGCCCATTCCTCTGTGGATATGGGTGACGTCACTGGTTCTGAGCCAGGTGGACAAACCAGGAGTAATCTTCTCTAGCTGTATGTTTGGAAAAACAGGGTGTGCTCCTACCCCAAACTGCATCAGAGTCTCACTTAAGCACGAGATTTTGAAACTCCTGCAGGGTGTCCTGTGTCCTAGGAAAAGGTAGTATTTAAGACAAGGTCTTCTCAACAGTAATTTCTCCTTTCTGGGCTGAAATGTTGTCTTTGGGATCAGGCTTATGACTCTAGAGAAGTAAAATCAAAGAGGACCATGCTAGAAGCTTGTACTTTAACGTGCTTTGTTCAAGATAAGATGCCTTGCACTGTATGCAAATCACATTTTACAAGGGAGCAGTACACTGCATATGTTGGCATTTCTGGTTTATTTCATGCAATAGAATGGTTTGGGTTGGGAAGGACCCTAAAGATCATCTAGTTTCAACTTCCCTGCAACAGACAGGAACACCTTCCACTAGAACAGGCCACTCAAAGTCCCATCCATCCTCGCCTTGAACAGTTCAGGGAAGGGCACCCGCAGCTTCTGTGGGCAACCTGTTCCAGTGTCTCACCACCCTCACAGTAGAGAATTTCTTCCCAATATCAAATCTAAACCCACTCTATTTGAGTTTAAATGCATTACTTCTTGTTCTATCGCTACATGCCCTTGTCAGAAGTCCCTCTCCATCTCTCCTGAAGGTCTTCCTTAGGTACTGCCCCACACAGCTTGGTGTCATCAGCAAACTTGCTGAGGGTGCCCTTGATCCCACTGTCCATGTCTCTGACAAAGATGTTGAACAGCACAGGTCACAGTGCCAACTCCGATGAACTCCAGTTGTCATGGATCTCCGCTTGGACCAGTGAGCCCTTGAAAACAACTCCTTGAGCCAGTTCCTTATCCACTGAGAGGTCTGTCTCACAAATCCATGTCTCTCCAGTTTAGAGACAAGGCTGTCATGTGGGACAGTGTCAAATGCTCTGCACAAGTCCAGGTAGATGATGTCTGTTGGTCTTCCCTTATCCACCAGCACTGTAACCTCTTCTAGAAGGCCACCAGATTTGTCAGGCTTGATCTCCTCTTAGCAAAGCCATGCTGACTGTCACAAACAACCTCCTCATTTTCCTCGTGCCTTGCCGTGGTTTCCAGGCATTTCTGCTCCATAATCTTGCCAGGCACAGAGGTGAGAGTGACCAGCCTGTGGTTCACTTCCCTGGGCCTTTCTTTTTTCTCTTTTTAAAAATGATGAAAATGTTTCCCCTTTTCCAACAGGTGGGAACTTCTTTAGACTGCCACGACATCTCAGATATGATGGGTAGTGGCTTAGCCACTTCCTTGGCCAGTTCTTTCAAGAACTGTGGATGTATCTTGTCACAAGTCCTATGGACCTGTGCACCTTAAGGTTTATTAGAGGCCCTCAAATCTGAAATTCTACAGTGGACAGTTTTTCATTCTCCCAGACCCTGCCTTTGCCTTCTGCAATTTGGGAAATGTGGCTGGATCACTTGCTGGTCAAGACTGAGGCCTGCATATCTGCATATCCTGGGTAACCAGGTCTTCTGTTTCCTTCTGGAAAGGGACCACATTTTCCCAAACCTTCCTTTTATGCACCTACAGCAGCTTTTCTTGTTGACCTTAATGTCCCGGCCAAATTCAATTTTATCAGAACTTTAGCTTTCCTAATATGATCCTGGACAGTATCTCTATATTCCTCCCAGGCTACCTATCCTTTCATCCACCCTTTATAGATGGAAGCATATATATGATTAATTAAATAAAAAATATAATAATGATAAAAAATATTGGATATAAGAAGAAGAATAGATATGATAATTAAAGAAAATAAATACAGATTGTTGGAAATAAAATTGACATAAATGAACACACTTACCCCAAGTACATTTCTGTTTATGATAAGAGTGTTTAGATGTAGCAGAGGAGTCCAGAAAAGATGGTAACAAAAAAGAACTAAAAAAACTGCCTATCTTAAGGCAGGAGTTTGCAGTTGCCTCAGGTAAAAATTTCCTGTTAACTTTTGTAGTCCTTGGAGAGCAGCCGACTGTCATCAATTCCTGGTCAATATTTGAGTAATGCTCTTTGGCAAGTCACACCATTTGCTATTTGTCCGATCAATGTATAATAGCCCAATGACTCATATTATAAAACTCAATGACCTGTGAAACTCCAACATTTACATTTCTGTTAAAATCTCAAATAGTCCTTTATTAGTAGGAACTCAAGCTAAAATGCCAAAGAGATAAGCATGATGACAATTATTAGCTACTTTTCTTAGTCATACTGAGACAAATTCTAGTGCTTTTACTGAAACGGAATACTATGAAATGAATGAAACTGCTCACAGGGAAAGACAAAATTCATCACACATTTGAGGGATTAGAAGATGGGGAGGTCAGAATCTGTCCCAGGCAACTCATGTGAATTTTCTTGGTTTACTCATTCTGCTTACTGTGGCATGTTGTAGCTGTACCCAAATGGGCATAAAATATTTGCTGACTTGTAGTGGGAGTCCAGGGTTTCACAGGAACTCTCTGTATGAACCACCATTAATTATCTGGCTATCAAATGTCTGTGCAGTTTAGCAGGTTTTAGAGTGATAAGTGTACTATAAGATGAAATCCTGACCCCATTGAAAACAAAATAAATCTCCCAAGGGACCATACCTGAGTCCTGGTGGGGAACCTTCCATTTACAGCCTCCTAAAGAACTGCAGTGCTCATTTCCCATATCCTCCCTGGCTCCTGGCAGTGCAGGAGCAGAGCACAGGCAGAGGGGAGCAGGGCTGCTGCTGCCAGGCTGGGTGCTCACGCAGACACCGTGTCTCCGTGCGGGGTGCCAGCCTCTGCAAACACATTTCTGCTGACTGGGCACTCCCTCTGTGCTCCCGTGCACAGTCAAGCCTGGAAACCTGAACTGCCACTGTAGGTGACGGACATTGTGTAAAGCTATATGTTTGACTGTGTTGAGAGCATTAAAAGTACTGAGGTAGGCCATGCGGTCTGAAAAGAATATCAGGATCTTGGTCCTCAGGTGGTCACCATTCCAGTTAATGCTCAGCGGTGAGTGATGTCAGCACTTTAGTTCATTTCAGTGCAAGATCAAATGAGTGAAGCTGAACTATTTACTGTCAAACACAGTCTGCAGACACCAAAGAGCAGGTATAACAGAGATGTAAGCAAGTGTCTGCCTCTCATCTGTTGTAATTCACAATCACTAAGCTCAGACAGGTTCCACAATGTTGTGGACATCCTGCATCAAACACGGGTGCTGATTTGACCTCCTGACTCAAGGTAGATAGTTCAGATACTTTAATATTTTAGTGTATCGGAGTTACATCTAGCGTGGTAATTCTGTGTTAATAAAGCAGACTTAGGTGCATTAGGACATTGCCACAAACTGAAATGCCTCTTTTTTATTTCTTTCCTTTCTACTTGCCTTCAAGTACAGTGGATTGAAGAATCATCAACCAGGTAGCTCACAGACATGTTTGCCAGAATAACCATTTTGACAGACATTCTTATTTATTTTTCCTATTAAAAAATGTCCATCAACCTATCAGGATTTGGTTCAGTTGTGAAATGAAAACATTAATATGAAATAAAGGAGCTCTTAGTAATAATCTGACCTAATTAATGGCCAGAACTGTTATAAGAAGTGTTCTGTTGACCTTTGAGGCACAGCACCTGGAAGATTTAAGGAAAGAGAAGGCTAGCAGACATGAGATAGGGTGAGAGAAGCTCTCTGCTGACCAAGGCTGAGTTTCTAAGGCAGGTCCATGGAGGATATGCAAGTTCCCAAGTGAGCAGTGGTCACAGCATGTAAGGTCCAGGTTGGTGAGCCTCCACTTTCGCTCCCCAAACCTTTGTGGAACGGGAACAGCTGACACAGGTGAGGCATTTCAAATAACACACATGAGAGAAAAATATTTTCTGGCTGCAGAAAGGAGAAGAAAGATAAGATGTATGACTCTCCCAGTATCTCTGAAGAGCCTTTGTGACAAGTTCAGCTGATTCTGACTGGGTTGGCCCATGGTATGGCACCTCTGTGTCCCTGCAGCTCTGTGTCTCCCTGCCCTGGCACAATGGGCTCTGTTTACCTTGCACTGTATGAACACTCTGCAAACATACAGCGTGGATGTAAGTGCAGGTTGTTACACGCACTTACTACTTGAAGCAACTCAGAGCAGCTCTTGGGTCACTATTTGCATGAAGAATGTGTGTGGGTTTATCATTATGCAAAAGGTATCAGACACACCTGCTAGAACAAATGAAACATTTCTAGAAAAAACAAACCTGCCTTCTGCTGTAGTGAATATCTGCAGTCTGTTCTCTTGCATATTACACCATTTCACCACACTTGGAACGTCAATACTGCCTTGGGAAAGTTTGTGCCACCCCATTTCATTCAGCTCCTTAAACAAATGCTCGGGAAACAAATTAAATCTGAAGCAACATGAAACAGCATAAAGAGGGAAGAGAGGACACATCTAGCAAGGGAAAACTAAGGTTATGTCAACATAGCACAATGCTGCATAGAGCCAACACATTAATATTCCTAAGCAGCACTGTACATTTGGATGTAACAACATGAGGTAACTTCTTAAACTACCTCCATATGACAGGTGTTTGCTTGTTAGGGATCAGTGGCAATGCAGCTTGGCATCATCATCACAGCAGTTCTCTACTTCACATGGAACTTGCACTGTGTTTGTCCTGCCACATCTTTCCTTTAGATGTTTCAATAGTTCAGTGTTGTTTTTGATGGGAAATGACATGATCAGGCTGCCTGTGAAACCAGACTCTCTTGTCCAGGAGATGCAAATGTCCCTGGCTCCCTGCTCACCCTGAGGGCAGCCCTCAGCAGGAGTCCCCACTGAGTCCTGCTGCAGCCTCATGCTGCACTAAGGAGCATTCCATGCTTTTCTTTCCCCTTTTCACAAGCATGAAAGAGGATTGTCCCGTTCTAGGAGTAAAAACATACTTTGGAGGCTAAAGTTCAGTTTACCCTGCCTACCTTTTATTTATTCTGCTTGCACGGTATTCAATGCAGTCTCACCCACAGACTGTGTCTGTGAGGCTGTTGAGCCTTTTACTAAAGCCCTGTTAGTGTTACGTTGAATTTAAAAAAAATTGAACTATAGATCATATATATAAAAAGAGAATGAACAGGGTTCCCCCCTTGAAAATAAGCAATGAAAAACCAGGCCTTACAGGAGGCAAACCACAAATGTTGTTCATTATCCTAATTATTTGAAGCATGTGAACAAGAAACTACTTTAACATTGAAGTAACAGTGACAATGAAATAAAAGGAATAATGAATGCCAGTTTAGGGTAAGGTGCAGTAAGCAGCAATGTGTTAACTATATTAATACAAGAGGTATAAAGAGAGTTCTGGCTTTCATTATTGCTCAATGTGTGTTGTCAGGCACTACATTTGAGATGCATGGATGACAGAGACTCTTATAATGGACATGAACATAATAAATAATTTACTTTCAGTGTTTCTCATTGCAAAGGTAAGAATTAGCTCTGTATAACATTTGTGCATAACAGGTCTGAAATCTGTTTTCAGTGTTGTGAGAGAAATACACCTGCAGAACCCTCAGCCCACCAGAGCAATCTCATATTTCTCACTCGGTGCAATAGAGATGTGCAAAGCTGTCTTGCTTTGCTCACCTGCGTCACTTGCTATCCACATAAGCACACTTTAGCTTGTTTCAGCTTTGCTTCCCTGTGCCTCTGCCCCCCCATCTTACACTGCGTTAGTGCTCAGACCTTTGGAGCAGAGAGAAAGGCTTGAGTAGAGTTTCTCAGTTTCTCTGAACTTAACAATCATTTTGGACATGGTTAACCTGTGCTGTCAAATAGTTAGTCTTTCTGCTCATGTCAGTGAAAGACAGTGAAGTAAGTGCCTTTATTCTTCATGTCAGGCTGATAAAATGCAGCAGAAAGGGAGGATGATGCTAGTGATGTGAAGGAAAGATTGATGTGCATGTTTTCTGTGTACACGTATCCCCTCACACCTGCACACAAACCATGACGTATTTAGTAAAACTGTGCTTCAGTTTCCCAGGTGCATGAATGAATGCATAAGCCAAGCAAATCTTTCAAGTCTCTCAATGTCACCAATTTTGCATTTTTTGGCCAGTAGAGTGATCTCTCAAATGAATTTGTGCTTCTATTTTATTTATAAAAACCAAGACCAGGACTTTCAGCTGATGCAAAACATTTAAGTAAACCTAAAGACCTAAGCATGATCCTTTGCATGTTTTGTATCATCAAATCTGGGGCCCCGCATCACTGCCAACATGTATCCACGTATGAAAATAATTAGTTGAATATCAGTCCCCTTGTCTGAGAAGCAGTGTCATCTGCTCAGGAACTGGTTGGAAATACTAGTGAAAGATGGAGATATTAGGAGAAATAAGGAAGCACAAGAAGAAATATGCAGTGTTACAAAAAGAAACACTACAGATGAACTTCAGAACTATTCAAGTGATACTGACAGATCAAGTTCTTCTTTATGTATTACAAAATGAGGCTACACAGTAAAATTAAAAGGATACACTTTCAAGCCACAGAATAATACTTCTTTCCATACTGTGCTTTTGTGGCCTGGCAGATATCTCCTCTACTGAAGCATCCAGCTAGGAAAGCAAATGACCTGTTCTTTTCTGTTTCTTGCCCCTTGAAGCAGGAGATAAAAGGAGCAGGTCCACACAGCTTAGCTAGCTGCTGGTGGTGTTAGTGCAGTGTACTCACTCCTGAGGCTTCTGCCCACGGCATTGCACTCTCCACAAGACCCACTGATGAATGGTATTCTAGAATGTCTGAAAGAATCACATTGGCTTTGTGAGACTACATCAGCTTACCTTTCTCTGTAGAAAGCAAAAAATGGGTGGAAAGGCAAAAAAAGAAAACCTTCCACTCTTCTTCCCTTGACAAAGTTTGCATTTTCCAGTAGATGATACAAACAATGAAAAATAGCTGAGTTCTTCCTTGCTTTTACTCAACAGCATTAATTCCTTTAGGCTTTCTAACAGCCAGGACAACTCTATCATATGTTTCTGTTTAATTTCTCTAGCTGAGATTTTTATGTACAGAGTTCTCAATGGCTAAATGTCTCTCATCACCCATTATCTTAAAATTAAACATGTGGTCACTACAGGTACATTCTGCACTTAGGAAGGTAGTAGTGGAGCTAGGAAGTTCTGATGTAGTAATATCCTCTGTTCATTTAAAAATACCTTTTTAGCTTTGATTATAGATGAGCTAAAGGATTATACTGGTGCATCTTTGCGGATGTATCACTAATTTGATGATGGGTTGTTATATTTCTAATTGCTCTGCTTGTCCTGTTACACAGCTAACCACTGAGTCTCCCTTAACAAATGTGAGATATTTCCCACTTGGCCGTTTTGGTTTTAGCATAATTAGTCTCATTTACTACCAATATGTTTGCTGTAGTTTCTCGTCTATGAATCTGAGGGACCAACCAACATGGTCAACTTCTTCCATCATGTGATAGAAGGACTTCTTTCTTTGTCTCTTACCATCTTCTCTCCAAATCATACCCTCCCACTCTGTCTTGATGGAAACTTCTGCATCACTGCCTGAGGAAAGGGAAAATCCCAAGACCCACGTGTGCACACACACAAGTGCCAGAAGTACCTTTTCAACAATGCTCTCAGGGACTTATTCTTAATGCAGATCACATAGGCTGAAATCATTCTCTCTTTTAGGCTTAATTACATCCCTTATATAAGTGGAGCCAGCTGGGGGGTTTTTTCCAGCTTCTTCAATTCCTAGAAGGTTACTCTTGCACAGGGGCTATCAGGTCACTGCTGCCAAGGTACTCAGAGAGGATAATATACTGTCAGTCATCTATATCATCACATACACACTTGGTTTCTTTTTTCAATTTTTTTTTTCCATTTCTGACATGTTGTCCTCCATCATCTGGGTGCTCTTGAAAGGAGAAAATTACTGGAAGTTGCCCAGGACAAGTTCTTATACTCAAAAAAATTCTCTAATAGCTTAACTTCAACAGTGATGGGGGGTGGGGGAGGATGTGGGGAGAGGAGGGTAGGGCTGAGGGGGATTTTCTTCTGTCTGTGAGCCATCACCTGTGTAAAAAACACCCTCATGGTGTAGGGTGTTTAGAGGAAGGAAATGCATCTCATATTCCAGTTCTTTATTATGCCAGTCATGTTGGAGGACTTCTTTTGAGCTGTGTTAGGAAACCTCTCTTTTTCTCTTCAACACAGAGGATTTAGACAATTTGAAGAACTCTTGTCTCCCTTCCTCTACTTGAGCTCAAGTCTTCAATTAGATGTAATTGAAAAAGGTAGAGTAAATGGCAGGTGCCTGCCTCTTTGGAAGGCATAATTATGACTAGCTTGCAGACTTGGAATTTTGATGACTGAATAAATAAAGAAGACAGATGTGTTTGTGTACACACTGACATCAGTATTGACAGGATGACACAGGGACATTTGTAGGTCTGTAGGATGAGGAGGAAAATGAGGGGTTTGGGCTGCTTTCCCACTCCCCCCCCCATTTAGAAAATGAGCATTTGTTCTCTCTTCATGTCTGTGGATGAAGTGAATTTCTATTGTGTCTCTGAAAGATAATAACAGTTGGAGTTAGGACAAGCATTGATTTGTGCTAGCTAGAGGGTTCCCATTCAACATATTCAATAAGAATATTTTCTTGTTATTTTATTTCTATTTCCACTTTTACTCTCTTTTATCTTCTTTATCTTCTCAGCATTCTACAGGTAAGAAATTACCTTGAATCTGAACAGAAATTGGAATTGCTGAGTTATCCTGTCTCCTAAACTCAAAGGTATTCCACAAAAAAAAAAAAAAAAAAAAAACTGTGCAGAGGACTTCCATCTCCTCCGAAAGCACTATTGTAGCCATGTTGCTGTGTGGCATTTTTATCAATCACTACAAAAAATAAGTAAGGCCAGGACAAGTATTGCTTGGAGTGGAGTAATAGAATATTTAGGTAACCACACTCAGCACAAGGTCTTCATGCTCCCTCTGCCATGGCTCGGAGGTGGTGATACTGGGACAAACCAACCAGTTGAGAACAAGCTGTTATCTAATCTATAGCTTAATAAAATATTGGTGCTTCTAAGTCATTAACTATTTTTTCATCATATATTGTTAACCTGCCTATCATTATTGTGTCTGATATCAAAAAATGTTCTCAAAACACTGTTTGATCAGCAGTCCTTTATTTTTTTTCCATTGCCTTCTATGTTACAGATTAATGTACTCATCTATTATGTTTTTGTATTCTTTGCACACAATCACAGCATGGTCACTGTTGAAAATGACTCACAATTTTTGAATTTGCAGAGGCTCTAAGTGAAAACTGTTGGGTATGTTCTTAACACATACCTTGAGCTAAGTTCAAGAATGATGTGTTAGTTTCAGATTTTTTTTTTTTTTTTTTTTACATTTGTTACAAAGACTTCATAAATGGTCTGACTTTGCTAGACCTACTCTGATGTCATGTGGAGGGACTTCTACTTTTTTTCACTGGTATGTACACTAAAACAGCCAGTGTGTTAATTAAAATAGCGTGATGATTATAGAAGTTTTGGTGGTGTATGTAGGGCTGAGAGATCTCTGCATAAGGACTGATAACACTAAGAGTATCTATTTGCTCATCAGTTAAGACTTTTTCTCTGTTGTAAATACAGTTTCTCATTAACAGTATCTGGAAAAGGCCATAAAAAGGGTGGTTAGAATTGCCTAAGGAAATGGCTTTGCTCATCTATTTATCCTGCAAAAACTCCATTGCCAGGAACATGCTTTTATTGCTCCCCAGGGAGTGATGGGAGCGCGTGCTTACAAAATTTCTGTACTAATTCTTGACTACAGCTCTCCTCCTACTGCAAGCACTACAGCCAATATATAGCGTTAATTTTTTTACGTAGAAAATGAGGAAAGGCTGCATTTAATAAAAATAAATTAATTTGCTATCTAAGGTTATCTTCCTGCTTTTACTGGTGCAAAGTAACCCTGGAAAGTTCATTGCCTGAGGAGCTTTTCCTTATGATATGACGTGATACATGGTAGCAAAGGGGCATTTTTATTTGCATCATTATTCTTTCTCCTGTTTCCTTTCATAAATTAAAAGAAAACAACTCTCCCAATTTGCAAATAAAGCTGCCTCTGTGTCACAAAGGCAATAGAACAGTTCTCTTTTTCATTGGTTGTACCTCTTCACAACCCGTGTTGCTACCAGGACATCAGCTAAGCTTGTGATACAGCAACTGTTTGAATCAAGGAAAATTGTGGTGTGAAAATAAAAAGGATTGCAATGAAGGAGGAAAAGGACAAGATCTTATTCAATTCTCATGTCTTAGTTTAAAATTATTTTTCCTAAGATAAAAAAAAGGCAACATTGGGTTTTTATCTCCCTTTGGTCTGGTTAAGGAGAGAAAAAAAAAGAAAATAAAAAGAAAAATTAAATCAAATAAAAATAAAATAAAAATAAAATTAGAAGTATTTAAAATATAAAGACTTGGGATACAACAGTCAGTGCACATTTGTCTATTGGGTGGAAGTTACATATGTAGGCTTTTGTAGAGTCTACCCATATTATCCAATTTGTAGAGCTGGGGGCTGTGAGGGAGAGCTTCAGGGGAGTGTTCACATAAGAAATGAAACAAAACTAAGGTCTCATGCCATGATAGTGCATTGCAGCTGTTATCCTGGATCTGAGAGTCAGAAGTCACTCACTTTCATGAACAGTTCTGTATTTTTATGAAATATTTTGAAGAAAAATATTCTTATGTCAACGTATATTTTAAAAGCTAAAGAAAACAGAAGTCACTCTTTGGATAGCAAGGAAGCTTGAGTCTTCTGGAGTTTGAACAACTGTGAAGACCCAGGTTTATGACCCACAGCTTAAGAAATGGAGCAAAACTTCAGTAAAAAGGTTGCAGTTGGGCTAAAAAATATATTCTTCTGGTCCTTCTATGTGTCATGTCCATTTGCCCTTGAAGTCCTTTCTGGGCTGATGATGTGGACTGTCGTGTAAGAGCAGAGGGCACCTGAGTACTGCTTGCGCCCCCAACAGATCTGGTCTGTGTGCACTGATAACACACATCTGTCCACAGACTCTGTACCCAGAGATTGAGTTTCTGCCAGCAAAAATCCTCTGCTAGAGTGTTCATATCAAATACACATCAGAAGCACACAAAATTATCTTAAAAGTTGGAAGCATATATACAGAAACTATTTTGTAGTACCTCATCCAGAAGTAAGGAAGTGTTAAAAAATGAAAACTCATTATACAATACATTGGAATGAGGAACACTTAGAATTGTGCAACATGCACTGCAGTGAATAAGCATATTACAAACTGAATGTGACTGATATGATATAAATGATCATCAGTTTGAGTGCAATTTGGAACCTTGCCAGTTACACTTTTGATGAAACACTTGATTCTGATGCTGCTCTTATGCTGCACAAATATATCCCCTATTATATGATAAAAACTATGCATTACTGTACTTCACATTACAAGAATGTGCCTCATGCTCCGGTAATTATTTTAAATTTTCATGGGAATTCAACATTTCTGTTGGAAGCCGGTGCTCCAGTAGTAATTCTCTCACAGGTAATTATAAAATTATTCGCCTGAAATATTTTTGTCTGTATGATGTTAGAATTCCAGCAAAAAGATAGCATTTTCAGTGGGAAAAGTATACTACTCTTCTAATCAAAAAAAAAACAAACCCAAAACAAACCAAAAAACAAACAAACAACAAGCAAATAAACAGAAAAAGAATGAGATAAATGTTTTGATTGAGGTATCAGTGAGCAGGAAAGAAAGTGGTCAGTCACTTCCCCCAAAATACTGAACTGATGTGTCTGTCAATATATACAAGCAGAGTGCCTCTAGTCACATTCAGGCACAAAGTCACTGGTTTTGTACACAGACATTTCATGTTTCTGAGCTATTTCTGACTTC
This sequence comes from Origma solitaria, assembly GCA_013397895.1. Taxonomy (NCBI): domain Eukaryota; kingdom Metazoa; phylum Chordata; class Aves; order Passeriformes; family Acanthizidae; genus Origma; species Origma solitaria. The sequence continues at coordinate 165,110 of VZRL01003703.1, read as the reverse complement.
ACTGATTAACTACCCACTGCTGTATAATGCTCTGACTTAACATAACCTTCTTTAAGGAAGGTTTTAAAATACCTGAAAGTGTCATTGATATCTGATGTAGAGAAGATCTTTTATGTCCTTTAATTCGCAGTGATGTTCTGCTTCTAGTACTCCTGGCATAGGCCTCCTACCTCTAAGGGATAGTTGCCCATGTTTAGACAACAAACACATAATTAATAATCCATGAAAGAGTCCTTTTCTGTTTCATGTGATCTGTTGAGTACACACACATATGCTTCAGTTGATATTAACTCTGCAGAATAGGAAAATCACTCTTTGGATGCCTAACAAAGCTGTTCCATCCTGTACCCAGTTTCCATACTAAGATATTTTGTAGGGTTGTTGTCCCCTCAGGTACTCTGCTGTGTTTCTTCTCTAGTTCTTGGCAATCTCTGTTGAGATGCTTTCTTTCCCTTGCAAAGGGCAACACCTGGCACCTCATTGGCAACCAACCTGCAGTACTATTTTTTTTTCAATATAGTTTCCCATCTCTTTGTTTCCTCTCAAGCTCACAGAAATTTCAACTCTGGTATTTTCATTGTTCACTCAATTTTATTTCTGGGTTTGTTTTTTATTTTGTTTTATTTTATTTCCTGGAGTATTTTAACGAATTCTTATGAGTTTTCTCCTCTTCAGCCATTGGCATAGCACAGCACTGCCCTGACAATGTGTCCACAGTCATTTCCTGTTCCAAGTACTGCTGTATCTCATATTATATCGCTATGCATAACTCCTGCCAGGAAAAAGGGGTCTCAAATTGATTTTTCACAGAAAAACACGGATATATTTATTTGGTTTGCTACTACAAATATTCTTTCTCTAGGTTGTGACCGGGTGAATTCCAGGCCCATTGAGGCCAATGGAAATGCGCCACTTGACTTCAGTGGAGACAGGATTTCCACTCAAATTTTTGCCTGTTTCGAGAATTAGAACTGACAGGGATTGTTGACAAAAACCCTGGAACAGCAGAGCAATGTAAAAAAAAAATAGTAATAACAAGATTCTGTCACTTCTGGTACCATCAAACAATGAATTTTCAGCACTGTGTGAAAGCAATTCAAACAACTAAGCTTTATGTTTCTGCTGGGCTTTTTCAAAAATCATTACCTGTTGTTATTTGTGTGATGATAGGATCAAGGAGACTTAGCCACAGATAAGAACCTCGGTGTTGTATAAACAGAGAAAGAAAACAAAGCCTCCTTCAGGCTTGCCAAATAAGTGCTTACCAAGAGGTGAGGGAACATGGGAAAACAGTACAACTGCACTGATGGTTATGGTATGTTGGACTGCGGAGCAGTGCCCTGGGAGCCTCTTCTCAGGTTTTTCCAGGTGTGGTGGCACCGGAGAGCTTTAGGAGGCATTTCAAAGGACACAGAGTGGCTCTGTGCTGTCAATGGCAGACACTGCTTTCAAAAGAAGATGAAAAGAGAAAGGCGTATGAAACACCGTGAAAGCTGGTAGGGGATTATGAGCTGCTGCCTTTGAGAAGAGCAGAGGTTGGGAAGTGCAGGAAAAGCATCTGTGGAGCAGTAAGGGCAGTAACAGCAGGACTGGAGAGGCTGGGTGGCCTTTCCTGAGAAGAGGAAGCTGTCTCAATTCACCTCTCCCTTCTGTTATTGTCCTTAACACATCTCTCTGGTGTTTCTAGTGTTGACTGTATTCACAATCCAAAATTCAGAGGCTCAGATAACATAACTGTCTGTATCCAGATACTTTTCTCCCACCATCAACAAGTACTTTTGGAACTGGATGCAGCCCAGCTGGAAATAAGAGGAGGACAGATTTTCTTGAAAGATTTCTCATACAGACAGCTTTTAGCTGGGTTGTAAACATTACAAAAGAAGTCATTTTTATTCTATTCCATCATTTCTTCATCCAGTTAAAGCCAGGTAGTGCAGATATAATAATTTTAAAAGAGAAAGGGGCTGAAGCCTAATTCCAAAACTAGAGTAATTGACACAATAGAAATATATATTTTTTTTAAGGATAATGGGGTTTTCATAAAATCTATTACATGAATGAAGACTTAAGCAGGCCACTCCTTTGCAATCTATGACTCATCTTTATTTAATATACATGGCCCCAAAACAGATCCCTGGCCCTAAGTATTTTTAAACTTTAAGGCTCTTTAGGACCTGCATCTGCACTATATTTTCCATATATTGAGAGTATATAGCTCATCTAAAGTCAATTCTCACCAAAAGTACACCACAATTTGGAAGCACAGAAGTCACAAAGGTGATTCTGGAGAGCAGCCTCTGGGTGAAACCAGAACTCAGAGACTGCCTGTACTTAAATTTAAATATGCTGCCCTCAGACACCACACATGCAGCCCAGCGTCTGCCTTTGTAACTGCTGAGTGGAGCTTGGAGATCAGCGCAGGTGTCTGAAACATGGATTTTAATGCTGAGGCTTGTACCCCTTTCTATTTGACTGACACAAGGCAGATCTCTCATTTTCATCTCAAGTTCACTTTCTTCTCTTGAATCATGGTACACATCCGCCTCTGCTCCTTCAGATTTTGGTGTGCTGCGAAACTTTTTCTAATCCCTTCCTGTATGAGCACTCTGGTAATGCAGACACTCTTTATTGGTTCCTATATTTTTCTGACAGTGGTGGGAAGAGGAGATAAATATTGTTCTTGTGTGTGAACTTGGGTGAGTGTTATCGTGTACGTTCTTTTGACTGCTAACCATGCTTCCTGCTGGCTTTGTTACTTACCCACAGCAGTATGTAACTTTCCTTCCTTTGTCGCATTCAAACTCTTAGAAAAAAGGAATCAATTCAGAAAGTAGTCACAGGTTCACAATTTCTAAACTTTTTGTTTTCCTTCATTTTCCTTACTTCATTTTAGATTCTTCAACTTTATGAGAATAAGAAATAACTTATCTGTTCCATTCCATAGATGTTCAACATGTCTTCAGTTTCCCAACATGGACATTTGTGCTCTTTCTGACCACAGCACATTAAGAGTTAAGAAGGGGTGGTTCTATGCTTGTGCTGCAGCTTGCTTGATATCACCATGGCTAGTATTGGACCAGGAGCTGCTTCCCTGTCCCTCAGTTTGGTTTTGTAACTACAGCTTTCATCCCAATTGCAATCAGTTGGAAATTTTTCCCTTGGACTGTGGGCTTACTTTTCTGCCATAACTACCAGGTAGCTATGAAGATTTTTCAAACATAAGTGATTTTTAACCGAAATTACCTGTGTGAACTTATCTTTAAAACAAAGTATTTTGTTGCTCTGGAAGCTAATATTTTCCACATTGTGGATTTTATCTAAAGTGATGGTTTCCAGAAAACAAAACAAAACAACAAACAAAAACACAGACAAAAGCAAAACAAAAAAACCTCACCCAACCAAAAACCAAACCAATAACTGATTTATTTTGTCAAATTGGTGTTTTCTGACTGGAAAAGTTGTATGAAGAAATTCTCAAGTGGTTCCTTTACAAGCTTATCAGTTTAGACTAGTGAAACATTAGAGAGCTGCTTAAAAAGCTTTAATTTCCCTACTCAGTCAGTAGTAATACAGGTTTTATTTAAAGCCTGAGCCAAAACTTACTGTAGTCAGCCACTCTCTGCATTTGGTGTACTTCACACTCAGAAAAATCAGAGCCATTGACAGCTTCATGTAGCATCTCTGTGGAACTCATTGAATTTTCTCAGTTTTCCAGATGTTGAACCTGAAGCATACCAAAGGTGGAGGCACTTGCTCAAGGACATGCTGTATGTCAGTGAGATCTTGAGCAGCAGCAGCATCTCATCTCCAGACTTTGGCCTTCAGAGTATAGGTTGTGAAGGGATATATAAAAGAATTACTTTCTCCCATATGCATTTTCAACTGGCTGTGTCTAATGTTGATGGCAGCCTCAGAGTCCCAACTCAGACCTGGAGTCTCTGCCAGAGTAGCTTCAGCCTTTAAAGCACAGTTCTCCATCTCATGATTTCTTTTCGATGGAGTCATAGCACTTAAAACCCCAGCAACCCAATAGCTGTAACACAAACCACAGGCTGTTACACTCTCTCCGTGGGGTCACATCCTGAGCAGTTGTTCCAGCAAGAACACATTTCTGGTCAGTATTTCATCTAGACAAGGCTTTTAAAGTTAGATTGGCTCCTACCAAACCTAGTTTGTTACCCCAGACTTTCCTTGAAGGCTGAAATGCATATACCTGCACTATCAGCCTCACTCAAATTTGCCTTGCAGATCATATGTTTGGTAGCTGGGAAAAATAAAATATAGTTGCACTTTTCTCAAAATGTGAGTCTGGCAAAGACAGTAAAGAGTTTACAGTCAATTTGAAGTTCAAAAGTCTCCTGTCAGTAAAAATATCAATTTTTTTCAATCCATGGCTTAAAATTGCAGCAGTCTTCTTTCACTCCTAGAGCTCCCGATGTCTCAAGCCATCAGTTGTCAGTTGTGACTGTATTTTGCTGTCAGAACTCGAACTAATAACTTCCTTGAACAATTTAAATGTTATGCTTTCTGATATATAAGCTGTTCTGGGACATCTTTAGTTCTTCCAGTGCTTCAACTTTTTACCCTGTCCCTGCTCTATCAGACCAATGAGCAACAAATTTCCAAATATGTATTTCATTATTCTGAGCAATATTTTTATGTCTCCTTTGTCTGTCAGAGGCGGAACGTAACTGAAGTGTCCCCTCCATGTACGCAAATTCTTTCTTGTTATTGTCAGTCTAGCACCCCTGTTCTTCTTTCCAAAGTTTCTTCCCGGCTCAAGTCATGGTCTGCCATTGGTTTTACCATAGTCAAAAAATGCAGTCTCTGTTGATCTTAGCGCCTATTGTATATGTAGGCAATCTAAACCCTTGCATGTTCTGATATAATTCTTGTGTGCTGAAATTAACCCAAGTGCAGCTTGAGGAAATCCTGTCATAGGAAGAGCTGAATATGCCCAGCGTTGTTGGGCAGGCTCATGGTGAGCACTAGCTGGCAGAGCGTCTCAAGTCACAGGTGCCATCTCTTGCTGGGTTCCAAGTCAAACAGCCTTGCTGCCTTTTGCTCCTCCTCTTTTGTCATCTCTCGGTTTTCTCAGGTAGGTCCACTGGGTTGTTTAACTGGGGTAAATCTGACCAAGTTTTCACGGTCTGTTTGTGTGTCCTGCAGTGTTCTGTCACAGGATACACGCAACCTGGGTTCAGTTGCAGACAGGCATTATTTTTTTCCTTCTATTTGTATTCTCTGTACAAGAATTGCCATCTCTCACATCTCATTCTTCTGCTGGTGTATAGCAGGCTTCATATTTTTGCGATGTGATTTCACTTCTTGCTGTCTGGATTAATTGAAATCTAAAAACCTACCAGCTGCTTTGGAACCCACTGTTGTCAGAAGCAAGAAGAGATTCTGGTTACTTTTTTTCCTTTCATATTCAAAGAAGTTTTTACACCTGTTCCAGTTCAGAATAATCTCAGGTAGGCTCAGCTCCAGTGGAGCCTCTGGTGAGCCATTTTCCTACCAATGAATTGTCTTCTCTCTTTCATGTGTATAGCACTCGAAGTCCAGTGAACATCAGGTGCTTAAATTAGAACACGGAACAGATGAGCCATTTATTCTATATAGAACTATGTCTGGTTCTATCTGGCTGCCTGTAACAGGAATTTGACAGAAGACTGAAGAGACCCTGCCAGAAAACTAGAAGCACGAAGACAAAAGCCCCAATAGGAAAAGGAATGATTTAAGCACCACTCATTGAAGGCATGGAAATCAGTCCAACCATTTGGTGGTACCTGTGGAGTAGAAGCAATCTGGAGACGTCATAAAAAACCCCACAGTGTTGAGCCAGGAAGATGTGCAGTTAGCTGGGATGTATGGAGTTCCAGTTACCATTGAGCCACACGTTAGGGAAATGTATTTAAATTAACATCATTGGGAAACAGTGATTATCCTAAAGCTGTGCTAGATCTTGCCTAGTCCAGTGTCTCACTCCCAGGGGGCACACTCTGGAAGAGGCATCCTTTAAAACCTGCTGCAGAAGCTTAAGCTGGAGGAGAACAGGAGGGACTGACTTGTTACAGTCTGTGGACAGCCCAGAGTTAATGTGACCCAGCACTGTGTTGTCTTTGTTGCATCTTGGGACTGGGTTACCTCTTTGACCCAATCCACAAAAAAACCTTCCCTGGAAGCCATGTATTCTGCGTAATCCTTAGGCACTGAGAAGAAGAAAGGAGCTTTCTTTGCCTCTTTCCACCTCTATACTTCTGCTGCTGTGGCTGTTGAACAACAATCTGGGAGCTGCTGCTTTGCATCCCAGTTCCTGAGTTTTGGATAAGGCTGGCTGCAGCCAGGAGCATAACGTGGAAGAGGGGAAAAGCAGACTGGCATAAAAGGGCAAAAAAAGTGCTGTGGCTCAGCCCGTTGTGTGTGAAAGGGAGGTCTACTACCCCTGAAGGGAATTACTCTTTTGAACCATCTCTGGGGTAAGAGCAGCAACATGCTAGCCATCAGATAAGAGATGGAGCAGACAGATATCTGCTCCTGCACCAGCGTCAGCCTCCCAGCAGTCACATGAAATCCCCCACTGGAATTTTCACACATTTGCACAGAAGAAACTGAAGATGATGTGCACAAGCTCTGTTGATTGCCACCATTAGAAGAGTTGTGGCAGCAAGCAAAACCTGCTAACAGGCAGTTAGTATTCAGTCTCCCCTGTTTGGAAGACCAAGGGACTGTGAGGATAATGGCTTGGGGAAAACATCTTTAAAGAGTAACTCTTTGTGTATGACACATCACAGAGTTGTTTATTTCTTCACATACGTTCACTTTGATATTAACTTCATTGTCATGTGCATAGCTACGTCCTGTCTTGCAGGTGTCCTACCCATGCCTAATTTCCAGTGCCAAAACAGCTCTGGGACGTAGTTCAAGACACATCACAGCGCAACAGGCAATCATATTCCTCCTGGGGTGGAAAAAATGAATTACTACACAGTCTTGTCTCATTTATTTGCTCTATGCATATTGCAGAAATCCTACCAATTACGTCTCCTGGGGCACATGTTTTTCTTCAACTTGCATTGTTTTGCTAAAAGCAAAACGGCAGGGACAAAATTAACGAGATTCAGGTGTGCCCAGTGCCCCGCCCCTGCCCATTTCATGACATCCCAGGTCTGGAGAGGAATAAGGTGTGACAAGTAGGAAGGCCAGATATCAAAGAAATTATAAGTGAAAAAAGCCCAAGAATTAACATTTGGGAAAGTGATTCATTCATAAGTGTATAAAAGGGCTAGGATTTATTCCTGAATTTATATAACTATTTCTACACCATCTGTTAAGTGGTTTGTAATTGGCCAATAAAAATCAACAGAATGCTGAAGTTAACTGCCTGCATGACTGTGGAATATGGACAGATTTGTTGTCCAAGAGAGAAGTGGATGTAAGTTTTGCAGGATGCTACGTTTACTGTGCCACAGCCTTCCTAACCTGCAGGACAAAATACAAATCTTCAATCAAGTTAATGGAGAAATGGCATTATTAAAACCCTGCTTACTTGTTTATTTCATTACTGAACTTCGTTCCTGCTTCTCTTTTAATTTGTTGATTTGATCTGTGTTTTGGTGGGGGATACACGGTACGTGCTTTTCTGGCTGTAGGCACCTCACAGGCGCTCCAGCAGGCTCATAGCAGTCATCCAAGACTGAGAGCAGAGTGCCGTGGGGCACAGGACAAAGCTTTTCCCCCAGGTTGATGAAAGGCCCACCCTTGGCTTCTGCTGGAACGCTGTAACTCTTCTGGAAAGGAGAGCAGCGAAGATCAAAGGCGAAATAGTGCCAAAGAACAGAATTTAACAAGGATTCCTCACCCTGTCTAATTATCACATCACACTTTGAATCAACATGCAAGGCTGCTGGTGCCAGCTGTGAAAAAGGCAATTAATAACTTTAAACCAAGCATAGCTTCAGACTCAAGATGAGAAGCTGTGAAGAGCTACGTACAAGTGATAGACCCACTGTTTTCATCCCTTGATGAGCTGCTGGTGAAGCATGTGCAGTGGAAAATGCCTTTGAGAGACTTTGATAAATATGATGAAGTCTAGATAGATTTTAGAATGTCTCTGTTCTTCCTAAATGGTAGGGATGGCATTTAAAGAGGACAAGGCAAGTCCTGCTCATCATCCAGGCTGGAGTGCGGCACTGCAAGTGCTGTGGGGAGAGTAGCGAGGGGTTTGCATTCTGCTGTCCTCAGATGCACTTCCCAAACTGAATGGGTTGCTTTACCAACACTCCAAAAATAATTTGTTTGCAGCTAGTCTGATGCTGCTGTTCGTCTGGGTTCAGAATTCCATCTCCCAGCCTGCGCTGAGGTTGTCGCAAGAGGGCACTTTCTTGACACTGGATGGCTCTGGCTCAGAGAGGAAGGCTGTGGCTGGGGGAAGGCTGGGAGTCAGGGGTCTTCATCTTGGTGCCTGTCCTTCAAACAAGATCTCTATTTCATCTTTTTAGCACGTGAATGACGTGTTCCACACACCCTTCTCACACCACACACTGAGCATTTGCCATCAGCGGCAGGCTTGGCAGACAGAAAGGTGTTCCCCAATACCTGACGCATGGTTTGTGGAAAGCAGAATTTCATGACCAATTTTACTACACATTAAGGACAAAAAATAAATGCCCAAGCATGTTTTTTATATACATCTAGAAGAAGTCTGTGGTATTTCTGAAGTTGCTTCGAAGCCACCTTGTTTCAATTTGAGATTTTGCTGTAAAATAAACCTTCTTAAAAGCTGCATGTCATTATGTTTTGACTTAAAATTAAAGGAACATCGTAACTCCTTTTATTTTGCTAATATTCCAAAAATAAACATTTTTACTTATAAAGCTTTTAGGAAAATTCATTCCCGTTTGCAGTCCCAGCACATGCACCATGCTGGTTCCAATTCTGTCAGCCAAGCAGCTGTCCTGCCATTAACGCTCTTTAGCAGCTGTGCTCTCTCTACTACCTGGGGACTTGTTAAAAAGCGTTTACAGAGTTTCGTGTGGACAGGTGTCCCTGAAAAAGCCATGCTGCCTGCAAAGGAATGCAATGAGAGCAACCTCTTTCTGCCAGCACCCTCAGATATTTCAGATATTTTATTTCAGTAATAAAAGAGAAAAGCAAATTATGAAGGTGCTCCACTCACCTACCACTTAGATAATTAAAACAAGGAAGTTGTATAAGTTGTACCCTTGCAAAAGTGTCCCCCTGGCAGGTCTGCTTCACTTTGTTTCTACAACACTTTCAAAAATGAACTGGGAAGGTTCTAATGAAGGAACCAATGCAGCAGGGATATCGTGCATCCCTGGCAGCTGCCTTTATGTGCAGGCTAACCCAAATGAAGTGTCTTCTTTCACACTTCGGTACTTTGAAGACAGACACCACAGAACACCCACTCTCAACTGTGGAGACATTAACTATGCTTTTGTTGGGCAAAGGTATACATACAATTCTCTGTCCTATCTAAACACAAAAATATTTCAACTTTCGTTAAAATTGATTCAGTTGCAGAACCTGATGTGACTGTGGTCTTGACAAAAATAGCTCAGGTCACACCTCAGCAGTAACTGTGAACTAAATGTCAGCATTCATGAATGTGTTAGTCAGGCCAGCTCACCAAATTTCCAGAAACAGCATAAAAAGAAGCTACCTGCCAACATTTCCATTTATCAAAGATCAAAGTGTGGTACCTCAACAAAAGTCAGTTACAGGCAATGCAGAAATGAGTTTGTTTGGTCACAGTCCATGTGGCTTGCTGCTGTGCTATCAGCAAATTCTCCCTTTGATACTGGGAAATGAGGCTGTGGGGTTTTTTTTGTTTGTTCCTTAGTATTACTGTAAATCTTTAAGAGCTCATTGAAGTCTGCAAGGGTTCCTTGAGAGCGTGATGGATGTAACTAAATCCATGTTGCAACACCTCTGTTAATGCTGAAGTGCATTGTGCATTATGACTTGTGTGCTTGGTGGCTGAAGGGTGTCATTGTGAGTGGTCTGGCAGAGGCTGCTGGCTACAAGAGACCTGGCAGAAAGCCTTCCAGTCAGGTTTGACTACCTGTGGCTAAGCTAATAATGTTTTGCAATGTCTGAGATAAGAAACAGTCTCCGAGGAAAGGTTTTGTCCCTGCATGGTCAAAGTGCCTTGTGGAAGTCCTTAGCCTCTGCAGGGTTCTCTCACAAACTGGAGGGTGGCGACCCCGTTGTACCTGACGAGAGAGGTAAAATCTAGATAAACATAGATGACATTACTGGAAACAGTCCCTGGTTTCTGGTGTGTTAGATAAGGGATCAGTAGAAACTTGGCGTTGTCTAGCTAGTCTGCCTCATATTTTCAACTTCTAGTACTCAGAAAAATTCGTAAGTAACTGTATATCTAATTGTCTAGCCCTCTCTGCTGGAAAAAGGAGAAACCAATGGAGAAGGACAACTTTGGCAGTCATCCAGGAATGGGAACTCTCTTCTTATCTGCATAAAACACAGACCACAGAAATCTCAGTTGCAAGCAGCCTCTGGATTTCAGACCTCTTCTCTGACTTCACCACCAAAATCCAAAGCTTAATGTTATGGTTTAAGAAGGTGGTGATGTGCTGTATAATTTCCTCGCTTCTAGTTTTCTGCCAGAGAGCTCTTCTGAGGAGTTCCTCTCTTCTTGTCAGGCCTGCCCTGTTTCCATCAGCTTTACAATTTTTCTGGTTGGCTACAGGTAGATCCTCCTTTTATGTATCTCTGGAGCTGGCACATGGCGATGCCAATCTTCTCTTTGTAGATGGTGGGTCCAACAAAGGGAACACAGAAATTCAGAGAGAAAGGCAAAAATCATCACTTGCTTACTGAGTCATCTGCAACTGGAAAAGGACTCATGCTGGCACAGCATGAAGCCCCTTGGACTAACTTTTTCTCATTTAACTTTACTTTCAGGGTTAAAGATTTTCAATTAAAGAAAAATAAACAAAAGTGGCCAGCATTGCTCTCACAGACGTGACCAAAGGGGTATAGCCAGTAAAGGAAACAGGGCCGAGAGATTATCTTAAACTTCTTTCCTATTAAAACAATTCATTTCATATATTTCCACAGTGCAACAACTTTATCTGAACTTCCTTTCGCCCTCTATAAACATGTCCTTAAAATGAATGCTGTGAATTAATATTTGAAAAATACAGTCTCTGTGTGACATTGGGCAACACTTTTTGAGTAGTAGTAGTAGTAGTAGAACTTGCTTCAAAATGAAGCATTACATTATCAGATCAAAGAGAATTTAGTTGGAAAATATGCCTAGTGTGTAAACCAGCCGTAACCTTAATGTAATTTTTTTCTGTCTTTTAGTGAGCTTTGTTTCATAAAACTGTGGTTTGGAACTAACAGTTACTCTGGGGCAAAGATTCCATTGAAAAAGTCGATTCAATAAGATAGGTAAGAAAACCTGCATTTTTTAATCTGTGGTATACTGAAGTGAATTGAAAAATCTTCTCTTGGGGAATATCCCTTTTTGATACTCAGTCTCATTCTTTGGAAGGTGCAGTGTTTTATCAGAGACTGATGAGAAAATAATGAATTGGGAGACAAAGTGACTGTTTTAGGCACCCACTCAGCAGAGTGACAAGAATTGGTGCTGTCATTCAGCAAGGGCTGCATTGTTTTGTTACTGCTGGGATTATCTGCAGGAGGGCTCTGTGGGAGACTGTGAACGAAGTTACAGAAGAGGAAGTTCCATATATGCATGACCCCAAAATGAATGAAGAAAAATAAGATTGTGTATCTAGCCATTTTATTGCATTAACATTCAAAGCTCTTAAATTTGGATTCTCATTTGATTCCTGCTACTATAAAGTGAGCATGGGTATACCTGCTGCGTTAGCTGGAGAAAAATGTTCTGGGGAAACCATGGGTACAGCAGAAAAATTAAGACTTGAGATGAAGGGAAGGACTACCAGGCTCCAGACCTTTCCCATGGCTTTTGCTCTCCATCTCTCGGCTTACTGCCCCTGTGTGGCTTCCATCCCTTTCAAAGCTGTTTCAGCACACTCCAGGCAGATTTGGCTGCATGGGGATAAGAAGGGGGTTTATAGATTTTAAAACTGTTGCCTCAAGGTCCGTAAGTCCAGTTTCTTGTACCATAAACCAGTATCAAAAAATCAGTGTGGGTGAGAAAGCACTTCCGTGTGTTTTGGGTTGGGAACAAGGGGCAGACCCAGGGACGACCCTTCCCCAGCCCCCCAGGCGTCTGCAGGAGGGCTGTGCTTCTGCAGTGTTCCCAAACAGTGAGGGGGTTTGGGTGCCCTCCCTTGGTGTGGAAGCAGAGTAAGAGTCACTGCTTTTCAAAGAGTTTCACAAGGAGGGCTCCCACCGAAGGCTCGGAGGGGCAAGGAGCACCTCGGTGCGCACAGGGATGCTCAGGTGCACACAGAGCATCAGCAAGCTTGGCCCAAGCCTCTGCCAGCAGCAAGCTCATCTTGTTTCCAAATGAGGGTGGGTACCAGGGGGGACCCCACGCTTCCCACCGCACTCCCCCTTCTCTACCTGTGTGTTCTTTCCTTTCCTAAGGGGATTTTATTTCTTCCTTCCCCTGGCAACAGCTCCGTGGCAGTTTTACCTTGCCAACAGCAGCAGGCAGCAAATGCTTTGTACACCTTGAAATAATTTCTTTTTGCAGGCCACGCTGTGCAATGAATCTGAGCAGCGGAGGTGCTGTCAGTGAGGAGGAGCTGGGTTCTTGCATGCTGTGGGGGCATGGATCTGCCTAAATCCTATTGACCTCAGAAGGAAATGGTTAAATGTCTGGTTAGGGTTTTGGGGAAAGCTGTGAAAGGCACACAAGAGAACGGAGTCCTAAAGAGTGGGGATTTAGTTGTGAATTCTGAACTCCTGCATTTTTATAGTTAAAAAAAAAAAATCACTTAAAATGCCAAGGTGGCAGTTGCTGGGTGCTTTCTGGTTTGTATTTTTTGGGTTTGGGCTATTTTTTTTTTTCTTTCAGTTGTACTTATTTGGAACACATCCTGATTTAGGAAGGACAACTTGTGCCTCAGGAAAGACAGGTATCCAGGGGAGTAATTTGATCCCCAGAGTCAGTATGGAAAGTTCAGACGGCTGCTCTGGATGTCACCCTTCATTCAAAGGATAATTTAGTTGGTGACAGCAGTCTGGACCAACTACAAGACCCACATTTTTCTCTGCACTGAAGTTTGCATTTGGACCTGGACAAGCATAAAGGATAGAAACTAGAAAACAAGTTGCAGTAACCCATGTTTTTTGCCTGTGTTATTGCACAGGACTGCAGCATGCGGTCACAGTGCGAGGAAGAAGAGGCTTACCAGCACAATGAAAAAATTCCTAAAAATAGTAGGAAAACTTACAGGATAAAGGCCTTGAATTGAAACAAGAAGATTCAAATCTAAAATACTTGAATGTAGGCTATATAGAACAAGGTAGGGGTAATTTCACCTTCAACAGTCACGTAAATGTCTTACATACAATATTTAAGGATTAAAAGTGCTGCCAAGATATTTGTTCCGAATTCCCTGTAGAAGGAAACACCACAGCCTTGCCTGGCAGAGGCATTGAGAGAGTGCTGTTACTGTGCCTTTTCTGTGTCCCCATCAGAGCTGATCTCCAAACCTGCCTGCCTGCACTCCTGCCTGCCAGGCATTCCCCCCTGGAACATGGCAGTACCTTCATGCTTACCTGGAGAAGCTCCTTCTAATTTTCTGCTTATCTGCCCGGGCAGTGTGATCAGACACGCCATCTGAAAGGTGTATTGGGGTTTCTAAGCCTCATGAAACAAGGCAGAGGTTAACCCAGGCAACCATCAGGCTGTAGTTGAAAATTGGCCTGCCTTCAGAGGATGAAAGAGCAGTGGGAGGGTCTCTTTAGGCAAACACAGCTATCTAGTGAATTGCTAAAAAAAAAAAAAAAAACAAAAACCAAAACCTTGATCTTCAGGATTCAGAAAGAGGGAGCTTTCTGAACTTGGAGAAGGTTGGTAAACAGGAGGTTGACAGCCAAACATTGGTGCCCCCCCACATCGAGGGAATGGGGACTGTGTTGCATGGATGAGCTCCAGTTGGAGGAGAGCTCTGCTATGCAGAGACGCTCTCAGGTCAGGTGAAGACAGCAGAATTCTTGCAAACCAGATAGGTAAGTTAGCTCCTCAGAGCTGGATTTCAAATGAAACCTGGGCCCGTTCATTATTGTGGGGTGGAACCAGGAATTTCCATGGCTTTGATCAAAATCCTGCAAAAGTAATGGTTTGTAACTTCCTTTGAAGTTTTGAATGTGAATTTTGAAGGAATCCAAAATGTAAGCTAGAATGGGCTGAAATTTGTTTCAAAGAAAACATTTTGTGAAAAAAATAAATAAAACCCCAAATTATGAACTCTCACGGAAACGAAGGTGTTTCTTAAATACTGTTTCAAAGTTATGGAAAATGTACATAATGTCTGGAATAATCTTGGTGAAAAGATGATAACACTCTTAAAATAAAAAAATTATAATATTTTCACTGAAGAGTAGACTGACTTTTACACGTTTTCCCTATTTTTTCATTATTTTAATTTCAGCAGAAAAAATACAACACAGATGCTCTTGTGTACCTGATAATGCAGTGGTGTGAGGAGCAAGGTTGGGAATTTTCTCCCTATTTTCCAACTTGCAAAAATATAAATAAGCTTTCATATATTCCCTGAACCTTCCTTTGGGAAAATCTTTCAACCTTCCAAACATTTTTGTCTTCCATAAAAATTCTTCTGAGCCAAAATTCTGACTTGATATCAATCTCTAGTGCAAATGAAACATAAAATAACTTTGTACAAACATTGGTGATCAGAGACGGTTGACCTTAGCCCTGCTCTGTTCCTTCTAGGGATTACTGTAACTGTGGTAATTGAGGAGGTAGGAGAAATATTTTAATGGAACTCCAGATGTGGTTTGCATCTCTGCGTGTGTGTGTACATGCAAACATTGTGTTTAAATGTGTGTGTGTGTGTATATATATATAGGTACTGTGTAGATATATGTGTGTATATGTAGGTGTACATATATAAAGTACATGGATTTGTGTTTTCCAGATTACTGGGAACTCATATCAAGATGGTGACATTTGATTGCATCTTGTAAGAAGAATAGTTTACACATAGCTGAAGAACAGAGTCACTATTTAAGCTGTAAAATATTCTGGTTTGCGCCACTTTCATCTTGATAGACATTAATGTAACTTTCTATTGCCAAACTGAAGATAAACTGTTTGTCTTGCAGTCTCATTCCAAAATAGAGAAATTACTTAAGTGCCTCACCCCTGAAAGGAACAGTATGTGATGAAACAGAATACGCCTGAACTTATATTTAATTTTGCTGACAAATGTCTTTTGAGTGACTGACTGTACCTCAGCTTCTTTTCCAGTCCTTTATTTTTATGAGTTTTTTTTTAATACTGATCTTTCCACAAACTGGTGACACAATGACATTTCAAGAATGGAATTCGTCAGAACACGTTTGATGAAATGTATTTAACTAAAATATGCTTCTTCTTGGACGCCAAAACATTTTGCAGAGGTGCTGGTGTTGATGAATGGGGAGTTTTCTGTATCCCAGGTTGAGGTCTCTGATTATGTCTGATCTGAAAACTTGATCTCTCTAACCCAGAAATAGATGTTTCAACACAATTCCACACCCTTCCATTTGAAAAGATTTTGTTTTCATTTCAAGATCATATGAAAAAATTGGAAAACCTGCGCAGTTTTGGAATGGACTTATTCCACTCTCACCCAGCCAGCTCTGCTCGACACTTTCCCTCCCACAAATGGCTTGGGCCAGGTTTCCAGAAAAGGTTGTAGGGCAACAGCTGTAGTTTTGGTGGGGCTTTTTTTCCTCAGAAGTCACCTGTCATCTCATTGTAGCTTGAGCTTCCACAGACTTCTATTTTTCCACGGAGTCAGGCTGTGAGAGCAGACCACAAGCTCACACTCAGCCAGGGCTGTGACTCGGCTGGTTGGCTCTGGGCTGCTGCTCCTGCCCTCCTTGCTGCTTTCAGCAGGGAGACCACTGTGGGCACAATTTTTAAACACAAACAAACAAACCAAAAGAAGTTTACAAATGTTTCTCTTCAAATTCCTGCACAAGGGTAACTTAATTGAAACCCGCACCTGGTTGAGCAGGGTTAGGCTGTGCCAGAGAAAGCCTCTGTGCCCGTTTCATTTGAAACCAATGGAGGGAAGATAGTTCGTTAAGTCTGCGGTTTCCAGAAATGTTTCTGATGTGAACTCCTGTTTTGGTAAATGAGTGCAATGTTAGTTGCACAGCCTGAATTTTAATGACCTGTTTCTTGGTTTAAAAGGTTCAGTCACATTTTCAACCTTTGAGGCTGTGGTTGGAGATTAGGTAGATAACATAAAAGCCTGACCAACTCCCCTAATTAGATTTTGGTTCTTGCAGTATATGTTGAACTTTGTGGGTCGTGTTTCCACACACTGAACTCTCAGTCCTTTTCCCAACACACCTTGAACTTGGAGTAAAACTTGAAGTGTCTTATCAGAAATATTTTTTATTTGGATTTCCTGGAAGTCCTGGGCTTGACCTGCAGAATTATACTTTTTTTTCCACTTCTTCTTCTTTTGTTTTCTTTTCTTTTTTTTGTTCTTTTTTTCCCCTTTTTTCCCTTTTTTTTTTTTCCTCCCAAAATTAATGCATCCTTTGAAATTGTGAATAGTTTTTGTTAGTCAAAATAGTAACAGCAAATACTCTGTTCTTCTGTGAAAAGCAGTAGACACTTCTATCTCACTTCTTCCATAGAGGGCCTTGTGCTGCCATTCTCAGAAATACACAAGGGGCGAGTTCTCCAAGAGGTCATAACCCGGCAACCATATCAGGAGTCAAAAGTAAAGGCTGCTTGGGGAGGTGGCCTTTGGAGAATGGAGCATCTGTCTGACAGGCTGTGGGCTCCTGACCCCTCAGACCATTTGTGAAAATGGGACTGAAGACATTTGGGAGATGCATCCTTGGGGATGGTGTGTGCAAATGGTTTGGCATGGTAGATGTAAAATTTCGTCTGGCAGATTGTATGGGTTTTAGGCAGTTTAAAGCGCCTCACATGCATGCTCCACAGCTGGTGGGCAGGAATCAAAGAGGAGCTTACAGGGGATGTCACTGAGATGAATGCAGAACATTAAGGCAAAAACATCCAACTCCACCTTCTCCAAGCAGGAATTTATCATTGCGCCTAGCTGTTACAGTGGGTGGTCTCTGTACTACTAATATGATGTAGCTGTTAAAAAGGTATTTCCATCCCTCATGATTTTCTAGTGTTTGCTTACCCTTGCTGTGACACTGCCATTGACTCTGAAGTTGTAATTATAACTAATAATTCAGTAATCCTGATGATATATTGCAACAAATTGACCAAAAATTACAGAGGAAACAGTACTGTGGCAGTCACTGGGGACTGCCTGGCATCAGACAACTGCAATTAGAGATGACTAATACCTTATCCAACCTCCAGGGTGCAGAGGATTTTGAGTGTTAAATGCTGACATTTCTGTTAATTTACATGATTTTAGGAAATGTCAGTTTGTTAATTGTTCAAGTAAAGGAGTCTTCTTTTGCAGAAATAGCATCGTTTACAGAACACGGAGGAAAACAATTTCAGCTGCTGCTAGCTTTAGCATCCGGAGCTGCCAAGATCAGTTCTCCAGGGAGAAGAGGAAGTGCTTGCAGAGGTGTCTGGCTCCCCTACAGGCACTAGGTTGAAATGTGTTCTTCCTGTATTCAGAAAATGTTTTGAAATTCAAAATATGTGTGTAGCAATTTAAGTTGGTTGCCCAAAGAAGAACTATGCATATGAACTGGAAAGGAAAACTACCCTTCTCCACTCCAGCCTCTGCAGGAATGATGCTTCTATTTTGGTGAAATATGGCACATGTCATTGTTTTTTTTCAATACAGTAGTGAGATACAATATGACAAGCTCTTGAGATTTATGAGCTACTTGTAAGGGATCTTTAAACTACAAATTAGGAAAAGACAGTCCTTATATTCTGTGTCCAACCTCAAAATGCATATACATTTGCTTAAAAAAATGTGCAGTTTCCACAAGTGGAAATCACAGTTTGCAACAAACACCACAGGAGAGATCATCAGATACCTACCTGTCTGTCATGGTGGGGGGCTGCCATTCCAGCTGTCGCTGTGCTTCCCCCCACAGCACCCGAATATAGGCACTGCCATAATCCCTGTCTTCCTTTTGAATTGCACTCCCTTATGTAGCTCTACTACAAAACCAACCCCTCTGTGGTGGCTTCAGGGCACTGGAAGAAATGCATTCAATTACATACACAAACATAACCATGGAAAGTTAAAATGGGTTCAGCTTCTCCCATACCTTTCTTATCTTGCTTGTTTCCTAAGCTCTGGAACAGGAGCCTTGTTTAAACACAAGTTAGCATAACACCCTAATTTTAAATATGGACCTGTAGGCAGCACTATAACATAAGTGTTAATGCAATACCTTTGAATGCAGACCTCAGCTGAACCCTAGAGCCGTGGTGGTTCTGCAATACAAATACAGTCATTCAGGGGTGATCCTTTGCTTGGATAAAATGCTTCCATTCAAAAGTAACGATAGTGTTTGAATTAATGAAGTTATAACTGAAGTTTTTCCACGATGCTATCTTAAAACAATAACCTAACAGTGGTACCCACAGCCTAATCAAAATCAGGCTTTGTGGTTTTAGGTGATACACAAACACTTCTGTAGACCTGAGGTAAAAAATGTGGAGCATTTCTAAGGGAATTAAGAACCTCAAACTCACCTTTTGAAGTAATCTTGCTACTTAGGAGCAGCTTTTTCAAAGTTTATTACCCCTTTCAACAGTAGCAGAGGGAAAATGATAGAGAGCTGCAAGTCGTAGGTACAGATTTTAGCAAGCCTTTGCTATCTGTGCACACGTCTGCAGCTACTCACGCCTATGTACTTCTCAAAACCTGAGCCTAGATACCTCCCTAATTTAAAAAAAAAAAAAAAGAAAAAAAGAATTAATACCACAAAGCCTACTCATGAACAGAGAAATGAGAGCCAGAATACCTTTGAAAACAATTTTCAAAGGTATCTTTTCCCCTCAAATTGTAAATAAGCTGCCTGGGAGAGTTTATTGTAGGAGGTTAGTTTCAGAGGTAACTTGATTCTAACAGGCATCTGTCTGCCTGCTTAGCTGGCATGTTGTTCGGCAAACCTGCAGTTAGGTTCCTACACCACTGCTGAAAATTGTCTTTAGAGCTGCCCTGAAGCACCTGTACTGTACCTGGGAAAGGAATGCACAAAGGAACGGAGCTGTTAAAAGAAAATACTTATAACAAAAGAGGTCTTTTTATGTTAAAAGAAATCATACCTCTTGTGTAGTGTGCCTTCAAAATGTTAGAAGCATTTCTGTCTGAAGCAGTCCTGTGAAGTGAACAGAAGGCAGAAGGAAAGCTCCTTAAAGGTTCAGGCTTGCTTTGAGCTTTCATTGGTAGAAATGGATTTTGACTGGTGTCTTGTATAAATTACTTTAATGTCACTTGTGCTGGAAGGACATGTTGGCTCTTGATCTTACTGCTCACAGACACTTTTCTTTGTGTACCAGAGAGACAAGAAATCACAGCACTTAAAATAAAGAGGGAGCGAGGATTCTCCTTCCTGCAACCATTCTTCAGCTACAGGAGTTTCTATAAGTGCTGTTTTGCTTCTCCCCTCATCTTCCCAGCACTGTCTACAGTTCAGACCATCACTAGCACAACTGGGTTGAGATGAGATTTTAATTAAACTGGTGGAATCAGGAAGAGGGCTTGAGCATGGCTATGGTGTAGGATATACTCGAGAGATTTTTTTTGCTATGTCTAAACCAAGCTCAAGTTAATCCTGAAGCTAATTTGAGATCAAAAGCACAGAGGCTGTTTGAAATCTTATCTGAATCAGATTGCCAGATCATTTAAGGCAAACGTTAAATAAAATTGCTTCAATTACTCCAATCAGTCAATCTTGGTAACTGAGATTGAGTTCTTCAGTTCAGAGGCTGATCAACTGCTGTTAGATTCAGGTAATAAATGAGGTAAATTAACTGGCATGTATTTCTTAATGCTGTAGCTGGGCATCTGGAAATGTAGCTCCTCTACATCTGGTCCACACCATGGCACACACACAGCTTGGTTTTCACAAGTCTAGGGCTGTTGTCTCCAGCAAATAAAGGGCTCAGAGGCAGAATTTGAGTTTCGACGTACTGTCAGTTTAGGTGCAAAAAAATTCTCACCTTTCCAGGGGCATTGCCTTTCTTGATAGACTTAGACCATTAGATAAAAAAATACTGTAACACTCTCTGTGAAAATTGAGTGGCCATAGGAGAAGATCATTGCAATGTGAGATGATCATTAAAAATGTTTTAACTGAAGCTACAATACACTAAAGTTCTGGCTGAAATACTGAAAAAATCAGCTTATTTGAAAATGCACCTGTGTGTGAAGAGATTGGCTGTTTCATCTGCAGTGGTTTGTGTTAGAAGGTAGATAGTTCAGATATCAGATATCATATTATATGCACAGAATTTTGCAGAGCTTTTTCCTAGCAGAGCTTTTTTTCTCTTCTCTTTTCATGATTGGTTTTGGCTTGCAGTTCCCATGGTTTAGAGTTCGGGTTGGGGAGCTGGAACTCAAAACTGGAAATGTGGGGCCAAGTTTCTGGCCTCTGCTTTCCGGTTCCTGCCCCAAGGTCCCTGGGTACATCCCTGCCTCTCTTCCCAGACTGTAAAATGACTATCAAAGGGTTTGCCTGCATTAAAAATGAGTTGAAGCCTCTGATCAACTGCAGAAGTGAAAGGGCTTTTACTCTTCCCCTTGGTTCTAAGCTGCCTAGGACATGTAACTCTTACCTATGTCTTTTCTTTTGGTTATTCCCCTTTTTTTGGAGTAGGAACAAAGTATGAAGTTTTTAAAGAAAAATTGTTTCAGGAAAAAAAAAATTGTTGCTCTGAATTACAGATTTTCAGCTCCCAAAAATACAAACTTGTGGTTCAAACCAGAACCAGGCATAGGTATCTTCTTTTTCCTTGCTATAAGTGCAGCTGTTTCTGTTCCCAAATGGAGACTCAGAGTAAGGCGCACAGATTCCTCAGGCGGGGTCTGAATTCAGATAAAAGGCTGAGGCCCCAACCCACCAAGTCACCTCACGTCTAAAAGAGGCCAGAAGAATCAATGACATATGTAATTTACAGCATGGCAGCAATAGTGGAATTTTATAGTGGCTTTCAGTTATAGCCTTGAAATTGATTTCTTTACCTTCTGTGTATTAAATATGCATAACACTTGCTGGGAGCAAACCAAGTGATGTGCGTTAGATCCCAGTACATCAAACGAGCCCTAGTATAATGTTGCCACCCATTTATTTTGGGTGCCTATGGTAAGCTAGGTGGCTCAAACATGCTTGCCTCTCTTTCCACATATACTTCACAAGTTCACAAGACATAGCCTTAATATAATTAGCAAATTCTTATTTAAGAAAAAAAAAAGCAAATTCTTTGGTAAATATAATAAACATCTGGTTGTGATTGGGGAAGAGATTGCTATTTGAAGTAATTCTGAGAGGTTGATAATGCTTCTCCTAAAACTGTCTACAAAATCCCCTCCCTCTTTTGCCCTAGGGCTTCAAAAAATATCTTTCTTTTCCTCTGATATGCTGACACTTTCTCTCAGGAAAGAATTAGTAGAAACAGTGCTTAAGATCTAAGGGAATAGTTCTTATCTATTGCCTCAAACTACTGCTTTTACCTGTTTCACACCTGTAGTTTGATTGATAACACTTTACAAGATGTGATAAAGACACTTAATGCCATTAGCAGTATTCAAACTCTGCAAATCTTTTCTCAGAGTTATGTGTTCAGTCATTACCAGAAGTAGTTTCTATTTTCACCTGCAAGCCAATTTATCGGGGTTGTGCAAACTTCACTGAGGACATGCAGTCCCAGCACAAATGTGACCAAGCACATTCTTGTTTCATGATTAGATCTGTATGAAAATGAGGAGGCAGTGCCTCCAGGTGTGGACAAACCTGTTGCTCTGACAACAGCTGTGAGATAGCAGCTGGGAGATTTGGTGCACAAGCTCAGCAAGAAGAAAATTCTTATTCCTGTCTGTGTCTCCTCAGATGTGAGGCACAGCCTGGGGAGATCCTGCATGGGTTTGCACACCAACCTTCAGATGCCTTTGGGAAATGACAGATATGTTAGCAAAAGCACAAACCTGCACTTTGTTCTGCAGTTTTCTTACTTCACAGCCCCAAATTCTGGAACGCCATACTAGCTCAGAGATCCTGGCTTTTCCCTGATCTAGCTTCTTGGGTGGTTACTGTTTGTTTTCACAAAATGAGCATATGCTGATCTGTAGTGCTGTAAATGAGTTTTCCCAGGTGCCAGGTAAAACATCAGAGATTCAAACTAATATAAAGAAGCAAAGAAAAAGAAAGAAAGAAAATCAGAAAGCAGGATCATCTTAATGTCCCCTGGGGCTGTAGAGTAGCAGCAGTGGGAAAGAAAATTTCAGCATGGTGGGTCTGGGAGAGAGGGATAGGCCAACCCTATAGGACATCCAGAAGCTGAGGGCTATCACTTGGACTGCTGGCATTTAAGGGAAGTCCTGCCAGAGGCTTAATAGCATTTACACCTACCAGTCTGCAGAACAGGGCAAGGAAGGACCAGTCCTAGGCCTCTGAGCATGCCAAGCTTATCTCTACTTTGGTCTTCTTCCAAGGCAGTGCTGCTCTCTGTGCCTCCGTAGTGTTAAATCCCTCCCTGAGAAAAACCTTTTCAACCACTGTGGTTGTCTGTAGAAGGACACATCACTCTGATCACCTCCTGAGTTAAGGTTATTGAAGAAACAAGTATTCCTGCTCATTCCAGGTGAAAGGGCAGGCACAAGCCGGCTGGAGTTCTGTCCATGGAAGAATGCAGAGGTCTTCTTCCCATCACTCTTTTGCATCACAAAAAAGATGGACAATGTTTGTAAAGCTCTTCCTGACCACTCATTCTGTAGGGAAGTGTTTTAAGACTTTTTTTGGTGTGTGATATTTTTAAATAACATCAGTGATCTTTGTAAATGACAGAAAGTGATACCTTAAATACCTGTTCAAAAAGCAACTGTATTATGATCTCATCAGCAGGATAGTTTTGCTTTTTAATTGTTCACTTCCATTGCAGAGAGTTGCTAATTAAAGATGTCATGTAGACCCACACAGGAAGGAAAGAATTTCACAAAATATCCTGTTTCCCACCCATCAGATGGGAATAGAGTGGGGGGAGAGAGAATGAATCAAAGGATGAGCACAAAAATATAAAGCTAAAGCAGCAATAGTGACAATAAGGGTTTGTTCTTTTCCACAGGAGCCTGTCCCAAGAAAGGATTCCTGATGGGACATTTCCTGTTCACATTTCTGTCTTTCTCATGAGAATCCACTCTCAGACCCCATGCCTCCTTGTGGACTCTGACAGATGGTGGCATCCAACTGGACCCTGACTGAGCAAAGAAAGGAAGAGTCAATGACGTGAGACAGTGCTGGTGGTGCTACAGTGTGAGGCATAATCCACAGCCAACATTCATGTTACAAGAACTGCAGTAAGAATAAAAAATACTTATGTGATTGCTTGTGGCTACTCCAAATAAAAATAATGCAATGGATCTCAAGAATGCAAAGATGCTTCAAGAGCTTTTTTCTATTTTGGTTGATGCATATGAAGTTATACCTATGGGGTCCTGTCCCTGTGAAAAGATTTCTTGAGAAGTGTTAAGCGTATCTGATGCTTATCAAGAATGCTTAGGAATAACCAATATATATTTGATACTCTGTACAATTGCCCTTGGAATAGCTGTTCAGCCAGCGGCACTTTTGGTCTAAATTCCTACTCCCATCTGTCTTGAGGGTTTGAGAAAACAGTATTTGCTAAGTAGATATGGTAAGGATGCTGTTCAGCTGAGCAGTGGTATGCTGTGCCTATGTGCCTGCCACCCTGTGTCTCTTATTGAGAAACTGGACCCTTCCATTAATAATTCACATATTCTGGGCTTAGAAATCTCTGCCTTTAACTTGGTTCCTCTGTAGATGCCAAAAGAAACCTATTCAGACAACACTTGACCTATGGAAAACATCTAAGATTATTTTTTTAAACTGTTGGGTAGGCTTTGGTAAGAGGAATGAAAAACAAAAACAACCAACCCAAACTTATTAACCAGGTGCATAAATCCGAGTTTCAGAAGTTCAGTAAACACCAAGATGTGGAGAATATAATTGGGGCATAAAACCATTACAGAAAGCATGTGAGTCAGAAATAACAGAGAAATTTGATAGGTCTGATATTGCTAATGTTTTTAAATACAAAAAGATACCTCAAAAATCTAAGAAAGATTGATTTCCCTACTCAACAGGAATCAGTTGGTTCTACAGAAATAATCTATAAGTCACTGAGAAAAAAAATTACTTTTTCCCCTCAAACAAAATAACCACTTTTTACAAATACTTCTATTCCTTGTAAATTGGCAGAAACTTTAAAGGGAACTGATAAGAGAAGGGCAGTGCTGTCCTTTGGACTAAGGAGTCTGGTATGCTTGTCCAGTGATGGTGATGTCTGCTTGGCTGAGTGCAGTCACTGAATCCTGTTGGTACCACTTGAATAATAAGTGCAAAGCCAGAGTCCTGTCCTGACAGAGAGCACAGTCTGTGTTGCTCTGGAGAAAGCCTGAGACACAATCTTGGAACATTTCTTTTGAAGTTAAATGTATGCTTGAATTCCTGCTTGTGTCAAACTGGTACTCTATTCCTCTACATTTTATGAAGGAATTTATGAATTACTAATCTTAGTTGATCCCATTATTGGATAATTAATGAAGAAAATTGTGAGAGGGCAGATCTTCAAAAACTGCTGGGGTTTCTACTTTTGTCCCTAATGACACTGTTCAGAAAGGTGTGACCCTCAGGAGCGAAGGCTTGGCCATGTACCTCTACAACAAGAGGTGTGCATTTTCTTTTCTTTTTGGGGGTGGGCCTCTAGTGATCTGTTTGGAAGGAATTAGTAATGGCTAGAAAATACAGATTTTCTTTGGATACAAAAATGAAAATAATCAAAGGTAATGTAGAATACAAACTGTTACAATTTTCTGTGGACCTGAGGTATTCAATACATTCATTGCACAATAGCACAGTTTAGCTGGTTTAGATACATTTAAATGCTCTCTATTACAGCTGAAAGAGCAATCCCAGGAGAACTAAAATGGAGAGAGCTTGCTCAGTAATTCTTCTTCCAGAATTACTCTCCTACCACTGCTGCTCAGGAATAGCTGTAGAATAGCTGTTTTGTCACAGCATGCATTGAAGACAAAGCTGCATTGGCTAAAACCAAAGGGAATATCATACAGTTCCTTATCATATCTGTGAATTGCCCTTCAAGATCATCTCAAAATGGAAGAAAAGATGCCTATGAGTTGTGAGAGGTGAGAGCAAGCATTACTAAAGGGAAGTCCAAGGGATTATGTGTCTCACTGAAAAAATTCACACTTACACTCTTGTATTTGAGTATTTTCAGTTCCAAATCCTGCTCAGGAAATGTGGTTTAATTTGCATCTTGGCGGGTTTTTCTTCCTTTCCTTTTGACTAATTGTTACTTTTTACTTGAAATCACTGTTTATATCACTCAGTAGTTTATCACCCAGAACACCTGTGTGGGAACTGAAGGTGATAATGAAATTTTCAATATATCACTGTTTTCTATTAGCAAGGTGTGAGCATGTATAGAAGTTGCTATCTGTCTCCTATTTAAGTAAGATAAGGGAATTATGAAGTGGGGTGTGTCCTACCTATGGTTAATGTGTAAAATCCCACCTGAAGAGATAAACACTAGGAAGCTGTAAATTAAATGTAAAAACAATGTCTCAGAAATGTTCACTAAGGGATTTTATCATTCATTTGTGTTCCAGAGCAAATCTTGTATTATTTTCTTATTTCTATGGCCACTTGTTAACGGCCATGCCACAGTGAGGTATTCCCTAATATGGCACTTGGGAATTGTGTTTGAGCAGCTTCTGGTTTTTATACTTGATTAGTGCTTGTAAGGATCTATGGTTGAATACAAATATAGAGAGAATCCTTAATATAATAGAGTGGTTTTGAGCAAACAAATCTTGAGGGATTGTGCTGAGCTAATATGAGGGTTCATCTTCGTAACTTCAGTGCAAGTAGAGTGGAAAGAGGATTTGTGCTTTTAAAATACTCATTTGAAAGCATCCTGAACTGGGAATGATACAACCCAAGAGGAAGGATGGACTTTGTGGACAACACTGACCTCGGAATCAGAATACCTGTCATGTGTTTTCACAGCTTTTCCTTTCTCTCATAGATAAAAAGTGCCTAAATAATGCTGGATTCAGAAGCCTCAATTCTTTTGTGGATCTGTGCATTTCCAACTTATTTTTGAGTTTCCCTGATGGAAATGCCGCTATGTTTCTCACTTCTCTTAGACTGAAACCTTCTAAACTACTCTTGCCCCGTGCATGTTCCTGTGACAATGCAACACTGATCTGCCTCACTCAGACTGAGTTAGTTGGGTGCCTGTATAGTCAATCCTTCACACACAGAGCTGAAAAGCACAGAAACACTGTTGTCTAGCCCGAGGCATTCTCCTACCTCCATGTTTAGTGTGCAAATACGGAGTCTGGCTGTTCGATCTGCTGAATGCCTAGAGCATCCTACCTCACTTTGAAGGGTTTGGTTTTCTTATCTTACTTTTTCAAAACTTCTCTCAAATATGTGCTTTTCTTCTGCACACAAGACAAGAATTCTCAATAGCATGATGCAGACCTTCTAGCATGCTAACCCTTCACTAGCTGGGCTTGGAAAACCTGGTCAGTCTTGCTCTGCATTGTTCAAGATTTATCACTGTAACCACACTTCTCGACAGAGATTGTATAGATGTCATTTCCTGTGACACGAAACAACCAGGAGGCTTTTGTCTGGCTCAGAGGTCTTGACTCTGCTTCACTGATCAGCCCTATGTCGAAAAAGCCCTGCCATCCTGCTGCTTTTTAGGGTTCTTCTCACAGCTCCCTTTGTTTCCAGCGTGAGTCCCTGTCTTCTGGTACCAAGACTGACGAGTCTCCCTGGTTAAGCTCAGCTCTCTCTGCCCATGCCAGGCAGCCTCCATTGCTAGCAGCTGCTGCTACATGAAGGGACTTAAATGTTGCTTCCATTGAACCGAAAAGACTGGACTTGGCAAGCTCCTTGGCTTAATGAGGTCTGCAAACTGTCTTTGAATCCAAGACTCCCATGATGGTAATTGTTAGCACTTTTCAACACAGCAGTCTTTATATGGGGTAAAATATTCAAAAGTGCTTAAGTGACAGTCAATAAGACCTAACTATTAAAATAAATAAATAAATAAACCCCAGACCCATAATTAACAGATGTTTGTGGTCCTGCAATAAGCGAAACTATTTTAACAGCATTTTGGTAGAAACCAAATGCTGAAGTAACCCTTTGGTTGAAAAGCAGCACAACTGTGTAGCCTGATGGGAAGGGCTCCCTCACAGAGAATAAGCAGCCTCTGGGTTCAGGGAACAGCTTACTACACAGACAAACCAAAACAGGACCAAAAAGGGAGTGCTTGCAGGAGCTTCCACCTGCAGAGCTGTACCTGGGGGGAGCATCTGGTCTGCAGCAGGATAACCTGCTGCTTTGGAGGCACTGGTTTGGGTGGTGACACCTCACCTGATTTTCCTGTGCGTTGCTTCCATGTCTGGGGCAGCACAAAAGAGGCAGCATTGAAAAGAAGCTGCACAGCAGACTGGCTGCATGGAAAGTCATAGTCTGGTGGTCCCCCTTAAGCTGAGGGATGGTGAGCGGCATCCCCAGGGAAGGGAGATAGCAGCTTTGAAGACCTCAGGGAATCAAAGTACTTGTCTCTTGCATACTGGTTACTGAACAGGAAAGGGGAGAACACCATTTCTTCCTTTATGAAATCTAGCCTTTTAATTTCCTTTTCTTTTACTACATGTGTCCAAAAACGAAGTGTTTCATTTTGGGGGTCAGAGGGAGTTTTTCAGTGCACATGAGGCTCTCCTCTTTTCATTTCACGGAAAAAAAATTAAGAGCAGGGGAAGAGGATGCAGTTGCATCTGTTTAATGCAAACTTCCAAAATATTTTGAATTCAGCAGTCACAGTGAAAATAAATGCAATTATTCACACAGCTTTGCTCACTTTGCACACAGAAGCAGTGACATGATCCACAACTGCAGATATTTCATTTTAAGACAATAATTTACACTGTGAAGTAGCAAGACTGAGCATGAGCATATGCATTTTGAATTCAGGACCTAGGTTTGTGAACACATGTGATGGAAATTGCGTACGATTCCCACTTAGATTTGAGTTCCTCCTCCTGGAAAAGCCTGCAGCTTGTGCAGTGTATTTGATCATTTCTTGCTTTAGTAGCAATAACCTGGTGCAGGTTGGAATAAAATCTTTTCACAATAAAGCTCAGCTCCACTGATATGACCAGCTTTGACACAAGTATTAGGCTGCTTTCTCCTGAAGGCTGTGGAGGTATGGTGTAAAATGGGAGAATCATTTGCCTTTAAATTGAGCAAATGAAACCTAGTTTATGGCAACAAAATCTTTGGAGGTTAACTTTCTATCTCATTTATCCTTCTAAACCTAAATGAAAATCACATGCAAAATTTTATTAATAAAACAACTGTCACTTTTGGTTATTTTAAGCCTGGACTCTGCCAAGCGCAAATACAATAAATAATTTTAGAGAGAAAATTGGGTAAGCCAGCCCAAAATCTGCTTTTGTATTTTTTTTTATAGAGATGCCAAGACTGTTTGATCAGCATGGGAGAGCAATTTGTTGACTCACGAACCTAGCTCTCTCTGATTACTGCTTACATAGCACTTTGGAAAGGTTGGCCAAATACCTTCAAGTCAAGTACCTTGTTATTATGAACATGAGTGCCAGTAACAAAGAAAAAATAGCCTACATGTCATTGAATAATAAATCATGGAGGCAAATAAATGGCTTTTCTAAGAAATGCTCTATTTACATTTTGTCACGTGACACGGTTTGCTTACGTTCGTGGACGTGATAACACTTAAAAGAATACTTCCTTTTCACTGCAGCATCTTGGCATCAATCATCTCAGCGCAACTGCATATTCTGGGATCTGTTTGCAATCAGGCAAACGGAGCAGCAAGGGAGATTTAGCGGTAAGACCAATTTTTAGCTGGAGTGCTGAAGCTGTGTAGGTAAACA
This sequence comes from Origma solitaria, assembly GCA_013397895.1. Taxonomy (NCBI): domain Eukaryota; kingdom Metazoa; phylum Chordata; class Aves; order Passeriformes; family Acanthizidae; genus Origma; species Origma solitaria. The sequence continues at coordinate 135,780 of VZRL01003703.1, read as the reverse complement.
TAGCTGGCCTTACTCAGCGGTCATAAACTACCTCCCTCACACGAGCCTTTGGCATAATTACTCATGCAGAACAGGTATTCATCCTCTCTAAGCACCACATAAATGAGGCCATGGCAAAGTTATGCAAAGGAAATATGTATCCAATCTGATAAGAAGTCCCTAATAATTGCTGGTATTTTCCATAATATTAGTTTAGGGCTAGAGCCACAAAAAAGGTTTAGGCATGTAAACTCTGCCTAACTGCCTCGTAGGCATTTGTGGCCAATATTTAGATCCTCAAAACCCCTGTTCAGCTACTGCCTAACCCTAGAGGCGTCTGAAGTCTGCAAGTGCCTATGTTCCTGCCAGTAAAATTCCTGAGGTGCCCAAAGGTCTGCTCCTGGGCATGCCTGGGACTGCCTCTGTTTTTTCTTTCTTCTTTTTTTTCCCCTCTTCCCTTCCTGAGCTCAGTAAGTAGATACTCAGCTCATGTTTAACCCCTGATGGTATCCACCAATGACAAATGTCTCTGACAAATGTCCTTTGAGAAGCACCAATTGTCCCTTGACCCCAAAAAAGCCCCCCCCGCCAAAAACCCACAACGCCAAAAAGTAGCGCAGCTGCTGGAAACAGTGATTTAACCTCAGTCTAAGCTCTCCACAGTGACAGGACACCAGGTCCTGCCTCTGCCAGAGAGGGGACACCCCCCCCTAATTGCTGTGCTCCAAGCTAAAAGCCAGGATTGTTATCTAGTCTAGGGCATCACGAGGGTTTCCCTAGAAGAGGCTGATGCTCTTTTGCAGGGTGCAGACCTGCCTCTCTTGGCTCTCTGAGGGACATCCCTGGAGCTCTGTCCCAGCTGGCAAGTGTCCCTATGCCCTGCTGTCCAGCCAGCAGTGCCGTGTCCCTGTCCCAGCTAACACCCTGGGGTGCCAGGCACAGTGCCAGCTTCAGCAGGGAGAGCCTGGGAGCACTGCAGCTTTGCCTGCCTGCAGCCTGGTGATCCAGGAATTTGGCAGGAATCTCAGGCTGTGCTTCCGGACAGCCAAACCAGCCATCCCTGCTGCCAAAAAGGGGGAGGCCCTCCTCCCTCACCCCACGGTCACGAGCCCTGCCCTCTCTTGTGGCAGTTCTGGCACCACTGCCCTCTGCTGAGGCAATTCAACTTCCTAAAATACCAGAAAGTCTCCCCCTCACACCCTTGGCAGGTGTAGCCTTCTGCAGGCTTCGTGAGTTATGTCATCCCATGAAGGGATCCAGCCCTCCCCAGAGCTGGCTGGAGGAAGCCTTGTGAGCAGTCCTGCTGGTGCGGAGGAGCTGGTGCCACTTCCAGCAAAGGCTTTCTTCAGGCATCCCAGAAAACTGACTAAGAAAACTAATATTTTTTTCTTTTTTTTTTTTTTCTTTTTTTTTTTTTTTTTTTTCCCACAGAAGCAGTTCAGTGGCCGATCTGCAAAACCAGCCTGGGGCCCTGTCGCAGAGGAGCTGAAGTTCACAAGAAGTGGCTGATGGAGGTACCCTACACCAAAGGAAGGTGCAGCCCAACACGAGACAGCTACTTTTTTGCCAGCAAGATACTTCTTGCAATGTCTTTTTAACTGCCTTCAGATGAATCACATGGAAGCAGGTGTGGAAATGTGCTTCAGAGTAATGTGAATCAGGTGGATGGGATGGAGGCATTTATCCCTTCCTGCTTTTCACCCTGTCAAATGAGACCTTGGAAATCAACAATAAAGGAAATGCCAAATGGAGCAGGTAGGAGAGTCAGCACAAGGAAAGTGAGATAAAAAGTCAGAATATAGCTGGGACTGGGAGGAAGAAGGAAGAGCCCATGGTTCTTCTGGTGTTTCCTGGGTTTAGCACCTTGCTACTTCACAGTAAGTGGCCACCTCCACTTCTTCAGTTAAAAAAAGCTAGAGAATCTCACAGAAGTTTTATTTGTGTCCTTCCTGTTGGGCTTTTAGGAAGGAGACCTCAGCCTAGTTGGGTAGAGATGGGCACCAGCATTTAACATTCCCAGATGCAGTGCAAATGACTCAGGCATGGAGCTGTGATTCACCTTTCCCAAAGTGCTAGGACTTTTGGAGTCAAGTTGCTGCACAGAGGTAGGTGGCTGCATAATTTCAAACCTGTCACTGATCCATCTTTTATTTTGGTGAAGAAACAGCAGAAGAAATTTTTTGTGTGGCCATCCAGACTTGGATGAACTGTGCACACACATGTATCTGCCTGTACATTTTCCAGTTCTTGGAGATGTATTCTTTGACCATGGTTGTGCTGGTAGCATTAGGAGGTGAATCCACAACTTTCCAACAGAGAGCCCAAAATCAAGTATGTAGCAGAGGTTATGTTTGGAGCAGAAGGTGGCTGGGCACTGGAACAGGCCCCCCAGGGCGGTGGTCCCAGCACCAAGCAGGCTGTTCAGAGTTCAAGATGCATTTGGACAATGCTCTCAGGCACATGGCGTGATTCTTGGGGGTGTCCTGTGCAGGGTTAGGAATTGGACTTCACTGATCATTGTAGGTCCCTTCCAGCTCAGGACATTCTGTGATTCTAAGGAACTGTGGCAGCTGGCTGGCATGGCTGATGAGGTTTGGGTTTGAGAGCAGTGTCCAACGCACGTGATGCAAGTGTAAGAAGGACAGGACTTGCACTTCACACCTGCTGGTGGCTCCTTTGTTTGATGCTAGCTCAACTATGTGGCATCTCTTATTTGGTCTCAAAAGTAAATATTTAATTTATTTGACCTTTCAATATGTGGTCACTTCATATGAATATCTCATGTCTTGATAGATATGGTGCAGAGCTGCAGGATAATGCACCCAACTCCTTTTCTGTCACATGTATGTTTACCTTAAGATTTTCTGTCAGGCTTGAGTGCTGTGCTACCCCTTCTGCATATCTGTGAATACTTACAGCACCAAAGGCAGAGTCCTAACCACCTGAAGGGGCTTCCTGGTGATACAGAATTGAAAAGCAACATCAACAAGCACTGTGTTATGTCCAGTGAGAAAACAAACAAAATGGTTTGCATTCAAGTGTCTGATCATTTCAGCTTCTACCATGTGGGGGGCTTAAAATGCCTGGGATGCTTCCGCTTTTCTTTCTCCATATCTCACCCAATTTCAGGCATGGCGAAAACTGTGTTTTTTCTCAATCAAAGAATTAAATGCAGGTTAAATAAATAGTGTTGTCAGCTTCTGCTGTCTTACAATAGCTTGAATTTGAGGCATGTATTATAGGAGGTCTCTGGTGTTCCTGCTCTCTCCCCTGCTCTCAGCTCTGCTACTTAGTCTGTGAGAAAATGTGTCCTCCTGGTAGTGCCATATTAGAAAGGAGGGGTGAGTGTTTCCTGTCTAGTGAAGCTATCATCAAGTTTCAGTCCAAATAAAGCTGAAAGGGTCTGCAGATTGAAAGGCTTTTCTGGTGAGATTTGCTCTGTACATTTGTTTTTATAGTACTATAGTTGCCAATCAAAGAAGCAAGCAAGTCACTGCTTAATCCAATGCAGACTAAACAGCATGGGGACTGGTTATGGGAATTTGCTTACAAAGAGATTTCCTGTTCTGTTTGGAGTTCAGTCCCAGTAAAAATAAGATAGTAGCGGGATTTACTTGGACCCTCAACGTATAAGTGTACAAGTGCTAATCCCAGGTTAGCATGTGAAGAGCATGGACAGGAATCTGAAAAGTACCCACAGAGAGAAACTTTTTCCCTATTGTATTGAGGGGGAACCCTTGCAAACTGAAAAACAATCCATGCCTTAGTTTTGTCTTGGTTGTCTTGCTTTTCAGACCATAACAAGGGTGTAGATCCTGAAACACAAATTATGGCAGGTTATCCTTTTGCAATCATATTGCCAATCATACTCCTCTCTTAGGGATGAGCTAAACTGTTAGCATGTTTTACAGGCTCATTTACTTTTGGTTATCCTGAATTTTCATGTAAACGAGGGAGTAGTCACTCAAACAAAAATCCAGTCTCCAGGCATAATTTTAGAAATCAGTTCGAGTATCAAATTGCTTCATCGAATGCAATCGCACTCTTGCAAATGGGAAGAATAGAGCAGGTTTGTCATTTGTGTTGCCTTGGGGAATTCCAGGATATGTTTTATGTAACTACACCACCAAATTATGGTAGAGCTATAATGAAGCTGAGGTCAAGAGTCACTTAGGACACCCCTGGGCAGCAGTGGCCAGTGCGTAAAGAAGTACAGCCTGGGAACTTTTTCCATGAGCTAGTGAGAGTTTGCTCCTTCTGTTACCCTCTGAAGAAGTAGAGCAGAAGCTGCTTTTCCAAAGGTGCTCTGAATGAGAGCCTTCATCCTTCCTATAGTACATAACACAAGTTCTGCAAGATCATCTTCAACAATGGTCAGATTGCATTAATCATTTTTACTTGGAAAATTCCTCTTTGGAAAACTAACCACTGACAATTTCCTTGCAAGTTAGCTGGTGCACTGGGAGTGGCTATTGCTATCCAGCAGTGTGGTTAATGAGTGATGCAGTTGTTTGGCTTATTACTCATTCACATAAATGCCTTCCCATTTCCTCCGAGGAAGGGAGCAAAGATGGGCTTTTCCAGTGCCTGCTCCTGCTTGTGGGTATGATAGTCCAGATGGCAACAGCACAGGCAAGAGCTACAAATAAAGGGCTGGACAAAGGGGAGAGCTGTAGTTCTTTGGTGATTGCAGGTGCTGATGTCTGGAGTTACTCCTGGCTATGAGTTTATACAGAGAGAGGAAGGAGTTCACAGCATTGGTCAGTAAAGTCATAATTACACAATTACAGCCACTGCCCTGTCAAAGCCATTTTACTTCCTCCTTTCATTCAGAAACAAATGTGCCAGCAAGCAGTTTTGAATTACTAGAGTCCAGTCCAGCCAGAGTTCATCTGAGCCTACATTGCAGGTGAACCTTTCTTTTCAGATGGGCTACAGGCATGAGCATGGCCCCTGCCATTCCAGCCTCTTTCTGGCTGCTCTCTCCTTTGTGTTATGAAGCCCCATTAATTTTCCTTGTGCTGAGTAATGTTTTTTGGCCCTGCTCCCCTGTATATCCCTCTCCTAGCAGATGCTCTATATTCATGCTAAATGTATATCCTCTAAATTTCCTCCTACTCTTCTGAATAACTTTTGGTTGTTAAGCCAAGTTAAGATTCATCCTTACACTTGCCATGGCTTTGTTCCCTTAAATGTCTATTTGCTTTCAGAAGTACACAGACACCTGTTTTTAGCTCTGATGCATTTCCAGCCTTCATATCTATATATCTGCATGGAAATGTTAATCAAGTTGAGAATCTGCAGTTTAGTTCTTAAGATACAGACTTTAGATGAATAAATGCAGTTTACTGTGGTAAATGTAGTTGTTGCCTGTTGTGACACTAAAATTCCTTTCCTATTTTGAGATCCCTTCAATATTTCAAGATTTGTCCATTTAGACTTACATACGATGGAGGTGAGATTGGTGAGGATTCCTCTTTTAGGGTGAGGTGTGTGATGGTTGTAGCAGATAATTTCTTTTTAAAATATCTGTTTGATTCTTTTTTGCAACCCTGGCCAAAATCTGTGTCTGTATAAGCATGTACACCAAATTGTCAAGCACATGAGCTATATATTATTTTACTCACTATTTCTGTGAGTCTCCTGGTGTAGTGTCAAATCATGGGATACTTGTGTTGGGCACATCTGCACTTTGTCTTAATAGTGACATGGATGGCAAAGCCAAACAAAGAGCAACAAGAGAAGGTGTCCTAGTGTGACAATGAGGTCTATGCTGCATTTCTGTAACTGGTAAATTGAATCCTAATATAAAATTTTGTTCATATTAATTATTTTTGCTTGTGTATGTTAACTTGGTCAGTAAGTGTTAATTTCTCCAGTTATTTGCTTTACTAAATCTCCCACTTCTTTATTTGGATATGAGATAGAGTGCTTCATAGTTCTGGGTGATAATCTTGTTGTCTAAATCAATCCCTTCTTATGACATTGATCTGTTTGGCATCTCTTGAAAGCATTCTGCAGATTTCATAATCTCATTCATCCTTACTTTGAGTTTCCTCATATGAGAACAATTATAGTTTTAGCCAAATACACAATGCTGTCATGTGGAAAGAGCTGTGACATATCCATCTTGATTGCTGGTGGTGATTCTAACTGTACTAACTCAAATTTGTTAGTGTTTTCTATTTGAAATTGCTGCATTTATGCTTTATGCGCCAGCTTATTGCTGTTAGCTTCCTTGGTGCTTCTTGGGTTGACTGGTACTTTTTTGAAGTTAGAGCTTCAATTTTGCCACATGTCAGTTAGAGTAATTTCCTATTTCCTCTGTAAAATTAGATCCTGGAAAGATGATTCAAGTTTCCCTCTGCAGCACAGGTTGGCTAATCTGGCTGGCAGCAATTCTGCCCCAGGGATTTCCATGCATGGGTACTGTTGTTTGGCAGCATTTCTCTTCCAGGCATGAGGCAGGGCACCAGCCTCACCAGTCTTCCTAAATTCTGAGTCCACTCAGGAAAGTTTGAAGCTCAAGAGGAGTTAAAAAATGCTAATTTCAGCCCAGGGAATATGGCTGGGATCTCCACCTAACTCTGAGCTGAGAAAATAGAGGCACCAACACATCTGCCTCTTCCACGGGTGGGGAAGGCAAACACAAAGGGCATGGGAGGCACCTGCCCCACCTGGAAGGGTGAGGGAAGGTTTCTGAGGGCACATTTGAGGGTCCCTCTGGCTCTTAGCAGAGGCCAATCCTAGTCAGCCCTGAGGCAAAAGCTGGCAGAGGTGTCACCCCCTCCTCAGGAACGGTGCAGTGTCCCCAAGTGCCACACATCCCGCAAAGTGCTCTTTGCTTTAGTCTTCAGTCTTTCCTCTTCTCTTATATGGAAGCTGTTAGTGTGCACATTAAATGGGCTGCCTTTTTTATTTCTCCCTCACTACACAGTTAGACTTTGTCTTAAGTAAAATACAGTCTATGCAAACTAACAATAAAACTGTAACGTCTGTACTCAATTTTTCCCTAAGTGGCACCGTCTCTAGGTCTTTACAGAATTTATTGTGCTTTATTCTATAAAGAACATTTTTACTTTCAATTTTTTTTGTGCTTGAAGTAGTAAAATATTTCATGCGATGTTTGGAAGCAAGAGTACCTATGCAGTCTTTCTAAGAAAAAAACGTCTTTTGACAATCTCTATAAGCTTTCTAATATATTTATTTTGAAATTATTTTGGATTCACTATATGTTTCCTACAAATTTAACCTGATACAAATCACGTGTTGTATTAAGTACTTGATCTCTCCCAAAAATTCAGTTACTTTTTACTCACTGGCCTGTCCAAACAATGAATTCATTTCTTTGTTATCTGGATAACAGTGGTCATCCGCAATGTATTTTTATTATTCTTTTGAAGTACTTTTTAAAAAGCTTACATTTCACTCTGAGGAAACTTTGTAAACTGGTAAACATTTGAATGAAACTAGGGAATTTTAGAAGATTTTATTATCACTATTGTAAATCTTGTAACACACAGAACCAGAAACTTCAGTAAAACTCTGAAATTAAAGGAACATTAAAACCCAGCATGTTCTTCTGCACATAGTTTTTCATCATTCCCTGAAATATATCACTTTAAAAAGTAGTACCTAAAATAATGGTTTTGGCTACTAAAGTATGTTAGTTAACACTCATATTTAAAGTTTGGTTCTAGTGATCAGAATATTAGTCACACAGGGAAACAGGCCGAAATTTATGCAGAAATAAATGAAACCAACACTGTTGTTTAAAATGTGGTTGTAAAAAGTGAGACTAGTAAACATGAATTCTCTGATAATTTTCAATCTTCTGGAGAGGGAAGATTCAATAATAGCAAAATACATGTTTTAAATATTACCTATGTCTAAGTACTAAAAAAATGTTCCATGAAATGTGCCACATTGTCAGTATCATAATGCCATAAATAAGCTGCCTGTAAACAAAGGAATATTTTGTGACATACTGTGTATGAAATATGGATGTTGTCCCAGAACAAAATAGGATGTTAAAGGGCAACAGATTTCAGAACAGCAGTCCTGTCCCACACAGTAATGAAATGAGATTGGGGTTTAGCTCAATACAGTTTCAAAAATTTCTCACTGTATTGTCAGAATATACTCTGTTACATATTTCTTGGTAAACTTTGTATGTGGGTAACCCCTGATCCTGCCAAAATGTTCTGAGGCCTGCGTTATCTCTCACCTGAAAAGGGACAGTGAAAAGATTGTCTCTCAAGTTTTAAAGGGGAGCAGTTAAAGGTTTATAGAATAACAAGAGTTAGAAAGAACTTAAATCTAGTGCTCATGTTTGGTCATTCGTAACAGGAGGATTAGAGAAAGCAGCCATGAAAGGCAAGAAGTTTGAACAGCTAGAAGACTTTGTGTTGTCCTTTTAAATAAAATACAAAAGTTACATTTTGGAAATAAAACCCTATTAGGTTGTCTTACCATTGAACTGTGAGACAGAGCAGTTAGTGTACTCTTAGAAATGGCCACACCACTTAAAAGCAAAATTAATGGGCTGGGTAAGTTATGAGTCAGACATTATCTGATGAGCTCTTTGGATGGTGGAAAGGGCTTGGGCTACAATTTCTTTGAAGAAAGCCCCTGATCATCATGGATGATCCTTCTGGAGGGAGGTAGCCGGGAAGAAGGTGATGTGTGAGGCTCACCCCATCAGCTGGGGCGCTCTGGGATGGAAAAGGGCTGGAGCAGGGCATATCCCATCAGCTGCTGTGTGTGTCTGCCTCCACCTGCTTGTGGGCTGGCAGGGTAAGCTCGAGGGGCATCAAGGGACAATCCAAGTGTGCAGGGTCCCAGAAACCCTTACCAAACAAGGCACTGAGACCGCCCAAAGAGCCCAGTCTGGCTCATGTTCAGCTCGTGGGGTGGCAGAAAGTTTCTCTGAGAAACTACAGTTCATTGAGGTAGAAGGAGGGAGCAGCTTCGCCTGCAGCAGCTTGTTGTGACTTCACAAGGCTTCAGGTCCTCTTTCTTCCCACTCTGCGGTCGGAAGTGGTGTGTCTGAATCTCCCTAACTGCACTGTGGTGGAAGCTCCCAGAAGGTGTATTTTGCAACATTTATGGTGGCTCCATAGAGCTTCGTCCTTCCACTGAAAGAGCTCAGGGAGCCCAGCATTTGGAGTCCCAGAAAATCTGAAGGTCAAACCAGCTCAGAGAGACAGACAAGAAGGCAAGTAGGCAGAAGTTGCTACCTAATCCACATTCAGGAGGAAATTTTTGTACCTCTCTTTAGCTCCCTTCAGTTTAGGGGGATAAAACTGCCAAACTGTGCCTCAGACTTCTCAAAAAAAAACCCAAAAAAAAAAAAACCCTGACAGGACAAACTTATTTATAAATTATTGGAATAAAAGATACTTTTAAACTAAAAGAAAAGATATAATAGTAGCCAAAGACATACTTTTAGCCAATTTATCTGCAGACTATTTTCTGACCACAGTGAAAATGTATCCCATCTGCTTTAAGCGTTACATTTTTTCCATATAATAGTTCTTTCATTATTCATTTTTAAGCCGAAAAGATGTATTATGAATGGAACAAAGGACTCTTACCATTATACTTTAACACGACCCCATACAATTCACCTCTGACTTATTTTAAGAAGCTTCTGCCTTTCTATTACTTTATAGGTGTTATTTATTGTGAGGAATTACCCTTAATTTTAGGGAATAACTGTGTATGTAACCACAACATACAGAATTTTTTTGGTAAAATTCTTTCTTTGTTTACAATAACATAACTCATACTAACCTCAGTTAATATGGAAAAAAAATCAAGACATTTTAGAGCTCATATCTGGATTTAAGATCTAAGTTTAGTTGAGTGAAAGTCCTAACTTTTTCCTATTTTAAGAATTTATTTTGAAGTTACTGCTTTTGATTTGAGCTATGAGTTTAAATACCTTTCAAAACTGTGAACCAATGTGATATGCTTTAAGTCACACAGTCAGAATCAGCCCTGAGGATGGCCCTGGATCATTTTCTTCTGTTGGCTTCTCTTCCTACCTGAGCTTTCAAACATTTCTCCTAATGTTTAAACACTAATTGGTGACTGTGCAGGCATCTCCACATTAAAGAAGTCTAACCAAAAAGCAAAGAATGCCTTTTTAGGTGAGGCACTACTTGCTCACCTGGTATTCAAAAAAGAAACAATGTCTGAATGTTAGAAGATAGATAGAGATATATGAATATAAAACTGGAAAATGCACCTTCTCGCTTCTTCCTCAAGAGGTAAAATGCTGTTCCATACAAGAGCATAAAAACAAATGGAATCCTAATTACAGCACTTGCAGAAAGCAAATGACTGTCTATTTTCATTTTATCACTGATTACAAATGCTATTTTAATGTTCAAAACTGCTAGTGCCTCCTTATTTATCATGTCATTATTTCCATCACGAAACAGTCCCAACCCTTTCTCCAACCCCTTTAGAAAGGATCATCACTTGCATTTACAGGTGGAGAAGTTGTGGTAGAAGCTGTGTTGGAGCAGGGCAGGACAATGCCACCAAGGTGTCTGGCTGAGTGTCCTCTTTCCTTCTCCTCGCCCCAGAGCCTCCTCCGCACACAACTGGTTGTGTGTCCCTTAGAGCTGGGCTGTAACTCTAACAAGATTGCTGGAAAAGCCAAGTGTGCTTCCATAAGTGGTATTTTGACCTTTGTCACAACCCACAGTTCTTGTGGGTGTGGTAAAGTTTCTTTAAACGTTTGGGCTTTGTTTCTCTTGCTAAATAAAATTTGTGCAGGGAATGTGTTTGAGCACTGACTGCTGAGCATCCGTGCTGCCTGACTTTGAGTATGTTCCCTGGTTGTCGTGACCTGTGCTGTACCTAGCCCTGGCACTGGGAAAGGGAGGAGCAGAAATCAGTTTCAATAGGGAATACAGATAAGCCTGAACCAAATTTAAATACTTCTTGCCAGGACAGACCTTTGAGGTTCAGCAGACTCTGCACTCTCTAACATCTCTGTGTCCTCAGGAAACAAATGCATCAGATTCACATTACCAAAGAACCATTTTGGGGGGTCAACACATTATTTCAGCCATAGTGGATGAAAAATCCCCACTAAAATTGTGTCTGTGTCTTAGGGTCACCATTGCATAGTGCAAAGGACAAAGCTGGGGTGGTAGAAAGGACCAAGGCCAAATACTGCAGATGCAGTCAGACTGGTCTCCAGGCCAGGAATATTCCCTTGATCTGATTTATTTAGCAGTCCTGACATAGCGTTAAAATCCAGCACAAATATGTTCTTCCTACTTTAAAGTTTTAGTGTAGCAATTGCTAATCCTTTTTTTTCTGATTTCTTTTGACTTAAAATCCCTCTGCATTATGCCAGCAGACCTTTGTAAAAATCAGGGGGGAAACGAACCAGTTTTAATGTAAAACAACAGTGAGGGTTTTGTTATTGAGTTATTGCAATACTTTATTTAATATTAAATATTTAATTAATATTTTCAAATATTTAAGTAATAATAAAGAATCAAATTTAATTTCTCTTGAGCTGGGATGATATTCAATATTCAAAATGTTTTAAATTTTTTCTCTCTTTAATTTTTTTCTGGCATTGCCAGTGTCTTTAAGATCTCAGTTCAGAAATATATTCAAACCTCAGGAAAGCCATGGCAATTTCACTCTCCTAACATGTAATTTAGAAATAGCAATCTTCCTTCATCATTCAGGCAAAGCAAAGCTGTTCTGCCATTGATTTAAAGGTTGCAATGAATGCATGTTGTCTTATAGAAAACTAGGAATGTTGCAGATCTGAAGTTTCCTCCTATTAGCCAGAAGGCTCCTTGAGGAAAGCTATTCCTGCACTTATGGAATAGCTGCTGTTTCCAAAATGGGAGGTGCCCATCTTCACCTCCTAGCAAAGCACAGAACTGCATCCAGCATGTGAATCTGCCAGCGTCTTAGTCTGGGTGTATATTCACAAAGGCTCAAAAAGCACATGCACAGGCTTGGTGCTTATTGGATCCAATGAGTTGGTCATGTGCATCTGAAGGTAATTGAGATTCTTTTCTGAGGGTTTGTTCTTGGGAGCCAGAAAGTTTTCATGATCTAATGGGACTTTGTAAAATAGGCTGGTGTTATAGAATTTTCTTGTCCTTTTGCCCAAAATAGCCCTGTAACCTCCTGAAACAAGTTTTCACCATTTGGGGTTTAAACTGTGCCTGTCATTCCACTGCTGTATCAGAAATAGAGGTTTGACTGTTCAGTATTTGGTGCCCACAACTTCTGGTTAACGAAGCCTTAGAGCAAGCTGCAGATAAATGCTGGGGACTTCGTAGATTGGGGCCCAAAGAAATGTTAAAAGCTGCCTGAACCAGCTGATTCAGGATATACTTTGAGGTTTGGCATTCTCATAAAGAACATTTCATGAACACAAAGAAATTTTAATGGAAATGTTTGGGAAGCCTGAAATGTACTTTAATCAACTGTAGAAATTTATAAGGGAATAAAAGCAAGTGAGAGTCTGGGTCATACCACCAAAGATTTCAATTCTACACAATTCAGTGTTGAAATCTATTTGAAATAGTGAGAAGCCGGTTATCTCTGAGATAAACCTCCTGACATGAATCAGTGTGTAAATTTCAGTTGTTTTGATTACTTTTAGTTGTTTGGGTGGGGGTTTTGTTTGGTTGTTTGTTTTTCGTTTTGTTATTGTTATTTCTAATAATTATTGTTTCTAAAAGAAACCAAAAAAACCCCAGACCCATCAGTTCAAAAAAGCACAACAGGAGATCTTTTTACTCTAAATCAGTTCAATGCTAATGTATTTCACAGAAAGGATCATGCTTGGGTCAAGACTGCTAAATCGCGTTAAACATTAAAAGCAGTCTATGATTCTACAGTGAACAATACTAGCAATCACAGTTTAACATCTGTGGAATATGAATCAGAAATATTTAATTTTTCTGCCAAAGAAAATGTGCAGGAAAATTAATTTCTCTTACGGAGACAAGAATTTTGAAATGAGAAGTGAAATTGCAAACTATTTCTCATTTGGGATTTTTTTTCTTTTGAATACGAATGTTAAAGAAAAGCGGGTAGAAAACAGTTTGTACACGTTTTAAAAACCTCTTAGCATGCCTTCTGGCACAGCAGGCGTGTTCTTTGTTAATTGACTTTTTGAATGGGTCAAGACCAAGTATCCTGAAGGTGTCAAAATGAAAAAAAGAGAGACTGTTAAGGCTCTTTCTGATTTGTAATGCAGAAATTCTTTGATTTGTAGCTTCATTTCAAGACAAATATAAATATTTTTATAATAGTGAAATTACTCACTGCAAAGTCATAAACTCTCTATTTCTACCACAAGTTATTACATTTCCTACAAAAACTGTGGAGTAAAATATTAGGGTTGCTGTTTTGCAGGAAAGCAAATGTGGCTGATCATGATGTTGCTTTCTGGCCACGAATTTTCAAAGGCTTGAAAAGTTTCAGCTTGACAAATCCAGCCTAGGACGTTTACACTCATTTCTCTGACCTGGTCTTTCTGTAAATGGCAAATTTATTTATGTGCAGGGAAGGTGCTAGGGTACATTAGGGGTTGTTTTCTGATTTCAATATTTTTGTCTGCTATGATGTACTTCTACATTAAGCCCAGATGTTATGTAGCAGATTTAGTATAAATAAAATAAATGTGTTTCAGCTTGCCCAGTATTGGATTCCCTAAGATCTTTGCAGATGCCTTGGCATAAAGAGCAAAATCCTTTTTGTGAAATGTGGTCAAAATGGATGTGATTTTCAGAGGTAAAATTATGTTTAGTTTTATTCTGGTGACTCTGAAATCTATCAGAGACTTCCATCAGTTTCAGTGGAGGTAGAATAATTAGATCAACAGAGATGGTTTCTGATGGACTGATCTTAAAGCAGTAGCTGTTTTCTGTAACAAGTCTAACTTTCCTGCCTTTGGTCAGATGTAGCTGTCATGCTCCGAGTTGCCTGTCAGCAGTCTAAAGACTGCTTATTTTGAGGGATATTCTGGGATGCTTTTAAAAAGTGCTGGACCAACTACATTGCTTTGCTTATGTTCTTTGTTAAAAAAAAATACATGAAATAATGGCTACTGCTCATATGAACAAAACTTTTCCTGAAGCCATTGCCCACTTATATGGTTCATTAGACCCTGCACCCTCATGCATTCATCTTCATGCCTGCATGATCCTGTTGTGTGTCTAGACCCCTTGGAAGTGTTTGAAACCAGGAACAAAAGCAATATTTCTTCGTGGTGTCTTCAAACGTATCCCCAGTCAATGGAAGGCACAGGTGAGCGCCAATGCCAGCTGCCTGACTGATATGTATGCTCAGAGTTTCCTCTGAATGAGTATGGGTCAAAAATTAAGCCTGTTCTGGAACTTAATATCATGAGGTTCTGATGCAAACATCACTTCTGAATAGCAGGAGTGCTATTCCCCCATTTAACAAGACTCAGGTGTAAGTGCTTGTTCTCCATTCACAGAAAGCAAAGCCAAAGTACATATATTACCTTCCATCCTCATCAGAAAGGTACTCAAAGGGCTACATTGTGAATAAAGTTTCAATGCCCTGAAAAAAACCCATTTTGGTTGGTTGGTTGGGGTTTTTTGGTTGTTTTTTCTTTTTTCTTTTTCTTTTTTTTTTTTTTTTGTATACGCTTTTGGTGTCCATAAACTGGAAAATATCAAAGCTATTCCTGAGTGTTTGTTAGATTGCCTCCATGCAAGTAGGGCAGCTCCTTTCACTCCCTCGGTAGAGGTTAGTGTTTTGAAAGCTGAAGACTATTAGGGATTCTGGTTATACATGACTGGCTTGTGTGATGTCTGCTTGTGCAATACGTGGCTATAGAGTCAGCCAACTCCATCTTGCCCAGAATGTTTTCCAAGCACAGGTTATGGAGGCCAAAACAATTTTGGGTTAAAAAAATAGGCTAACCTACTTTATAGAGCTTTTTACACACCATGCTTTAGAGTTGCTCTCAATTCAGACTCTAATAATTCAAAACCTTGAAAAACGTGTGGAAACCATCTGAGGGTCTGAAATGCATCGAGGTCTAGAGGCGCAACTTGGAAAAATTGCTGCCCTTTCTTTTCCAGTTCTAAGCTATTTGAATGTCTCTGAAGGGGACTATTTTAAAATTCTTTTTCTTGCTACTCAAGCTTTCCTTGAAACTTATGAGTCAGAAGAGCAATGTCGGAGAGTCTGGAAATGTAACCATAAATATGTAAATGTAATCTAGAAGAATGGGTATATAAGACATGTTGCTAGGTCAAATAAGACATGAGACAGAAATTTTCGATGTTCCAGTTTCAGAAAAATGTTGAAATAATGAATGGAAACCATTATAATTTTAAAATTATTATTTATAACTTTGATTAGAGCGTATGCCACTCAAGTTGCAGTTACAAAGGAGGATGCATTGAAAGCTTCTACTGTGGCCAGGGCTGTGCAGGTGAAATATGCACCCTATACGGTAGTCTCTAGTCTAACCATGGCATTGAACATGTCTCTTCATGAAACACCAGTGTTTTATCTTAGAATCCCTCTTAGAACCCATGGAACTTCATAAAAACCTAACAGTTCAGGAGCTTTAACACAAAATTTTGAGCTTGACAGGTCTCAGTGTTCTGTTTCTGCCAGCAAGAATTTCTACCTGCCCATGGTTTGTGAGCTGCTGACTGTCTAAATATTTATGGCAAATAATTTATTCAGTGCTACTTACCTATTTCCTGTTTAAGGTCTAACCCTCTGAAATGATTCTTAGGGTCATGCTTGTTTTAATTTCAGCTCTCAAATGATAAAGACCCAGGCTATTTGAATTAATACAAACTGTCATCTTTTCCCTACCCTCACAGAGTCCTTATTTATTTATTTACTTCTACACAGCCCCCTAGTTTGTTTAAGTTAACACAAAATCAAATTGTTGCAGGACAGACAACTTGCTGCCCTGTTCGTGTGCTGCAGAACTCCCCACAGTGGCATTGCAAGCTCCGGTTTCCCATTTTAACAGGGCAGACAACTTGTGTTGTACAGTGTGAACTTTGCTCAGGCTGACTCCACCTGAACAGGACAGAGGCTCTTTCCTTCTGCCCCTTCCCCTCTCCGTGGTAAATCTGTGCCTCTCGGTTGTTGCTATAAACTGCTGCAGGCTGTGCCATAGTGCCCCTCGAGTAAGAAAGAATCAGAAATGCCAGTGCAGTGTAGCTGTGTTGCTGTTAATAATGCTGCTCGTCTGTTTGGCAGTGCTGCAGAGAGCTATTCAAAGTGCAGATCAGAGGAGAAGAGGGCATTTTGGTATTGTTTAGTTTGTCTGGGTTCATGTGGCTCCGGTGGCCTTTGCAAGACAGTTCAGGGACCGAGGCTGGGACATGAGGGGTGGTGCCATGCCCACCTGGGAGACACGGGCTCTGCCTCCTGAGAGCTCAGCTTCAGCAGCCGCCACCAAAGCACTGAGAGACACACTTGGCACTAGACACATCCAGTCCCCAGCAAAGCACTTCAGCATGTGCTGAGGCATTGGGTGAATAGGGAAAGAATATTAAGATTTTAGATGGGGTTATGGGCTTTTTTTGAATCAGGTTGTTGTTTTCTATATTCTTAGTTTAGCATGAGCCCAAGAGATTTTAAAGCTGCTGAGCCCTCATTGCAGGAAAATTCAATAGCAGCAGCAAATGCAGAATGCTTTCAAAAATCAGACCATTCCCAGAAAACAGCAAAAAAGAGCTGGCATTTATGGAAGCTTGTGTCCTTAATGAATAAAACAGAAACTGGAAAAAAGAAATCTAGCAAAATCTACTCCTAAAGTACCAACAGGGTATCTCTGGTTTCAGCCAAGCACGAATAAGCATGAGAGGATACAAATTTCCTAACCAAGGAGACCAAGTGATTTATCACCATATTCAGGAAAAGTGGGTTTGAATGAGCTTCCATGAGCCGAGTCCTCCTTTGGACTTCACTCAGGCCCTGCTGAGTTCAGAGAAAGTCTAACTGACTCTCAGCAGGTCAGATTCTCCTCCTATTGATGTTAATGGGAGTTTTGCCTGAATGTAACTGAGAGCAGGTTCAGACACAGAGATATCACCTATAGAAAAACTTCCCCCACACACATATATCTCATACTATAAATATAATACAAATATTGAGTGGTTTAATTTCAACATATATTTCCCAGCTCTCAAACAATGGTCTTACAATAAAAAGACCTAATAAGAGACATATGGTTTTGTAAGTGTATAAATAGCATGCTAAAGTTACTCTTCAGTTGTGTTACAAGACTTGTCCTTTCTAGCACCCCACATTTCCAAGAATTTTTCCCAATTAATTGAAAAGAAAGGTGGGGTGCAGCCCCAAAAGCCTCTTGTCCACCATATCACAGTGCTTTCCTACATTTCAGTGGCGATCATGGTTCCCAGATGTCGAGCTGTACTGGATGCATTTCCCCAACAGCATCTGGCTCCCTGGCAGAACCTCCCAACCTGTTGCACTGACAGCTGCTAAGACCCTTGGAGTTGTTTCATGCTCCAGTAGCAGCGTGACTTTGCTGTCTGTCTGCATAACCATGCTCACATGGATGCTGTCTGCCTTTGATCCTCATAGTTTAGCTCTTGGTCGTTTTCTGGTTGGCTGTAGAAGTACAGATCTCTCACTGGGATTCTTGGGCAGCGATTGTAATGCAGGAAACATTCCAGCAGTCACCATGTACATGCTGGAGTGTCCTCTTTGTTAGGGACCTCTGCCTCAGTCTTTAAACACCAGTGCCAGCTGTTTTTCCTAACATCCAGACTATCTGGAGAGAGGCAGAACTCCTCACCCCAGCCCTGGGTAGCCACCAGGCAGGATGCCTTCATTGGGATGGTGGGAAGCACAGGTCAGTCTGAAATGGCTTGTCTTGGAACACAGCTAGGAGCTCTGACACCAGCAAAGGAAGGGAGGAAAATAAGGCAGCAGCTTTTTAAAAAAAAAAAAACAAACACACAAATGTGTATCTATATATTTGTGTGTGCAGGTATTGCTGTTGTCAAACTGTGCACTTCTCCCACTTCCTAAAAGCTTTGGGACAGCTGAGCTGTTGCCTTGAGAAAAAAAGGAAAGTAGATTTGGCTGAAATTTTCCACTTCAGACCTCGACTGGATTTTTTATCTTTGAAAGCTTCAGAGGTGTGTTTGCAATTGCTCTTTCCTCACCACCTCTTGTGTGCAACAAGCTATAACGATATAATAACAAGCTATAATTATAATACTAATAACAAGCTATTAGTACAAGGAACAGAAGCACTTCTGGGTGTCGAAGGAAGGGTTAAGAGAGCTGAGGCCTGAGAGGGAAGGTGTAAGGGAGCTGGAAGCAGAGCAGTGCGGAGAAGAGCCAACAGAGTTCTCCAGTAGAAGAAAAAAGTCGTAATTTTTGCCAGTAACAACTGGATGTGTGTTGCATCGTGTTTGGGAAGAGAGGCACATAGCAGGCAGCAGATAGGACATACTCTATCCCAGCAGTGCTGCTGTGACCAAGCAGTTAAAAAAAGAAAAACAAACTCTCTTCTTCAAGCGTTCAGCTGCCTCTGAACCCTGTTACAAACCCTGTGCACAGCAGTCTTGTTGAAATCTTGCTCTGACACAAGTTTCTACTCTGTCTTAGGCCCTCTAAAACACAAAGCCTGCTCAATTTTACTTGAAAAGTTCCTCAATTTCAAGCAATTTCTTATGCAAACAGTGTTTCCCAATAAAGTTTTGAAACATCCCATGAAGCGCTTCTAAAAGTATTCTGGTCATGTCCCTTGCCTTTGATGGAAAAAGGCAGTGTCTGTATGAAAAATAGCACTATGATTTGGAACATATTTGAGTCAACCCATATGCTGGTATTAATCAGCACAACCCCATTGATCTGGCTCAGCCTCTTATAGGAAAATATCGCCTAAAACTTGGTTTCTCAACATTGCTGCTAGAACCAAAGATTTATAGCCATGCTCCAAGGATGTTAGAGAGATTGATTAGAGTTTCAGTCCTGTCTGCTAGAACATGGGATGCCCACATTTTTTGCAGGGGTCAAGAAACCTGAAGGTCATGTTCTCCTTCTGGAAATTTGGAAGAAGGTATTCACTGCCTTTACTTCTACATAAACATCTACCCACATGTGCCAAATGGGGAATGGCTATTGGAAGAAATCTGAATTTGCAAATATTACACTCAGTTCACTGTAACTTTCACAAGTAGTGTCACAGCACTCTTTAATCTTAGTGTCATTAGCTTTGAATTTATCCTGTCCAGTCTTGGCAGGTCAATGCCTGGTCCATCTAATCCTATCTTTACATTGGCTGTTGCTACATTGAGAGAAGTACAGCTGTGATTTTTTTCCAGTCTTCTGCATGTTGAGAAATTCTGGATATGGCACGGTGTGGCTCAAACTTAGATCACAACCATCACTCCTGAGAAAGAGGCAGAAATGTTTCTGAATTACACCATTTTATGAGCACTTACCAAGACAGAAATTCATAATCAGGGGGTCATCTTTTGTTGTCTCCAATACTGAAATAAATGGTTCTGAAACAATTATATGACTGGTTTTCTAGTTGAGACAGAATAAATGTCTTTCAGATATAAATATGATATTGTTCCATCTTGTACAAACAAGCTGTGTAGCAAGCAATGTTCTATTCAGAGTAAGTAGTCATTTTAAGTGAGAGCAGGAAAAAAAGTTGAATGTGGAAAAGTTCATTATATTACAAGTGTGTTATTATATTTACAGAGCTATTGTATTTAATAATAAGAACAGTTTGTATCCCAGCAGGAGGGAATATTTAAGTGCTCTAAATTGTGGTCAAAATGTGCAAGTGAATTGTTTTTTCCAAGCGCAGCAATTCTAGAGTCAGACTGAAAATTAGAAAAAAATATTAATGTTTTGTTGTATTTTATTTATTTTTCAATTTGCTTTATTATCACAGACAACATTTGTGTTATTTTATTATTTTTTCTGATAAAAATTGTCAGGAAAGAAATCCTTTTTCAAAAACCCAATTATTTACATAAGACAAAAAAAGTTTATGTGGGTGTATGCTTATATTTTCTTTTCATGAAAAATAAAACCATCTGAATATTAATTAAAATAGCTTGATCATTAAAATCCTCTAATCATTACCACAGACACTGACCCTGGTTCAGGAAAGTGTTTAAATCCATGCTGGTTTATATTTTTCTGTCTAAGGGACTTGCCTAGGTTCTAGAATATGTGCATAAGCATTCTTCCCAATTTCAGGTCCTCTCCTTAAATCGGTATTGGCAAACCCTTGTCTCCCTGTGCAGACAAACCCAGGGTTTGTCATGCAGGCTCAGGTACAAGACACGATTCTTGTGTTCTGATTCTGCAACCCTTGACTTGTGGAACATAAGGCTGAGATATTTTCCTATTATGCAAAGTTGCACGTTTAACTCACTGTTGTTTTAACCCCCCTGGAAGCTTGAGACTGAAGTCCGTTTCCTTGCTGCCACAGAAGCTTTGCTTTTCTATTGTGTGTGTGTCCTGGGTTGTTATTGTAGGGTTGTGATCTCGGGCTGTTTGGCTAGCTGTGTTTCTTTTTTAGTTTTAGCTCAGTGAAGCATTTGATCTGAAACAAAGTGAGCTATATGTGAGCTGAATCTTAAAAAAGCATGAATTTGGCACCTGGTATGACTATATCCATAATGTCTGGATTTGTTTTTTTTTTGTTTGGTTGGTTTTTTTTTAAACTGGCTATATCCATAACTTCTTCATAATTTTTGGGATATAGAGACACCTCCCCACAACCAATTTGCTGGCTGGTGGGATTGCTCTGTTCCTCACTCAGCCCCGAAGTAGCAGCCTGAAATACATCTTTCATGGGGGTACGAAAAAAAAGTAAAAAATAAACCTTGCCGTGCTGTATCAGCACAAACTGAAACCCTGGCGAGCGGACACCATGAGCGGAACACTTGCGAGTGGAAGTGCTTCATAAACACAGAGGGAATGAAAAGGATGCCTCAGCGCTCCGTGCAGGCAGCAGCTTGAGAAATCCCTGCCAGACCCTGGGTACCAAATCCCGAGGTCCGGGGGATGGTGTCCCTGTCTGGTATCCCTGCCAGACCCTGGGTACCAAATCCCGAGGTCAGGTCCGGGGGATGCTCCCGGGGCGCCGCCGCGGCGTTTTGGGGAGGTCTCGGCTGCCCCCCGGTGGCTGCCTGCCCCTGCATCCCTGCGGCTGCCCCGCGGATGCGCTCCCACTCCCCCGCTCTAGCATCTTCAGCAGTTTTAGATCTCAGGCTCCCCCCTTCATGAAAGGCGACTCAGAATCCTTGTGCGGCTTCTTGTTGTCCTGGTGAAATCGTTGTTCGTTTGGGGTTTTTTGGTGTTTTCTTTAATACTTCTTTTAAAAAAAGTTTCTGTTTGCGCAAAGAAAAAAAAGTTCAAAATTTAGAAGAAACTCGTGTCTCCAAACTGTCACAGAAAAGGTAGCAATGCAACTACATGTCCGCTCTTAAGAATCGCTATTGCATAAAATACATCTTCACCTTCTTGCAGGTTTTCTTGGAAAAAATAGAGCAGAAATGCATATTTATTGCCTTTCAGTACTCCTAACCTTTTTGACTCTCCAAAAAAAAAACTTTCCACATTTTCAACAGGTATTGGGTTTTGTTTTTTTTATAAGAGCACAAAAAAAAAAACCTCTGTCAGTGTAAATTCTTCAAAAGAAATTGATTTGTGAGAAGTTGAGACCAAAGGAAGTTCCTTGAATGAGACAGACACTTGGTGCCCAGAAAAGGAGAAGGAAGATCAACAGTTAAAGGGAGGAATAAGAAATGAAAAATAAGAGAGGAAATGTAGAAAAAAGAAAGATAACTAATTCACCTTAATACCAAGATTTGTTCTATGGATGTATTCTGTGCGATCCTAAAGAAAGGATCTTATTCTGTCTTTTGGAGGAGTTGGGATTTTTTTCTGAGTAAGTCAGGAATGAATGAGTGTTATTTAGAGTTGATATTATACAAATACATCCAGATCCAGTCCTGCCTTGGTACACAGAACCTGAGCACATCCTTTGTGTGTATAACACTTGGTTTCAGTCTCACAAAGACTAGTTGCAGTGGATTTGCCATATGACTTATATGATGTGTGTATAAATGAAAGGAGAATTAGGTCTTTTGTTTGGGTTTGATTTTAATAGAGAAAATCTGTAGAACTAAACTAAAGCCAGTGGAATGGCAGAGTTGCATTTATGTGTCCTGCAAAAAGCATCTCCCCATTTATTTTTTAAATTTCCATTTGGGATTGCCAAGATACATGCAGTACATGTAAGAAAGCTTTCCTCATCTGAATTAGCAGCGCCAATTTGTTATGTAGCAGCCTCCTAATTTTGAAGGGACTTGCTAAAAAGGAAATCCCACAATCTTGTCACACATATGAAGATAAGTAACATTCCTACTGAATTCTTTATCAAAAAGATCAGTGCAGTTGTATTCCCACGTTCTTATTTCTCCTTTCAATGTATTCCAAGCTCTTTTCCTTTTTTTTTTTTCCAGTGTGAAAGTGTTGTATATTTTTCATGAGACCTTTCTGACCAACTCCCACTAAATCAGAAGGGTGAAGTGAATATATCTGGCTATGTTACAGCCTAGTGGGACGTTTGCAAAATGTTTTCAGCCTTTGAAAGGAGCACTCTGTATATGTACCCACAGAGGTGTAAAACTGTCCAAGAGAAGCAGGCAAAGCACAAAGCGGAGGTTAGAGGGTTTGATACAGATTGTTTTGCCTTTTCAGTCATTCTTCATGCCCTCTCCACAGCTCTCTTTATGCCAAGTGCCTCTCCAGTAATGAACTCAACCAGTCACCTAGATGCAATCCAGAATTTGGTCCAAAACTAAATTACTGAATTAGAAAGTTTTTTTATTGGCATTTGTACCCTTATTGTTTTTTTAACTAGTTTACTTAAGAGACGGAGACAGGCTCTCTGTCCCTGCAAACTATGGAGCTTCATTGTCTTCTTGAGGTGTAATTCATGCAGAATAAGGATGAAACTGAGACCCTTTGGGTTGACTTCTGCAGGTGTTCAGGCTGCTGGGTTCCAGCTTTGTCCCTGTAAAGTGCATAGGCTCTTATGTCAGACCTCAGTTATGGAACATCACACTCACATTGCAGATATATGAAGGATATATTTGGGCACTAAAAATCCTTATTTTACGGCATCTGCCTGCCCTATGAGTTTTGCAGAATTGCAGTCTTTGGTTTGCATTGCTGTGAATTGATTTGGCTTTATAAGGTAAGCTAAAGTCCATGAGTTGTGCCTTCCATGAGGCTGTAGCCTGGAGGACATGGCTGTGAACACCAGGCCATTCCATACCTGATGCAGACGAGGCTCTTTGCCTCAAGCAAGTCCAAAGCTGCATTAACAGAATAGCTGAGGGGCAGAGGATGTGGCTGCACACAAGGTGACCTCCAGATCCTTGCTGGGTTTTGCCAAAAATCGCATTCTGATGCAGCTGTGGAGTGATGAACAGAACCAAAGATGACACAGATTTTTGTTTGAACCAAGTGTTCAGACAAAATCTTCAAACAGCTCAACTTTTTCTTTGTTCGCTCTTGTAAGCAGTGAAAGTGTCTTGGATCTTTAAAAAAATTCCAATTCAGCCATTATTAGGTGAGGATCTCTGTAGTAGGGTATGAAGACGTTCAGGCTTGGCTGACCAAAGTGTTTACCTCCTGGCCTTAAAAAGTGTGAGAAGTTGTGTGCTCCCTGATGGTGTGTTGATGAATAAAGTCAACAGAATTTTTAATATAAGATGCAACCAGTGGATCCAAATCTACCTCTGCTTTAAAGTATGAAATAGATACTTACCTTATAAAGCTAGAAAGCTTTTTGTTGGTAGCCATGGCAATTTACAGGTGTTAAATTAGCCACATGGAACTGCCTAGTTCCCTGATGCAACAGAAATATTTTGAGACTTACCATGAAAAAAATATTAAATCCCTGTGATATAGAGAGTATAAAGTTCAAACAAGAATGGAGAGTGCAAAGTTATATGCGTATTTCTATGAAATTTCGTAAAATGGGATTTCACACTGAGTAATTCAACCTACTGCTTCAACCAAAGTAAGGAATGTAGTTTGATATTTTCATTAAATGCGAAGTATTTGTAGATACTGGTGGCAATTAGGTGTTGCAAATGCAGTCATCAGTTTGAAACTGAGCATATAAAATGGTATTTTAATAAAAAATACAGTCACCTTGGTACCTGAATCTACCCTTATTGTATTGCATGGCAGACACTCTCTGCATTAGGCTGCAGTCACAGGTTAACAAGAAGGGAAGTTTCAAGGCACAGAATTAGCTACAGGAAAGTTCTCCCATTATTGAATGAATGCAATAAAGACACAGCAAAATTTACAAGGAAAAATTTAATAAAATATTGACTATAAAGGCTACAACATTCTGTGTCTGCTCCATAGCTTATATCCAAAACTGTGCGTGTTCAAAAGTCCATGCAAATTGGACTTAATTTACTTTGCTTCTATTTCCTTCTTCAGGAATATGAAGTGAGCACAATAATTTTCCTTTATTTTATCTATAAATGGTTTCCTATATAGGAGCTTATTAAAAAGGAGGCAGGGTTAGGCTGTCCAGGATGTTAGAGTGATTATGCTTGGCAGCACAAGAACAGGCTGAGTCCAAGGCCCTGACTGTTCGTCAGCATCTTGCCAACACCGTGGATTCCCCTGATCAGACTAAGAAACGTACGGACAGTGACAAGTGGACTTTTTCCCAGCTCTATTTTTGTCATTGCTCCCAAACGACAGCTTTTGGTACAATATTAATCTTTGGCTGTGTAGAAGGTAATTGGAATTGCCATGCCGAACTCTGCCAGGGATCCCCAAGTTTCTCTGTTAAGTTTCCATATTAAAAAAGTTACTTTCGTTGCAAATATTTCTATTGTGAAACAAGAGAGGGAAAAAGAGTGTTGCTAGGGAGGCTGTGCCTTCTGTCTTTTTTTCCAGAAAAAGCTCATAAGGTGTAGGGGACACAAATGGCTGCACTCCAGATGGTTTTTAAGAACATAATGGTCCAATCCAGACACAAAAATTAAGCTAATTTTATGTCGCATCCCTCGGACCCATGATAAATTAGCCAGATGTAGTTTACTAGTTTATAGTGTATTGATTTTCCTATTGCATTCCATGACTGTTTATCAGTGTGATTTTGACTGGAAATGGTTGCAGCTTCTGGGTTGCAACTTCTCCCATGATCACAGTTTTCTGGAGAAATGGCCTATCGGGGGACCTGCACCTAGTTAACACCATCACAGGAAAAAACTTGCCAACTCAAGATGGATAATGTGCTAGGGGTAGTGGTAGCACTTTGTCCTCCATGGGCCCAGGTTTCAACGTCTTCTTCCAAAAAAAACCCTAGGAAGTCAAAGGAAAGTTCTGGCACCTGGGAGGAGCTCTGTATGAAGTGTTTTGCACAGTTTTACTTCTGCAATAGTTCATAGATGAATGGGGGAATAATGACAGGGCAAAATATATTACTTATGTGTAGAATGGTCCAACTGCTTCCGAACCTTATCTGCCATTTTCCTGCATCCTTGTTATCTTACAGCCCATGGTGGTCCACAGTGAGTTCGCCTGTATCCTCAGCCACTAGACAAAGTGACTTTTAGTTACTTTAAAACCTGTGCTGTTGGTGTGCCAGCATTGTCAGTGACTCCAGGCAGTGATTAAACACAGGAGTATTTTCCCCTACATTTATGAAAAATAAAGATATTTGTTTTGATTCCATCACTGTCACCTCATTAGGCACCAGGAAAGTTAGGTTATACATTGAATCAGTTTTGCACTTGGTTTTGTTTACTTTTCATAAATTAACATGGTAATTCACTGTAATAAAATTCTTAGTTTACACAAAGATATCAAAAGGCATCGTCCATTATTCTCCTTAATGTTACAGCTTTAGAATGTGCCATGAAAAGCTCTGTTTATATTGCAGCTGGATGGAGCACTTACCACAGAGCGTCACATCCCAGATACTCTCTGCTGTTCTGCTGCAGAGAAATGTCAAATCATGAAGAAAAAAAAAAAAAAGGATCCCACACAACTATCAACACCCCCAAAAAATAAAAAATCACCTTCTCCATTAAAATGTCTCTTATTGCACTAAATTAATTATCCTAAATTCTGCCTATTTCTGTTTGCATTTCTGTTACTTGACCTCACAGGTAGCAATGAGGTGAGCTTCTGCAGGCATGAGAAGAGAAGATCCTATTACCTGCAGTGGTCCCAAGGGCTGTTCACAGTCCTTAGAGCAAGAACCATCTGCAGTGAAGGCAGAACAGAATTTGGACAGATTGTGCACTTTATCATTGCAAACAACTGATCCTTTACCATCAAAGGCATTAAATGCTCTTCAGTCTCTCTGCGCCTTAGCAGATTTTGGATTCAGGGTGCCCTTCTCTACTGACCCAAAATGGTTTTGTTCTCCAAAGAGAAAATGCTTTGTACTGCCTCTAATTTCTGATGCTGCTTGGTGTTTGAGAACATGTTATTTCTTTCTGCTATGTAGCTTTGCTTTGGGGTTTAAGGCTATAGAAGAAAATATCTAGCTTGTTCACTTCTCACATGTGGAAGTGAGTTACTGAGAGCAAAACAAAGCCTAGCTTAAGCTTCTGTTTCTTCTTTCCTCTCTCTTTCCTCTTTAAGGATTGTTTATGTTTGCCTGACCTGCAGGGGAACTGGAAGTGCACTAGATGATCTAGCAAAGCACAAAACCTCCACAAGTATGTGTGCTTTATTTGTGCCTCCTCTGAACATTCTTGGGGGAAAAAAAAAAAAAAGGCAGGCAGAAAAAGGAAAGCATTTGATGGGTTAAAAATTCACTATTGTGCTTTACATCAGATAACTTTCTGGCCTATATTCGCACCAGTCTCAGCTGATGTCATTGAATGGAGAGCACAAGGCAGATGAGATCCAGCCATGCTTTGCCCCAGCATACAACAAAAGCACCCACAAGAAGAGATTTTCTTCTGGGCTTTCGACATTGATACTTTAAAAAACTGGAGGCATATTTTGAAAGACCATTTTTATGGACAAAACTTTTTCAGAAGTTTTATGAGCATGTATGGAACACATACATTTAAAAACCTTGCAGGTTTAATTTTTGAGATTGAAGAATAAACACTATGGCACTTAGAAATAGGCTACTAGTGAGACCTTTCATCTAAAATACACAAAAATCTTGTATCTCTGATGGATGGCACGATGACAAAGAGTAATTTTTATTAACTTCTGTATTATCACTCTATGGATCGTGTCCCCAGGCTGCCCAGAAGCACATTAGCAGGTGGCTGGGACCATCCTACTCCACCCAGATGGTCCCTTGCCTCTCTCCCACTCCTGAGATGCTCCTCTTGCCATGAGGGCTTCTTGTTGGACATGATCCTAAATCCACACAGTTTATGGAAAGGTTTCTACTAAGGTCAACTGCTTTGGTTTGAGTCAGTGCACAGAGGCACTCTTGAATTTCGGGAGTTCAGAATGAAGTCCTGAGCCTCCATCCCATGTTGAGAGAGGTGAGGAGGAGGATGGTGACAGGCGTGGCAATGACTGTGAGGGCCAGAGTGGCTTGAACTCGTTCCCTACCTTCCCCCTCCTGCATTTTAGGGATTTTTATGGAAAACACATTTGTAATGTATTCAATTGCATCTATGCAGTGGAGAATTAGATTGGCATAAAGGTAAACAACTGGCAAATTATTCATAACTCAAAATCTGCCTGATGTCTCTTTGTTCCAAAACTTTAGAAATTAGAGACTGCTCACCAGATGTTATAAAAGAAATTACTAATTTAACTGCTAAACTGCTAAAAGGCTCACTCTAGTAATATTTTCTTGCAGAAAATGTCTGTGTCTTGTTAAATGTTTATTGAATACTGTAATTATATTACATTTGCTGTTAAACGATATTGACATTTTTGAATAAAAAGGGGTTTTTTTTGTGTGTGGGGGGTTTTTTTTAAATCCAGGCAGGATCTATAACATGAACATCTGGTTGCAACCTAATGTGTGGCATTGAAACAAAAAAACCCCTCCCCACCCTCAAAGAAAAAAGCCTTCTGCCAATGTTTTTCTCTGTGTATTATTTTTTCAAAGTAGCTCCGGCTTTTGTAGCACCAGTTATGATTAAGTACCAGGACTTTCTCACTATCAGCAAATGTTTAAAGGCAAGTAACCAGCAAAGCTTCAGCAAGCTGATGGTTGGTGAAATAAGGATATATTTAGCAATGAAACAGCTGTTTCTTGAGCAATAACCGAGCTGTTTGGCTTTGAGAATACCTGTTAGAGTTATTAATCATACTAAAAAGTACAGAAAAACCCAAAACCCCTGACTCTGGAAGGCATGAAACAGACATTTTAAATGCCTTTTTTTAAAATAAAAAAGGTGGCTTTGTCACTATAACAAGTGTAAGGGGGAAAAAAAACCCCAGGGAATGGGGTTTGGAATATTTTAGAAGTACAAAGGTATTAAAACTGATTAACTTAATATTCCTGCCAGCTGCCAATCAAGTTTCTTATCACCGTTTAATGGACTATGCTCCTGTAAAACTCTTGCAAAATGCTTTGTAGCGTAGTAATTTCCCCATTTATTCCCTCCCCTAACTCTTCCTGTTGAATTACTGGGAATGGTTCAGATGTGATGCTGACTAACTGCACCACTCCACGTTCATTTAATTTTTCCCATTTCCTATTGGGTAATGGAAGACAGAAATTTGGCTCCCTTTGGCCTTGGGACCTATCCATAACTCAAGGAATGTGATTTCTACTAGAGGCTAGAGTAAAGAATACGTATAAAATCCTACCATCTAACTGGAATGTTAAAGACAGACTTTCTCTCATAGGGTTTCCCTGTCATGCAGTGGATTTAATCAAGAGAACCAATTACAGCGTGCTGGTCCCAAACAGATGCGAGACACAACTCAAGTATTTAAGTTGCAACTTTTGCTATTCATAAAGGTGTTTCTGGCTGGGAACATCTTCAAAAGCAAAAGTTTTCTTGTATGTAGATATGACCCAATCCTGGCTGCTGTATATGCATAAAAAGTAATTCTAGTGGCTCCATTGTTATTCCAGGTGGTCCTACACTGCACAGCTGGAACCACTGCAAGAAAGACCCATGTACGTACAAAGCACATGTTCTTCGGACAATGCATTAATTCATTAAAAAATGGATAGATACATTTCTTTTGGCTAGGTTTTTGGATTTTCTGACTTAGGGTATTTGAGTTTTCTTTTGCTTTATTTCTTTTTTAAGAAGAAGTAAATAGAATAAAACTCATATATTTTAAACATCATAGACCTGAGCTATTTTTTTCAGCTGGAATTGAATAGAGCAATACTTTTAAATCAGAATGCAGTATTCTGACCTGTTATAATTCCATGTTTCATTTATAGGAATCTGAATTGGAGAAGCTACACTTTTTTATTTATATCATGACTTTTTATAAAACCACCCATATGAACAGAAATGTTCAACAACGAAAATAGCTCAGACTTCTATCAAAGAATTAACTCATTCATTGAAGGTGACATGGACTATCATAGCTAAAATCTGCTCCCATTTATCATGGTTTACATTTTTCATATTAAGAGTAATCTGCCTGCTGCACTGCAGAATGACTTGAGGGTCTGGCACCATTCCCTCCCAGACTCATGTGATGCAGGATGAATCTGCACACGTTTGCCCTGGGGCTGGACATTCCCTTGCCTTACTGGATATAAGCTTGCCTTTCTCCTTGCAATCCTTGTGACTTTGCCACACTTGAAGAGGTTTTGGGAAGGAGGCAGTTCATTAGGAGAACACATCATGATCCCCTTTTAGGCCACCCCCAGCATTAACCTGCTAATGATACCATACCATCCAGAAAATAAATCACCTCAGCAGTTAAGCATATGATAAAAATGTATTTGGACTCAGTGAATATTACACCAAGGTATTGTGTCCACATACACACAAACAGCTCACAGAGAGACAAAGCAGCACTGAGATATTCTTATATATCAGTGGAATCATTCCTACATTGCAAAAGGTATTTTTGTTTTCAGATTCTCCGTTTCCCCCAGAACAACACCGTGACCTAGCTTGCACAAGTATTTTCACTGCAAGGGTTTCTTGCAAATCAATTCGAGGACAAAACTTGCATTGCAGGCAACCAAATGCCCACATTATTTCTGGTATGTGAATGGGTGGAGTTTAAGTCTGGTCCTTATGATCAGGATGCCAAAGAGTTGAGGTTTATTCTGTAGTGATTTATATATACAGGCATGACAATACATCACTGAAGGCTAACAGAAATGACCCAGGGAAACAGATTCCATAGAAAAGGTAGCAGCCAGTGAGGACTGAAGCTTGTCTGGATCACTGATGGTGCTGTTCCACATCCCCTTTCAGGGTGGTATGGTTTCACCTGAGGCTGGCGGCTGCTGTGGCAGAGGTGAATGGGGCAGATGAGCTTTTGCAGTGGTTACTGGGTGCCCTGGCAGGCTCAGTGTGAGTCTCCTCCTGGCTTCTCCAAGGGCCTCAGCCTTAGAAACAGAAAAATTGGTCTCGAGGTACAACCAATAGCAACAGGCCTGACATGTTGGTTGTTTTTCTGTGGTTTTTTTCACTCTCTTAGAGGAACATTAAATGCTGGGTAACACTGCATATCATTATTAAACATTATAATGATTACTGTACTACAATCAAATTTATATTTTTATAAGTTTTAATTTTATTCATAGATACACACATACATACACTATAGACAAGTGTATATATTTTACAGGAAGATTAACAGAAAAATCTTGCTTATATTATCTACCTAAAAAGGTTTAAAGGAAAAAAAAGAAGCTAATTGCCTAAGTGTAACCCTTGAGAAAAAAAATAAATCACTATTTATTGTTTCTGAGTATTTTCAACTTTCTGGAGCAAATGTAGATGTCCATTTTTTTCTGGACATGATACGGTATGAATTTTAAAAAGTTCTCAAGAACTTTTTAACCAGCCTAATCATTGCTGAGCAGCTACCCAATGAGCCAAAGGAGAATTAAGACATTTGCCAGGATATGAAACAAATCTGACAGCCTACCAGGGTTCTCAAAGGAGCCCTTCCCAAGCACTGTTCACTCTTTCTTGTTCGTTTTATGGAAAACCACAGGCAAATATTGTCATTTCAACTGCTCCTCATAGGACAGGTCCCAGAACCAGAGGGGAGCAGCTGTTCTCATCTCCCGTCCTGAAGCTGGATACTCTGCAATTGTTTGCCCACATGCCAGTCTATCAAGCTACAAATGCTAAAAACTGTTAAAAGCTAATGACATAATCAATATTTTCATCATTTGTAAAATGACATCTTTTCTGACAATAGGCATTTCTGAAAATTAGCACTATATTAATACATGAGAAAATTTTGAAATTGTTAATTTCTCTGTAATTTTAGCCCTTTTTTGTCCCCACATTTCCAAGCTGATCATGCTTGACATGTAATTTTGCAGAACTTTGCAATATTTGTGCATTGGTTTTCAATGCACAGCATTTGCCATTACCTTCTTTTTCAGTCACTGTTGCTGGCCCACTGAGAGCACTGTTTCTATTGCCTGGCTGAATTAGTATCCTTGTGAAATATTTGTGATCACATCTCTGTTAATTACATTAGAATGAGAACAGGATCGTCTCCACACAGTGAGCATTTATTTTTAAGACTGTACTTAAGTACCATTTATTAAATCCCTTCTTCCTCATCCAAATTCTAACAACATTTTATTAGTGTTCCTATTTATTTATTGACTTTTACAGAGCAAGGATACAAAGTTAGGTTTCAGAACACAAAGCTTTGTTTTATATGCAGTTACTAAATGTAGCTGAATCCAAGGCAAAATATACTAGAAAGTAGAAGACGTCAACTGTTATAAGCTTTTTTTGCCAGGATAGTTTTTATTCAGATATGTTTTCCTTTTCATGAAGAATTCAAACATACTTGCTTGAGCAATACTATTTGCAGGCTTTATGAAGACAGTGATTTTGTTCTTCCAGGTCTTCTTTCTTCAAAGACTTAAATCCATCCTGAAAGTGAGCATCAACTAGCAAGATGTCTGTCTGCCTCCTAACTTCCCACTGCAGGTATAAAAGTACTGTCAAAAGCAGCCTGTCACACATGAGACTCAGAAAAGAGGAAAAACAGTCCTGTCCCTCACAGTCTCTGGGGACAGCAAACCCCAAACTCCTTCAGAATTAGGAATCGTAAAGGGAGCTCCTCTTGAACAGTGCAAACCACAGACAGGCTTCATGCCTCTTTCTCCCAGTAAGCCTGAACAAGATCATTGACTGTCACCTTGTAGTTCATCTCTTTCCACAGTTCAGCTTATTGCAAGTGAGGATACTTTATTCCTTTTACCTGGAGAGTGATGGCATTTTCTAAGACTTGTCTATTTTTTCAACTATTTTAGTTAGTCTAATAAAAGACAATACCTCTCTCTACACATCTGGCCTTGGTTTTACCCTTAGACCATCATAGCTACAACATTACTTATAAAAAACAATGCATCTAAAAAACAATGTCCATTAAAAAAAAAAACAACTTATCAAGTGTAAGTGAAATGTCAATATTTTTGTAATCTGTGAGTGCCATGAGTAAAAGCAGGATGTAGAAATGCTGGTGGTGTGATCCCTAATTGATTTAAAAGGCAATAAAGATAGATTGTCTCTTTTAAGACTCCACACTTTCTTTTCCTAATTCATAATCCCTGCTCTGCTCTACTCAGTACTAATCTCTCATAACACTGATAGTTCTGCATGGATCTCACTCCTTGAAAAGGTCCTTGTAAGGCTTTGTATCTCCAAAACACCTTTCTCTTAGTGCCTACTTGTTCTTGGAAGAATCTTTCTCTTATGTCATGCAAAGCTGAAAATTAAAGTCAATTCCTCTTTCTCAGCCATTATTCCTGAGAGCTAGAAAGATCAAGGCATGGATGATATATCAATAACTGTATGAATATTGTAGTGTTAGAAAGAGCAAATGATACACAATCCTTGAAGTCAATGGAAGGACCAATGGGACTTCAAAGAGGGCTGAGCTCTTTATCCATTTTCAGTTGTTTTGTATATGCTATAGTTGAAGTACTGACAGATTTTCTAAGGATAGAATGAAAATAAACCCATGTTCCTTTGTTTAGGAAGTTCAGGCGTGAGCACTAAATCTGACCTAACATTAGCCCTGCCTCCAAAGGTTTAAGTCATTCTGTGATTCTAAGTATCATCTTTTTACATCGAAGAGTCTTTTGCTGGTGAGTTATAAAAGTTCCCATCATGAAGGAAATCTACATCACAAGGATTGATTTTGTAGGGCAGTCTGTAGGATGGAGGCCAGCTTCATCAAATCCTGTTTTGCTGTTTTATTGTGCATGCTCTGTGTTGCAGAGTGGATTTTTTACATCTTGCAACTAAGCCGATTCCTTTCTGCAGCTTTGCATCTCTTCTTTTCTCGTTCCTTTTACCACTCATTTTATCTGCATACACAAAAGGAGCACCACTTGCAATTCTTTGTTACTAACATCTACATATAGACAGCCATCCACCAGTCATGTTCCTTCTTTACAGAATCACAACTGTAGTCTTTAGGAAGCCAATGCTAAGCCTCACTTCTTTCTTTCAAGGCTTGGAAGGGCATATAAATCATCACACCGGGAGCTTGTAAAGACAACAGTAAGCCAGTATCAACCCGACGTAAATATTTCATGAAGAGCTATCAGCCCTCGAACCATTATGCTTACTGCTTGTTCTCTAGTATTGCAAAGCTATTTTCACTAAAATATACGGAAAGCTATAAAAGTCCCTTTCACCTGATACTGTGATGGCTTCAGGCTCTTACATTGGAGGGTGATCTCATGGTTACAGCAGGGCAAAAAGACCTTTGTTCATTGACTGGTGTCACACTGATTTCCTGCAGGACTTCAAGCAAGTAATCAGAGCAGGTGGAACAGAATGGACAGTGCAAATTTTTTATCAGAGATCAGCATGTACAAACCTGAAAGGGTAAGACATGAGTGAGGTAAAATTTCCTCAGCCTTGGGCACCTGCTCTCCTTGCCTTAAAGTAATGGGATGTACTTTGTTGTTTCTAAATATTATATTTTACTATTTCTTCATTATATCATTATAGTAAATGAATGTTTTCTGGATTGCACTGAATAGGGGTCTTTCTATGAACTTCCATAGATAACCACATGTGCCTTTTCCTTGTCTTTTCCCCACCCCTTCTTCTTTTCAGGTTATCCAGGAAGTTCTCAAGAATCAAATCAAATTAGTATTTCACCATTGATAAAATGAGCTCTATTGTCATCATATATTTACATAATTATTCATTGCTATTGCTCACATAAATATATACATGATCTTTTTTCTGCAATGCTTTCATAAATCTCCAGATGAGGTTGATTCCTTCTGCTGAGAGATTTAATTGTTCGTATATGTTTTCCATGGGAATGATGAAAGCCAGCTAGAATTACTGCTGAGTGAACTAGAGCAATCCTGGATTATGATGAATGGAAGTAGTGAATGATCAGTGACTGATGTAAGCAAACCATTACTGAGTTTGAAGCACCTACAATTAGAGGGACATGATATTTCAATTGAAAGTTGTCATGTCAAACATGGGACAAACACAATACTTGTCTTTTACTCCTGAAAGCTTTTGAGCTTGAAATTAGTTAATCACGAAATGGCATGTGGTTATTACGCAGCAAGCTTGCACAACTTCATCAGAACAGGTCTCATTTACATTGGGAATTAATTTAGCAAGTGAGAGCTAAAACACTGGGAAATGTTCCTTTGGATCTTGAGCTGACCCTGGATACGCAAAGTGCTGCAATCACATTAAAAAATTCCAGTCTTGTCACTAATGAAGAGGTAACCTTTTTTACTACAGCTTCTCATACCTGTTAGGCTTCTGTCTGAAATACCTCAGGAAACATTACTCTGATTTCAGGTTCCTTGTTTGACTCGTTTAATTTGAATCCATAGCTCATTTTTTTATTTGTTTGCCCCATAGAAGACTTGGCTCACAGGCTACGGGGTGGTTGCGTCAGGACATGTCAGGAGGCAGCTGGAAAGCTTACCTCTAAGGATAGCATTTACAGAGCTGATGATTGTACTTAAAAAGATGTGACCCATATACAGGAAATCAGAGAGATAAAGTAGCCCTGTTTGTCTAGTAAAATTCATTTCTAAAGAAATCTAAGAGTTTCTGAGACACAATTCAAAACTGAGTGTGAGCAAGAGGAGGTAAAAGAACATCACTTCTGGTCAAGAAACCAAGCAGGTGAAAATAATTTGCCTTAATTAGAGGAGACAGAAAGTGGACAGAATATTGGATTTTGGAGGCAAGACATCGGGGGTGCAGATCTTTGCCTCCTGTACAAAGCAGTATGTATAATCAGAGTCCTGGTGGCACACAGTGGACCTTAGGTTCACCTCAGTCCTCATTTCCTGAGGTTCTTTTGACACCATTGAAGACGATTAAAGACAATCTTCCCTGGCAGTATTTCAAGAGAGAAGGGATATTATGAAATGCAGCAAGAGCAGAGA
This sequence comes from Origma solitaria, assembly GCA_013397895.1. NCBI lineage: Eukaryota > Metazoa > Chordata > Aves > Passeriformes > Acanthizidae > Origma > Origma solitaria. The sequence goes on along the minus strand of VZRL01003703.1, from coordinate 100,181 downwards.
AAAATAAATGATCATCAGTAATGTCCTTTTAACATTGTGTATGTAGAGGGGTAGTGTGAGCATGTGCACACATGTAAGTAATCTGGATTTAAACTGATTTTTAAATTAAATGCTGTCAGAGGCACAAAATGAACAGAAAAAAAAATGTTTCTATTCTGCATTGCCCTCCCTTGGGTAAGCTTGACTGGTAACAACTGTAGGTAAAGAAAAATAAGAGAAAAGCAATTCATATTGGTGCTGCTATTTTAGGAGAAATAACTGGTAACCAGTTGTGGTGCTTTGTTACATCTCTTTTCCTTTGCTTCTCTAAAGAGAAATAGATCAGGGCCAGCACACTGTATATATTAGCAGGTTAACATACTGGGCTATACTTGCACTTTATTGTAAATGTTTCTGGTACTTCTTCTAAGTCTGTGTTTACCTTGGGTATTTTCTTAGTTCACACATGTGAAATAACAGCTGGGACTTGCCAAAATATAGCAGTCAAGTGCTGTACATGTAGTAGCTTTAAAACTAACACAGGTGTCCTAGATCCCTTACGCAGAATAAACAGAAGCACATGATCAAGAGTGTGTCTAACTCCTCTCTTCTGGAAATGACATGTCTTGAAATGCTTGATCTGACAATTGTGGCCTCTTAAGAAAGAAGCATTACAGAGGTGAAAATGCTGTTGATTTCTACAAACAAGTGCACTGTCTTTATTTTTTTAATATAAATGCATTATCATCATAACTTGGATCTATCTATTTCCACCCCCTTTTTTTTTTTTTTCAACAGAAAGGCAAGTACATTTAATGAGCTCAGTTCACTCCTGGGTCACACCAGAGCAGAAGGACAAGACCTCCATTGCTGGAAAGACCACCCAGAGAGGAGGAAGCTGCGCTTGCCTAGAAGGGAGGTAAGACAAGAAAGTCCCAGCAGTTTTCTTCCAGAGCCCAAGCCATGAGCACCAGCAGCCTCACGAGCAGAAGCCCTGAGGCCCTGGCCATGCAGAACAGGTCTGTTTCTTTTCAGTGTGAGTATACCTCACTTCCTTTGTGCTGGCAAGGCTGTCTGTGAACAAAACTGTGCCATTGCATTGAGCTGCTCAGTGATTTTTTGGTGGCTTTTTCTTTTGTTTTTGTATTCATCTCCATGATTTTACACTGCACTCCTCTTTTTATATCTGAAAGAGAAATAAAATAGGATAGAGTACAGAAATGGTAGCTAGTATACAGAGAGGAGAGACTTATCATGGGTTTGCACAGCTGTAGACAACTAGGAATGCATAAATATTCAATAATCCCCCTGATAACGCACAGGAGTAGTGGAAATCCTGGACAAAATTCTGGGAGGATGACATACATAAGCATCATATTCCCACGGGAACACTTGTGCCATCTTGTTGCCCGCATAATGGACTGGAAGTAGACAAACAAGCTCAGGCACATACAAGAAAGAATAGCAGCAGCTTGCTTCCCCCAAAGAGGTACAGCTTTGCAAGGATGCCCTTAGAGTAACATCCAAAGTACTCCCAGTGAAGACATCCACTTGGCAAGTTCACTCAAGAGGAAGTTGCATTTTCCACAGTAATTCCATTGACCTACACTTTCTCGTGAAAGAATGTGGTTCATACTGTCTGTAAGAATAGAAATTAAGTTGCTGGAAAATGACCATCAACTCTCTGGAATCTCTGTGGAATCTATGTACTCAGTTTAAAAATCTGTGAGATTGGACAGAGGCTTCCAATACTACAAATATAACTAATTTTGACAAGTGCATCTGCACTATTAGTGCTAGCATACAAGTTCCTATGGAAATATCTGGGTGTTTGCTCCAACAAAAATAAAAGCTCAAAAGTTATTTCCAATTACACCATGGAAATGTTTTTCATGAAAAGTATAAAAAAATTATCTTAGTAAGGGTTATTTTTGTAAATGTCCAATGCTAAAAGACTTATTTTCACTGCAGGACTAATCTAAACTAAAGTTCAGGTGTTACTCATGGTTGCACTGGGTCTCTGTGCCTGAAATATTGTCTGCTTTTTCCAGCTGGATCAGTTGATCTGATGAAAGATATTGCTTCTCCTTAGAGTTTACCTTGCTGTTTTTGTAGATATCATAAATCTTGTCGAGCGTTTCTTCCTGACCTTTCCATAGAGGTAAAAGTGTCTTGGATTCAGATCTAGATTCCTGAATACTTTTCTTGTAGATAATGTGATACATTTAGTTTTCCACATTGTGCCTGGCCAGCATAGGATTAGCATGGCATTAATTGATTGCAGGAGGATCAAGTAAGTGGATTAGAGCTGCTTCACAAGCGAGAAAGTTGTTGATCCTGAAGGTAAACTCCTTCAACTGGGGACATGAGATGAAGAAAGGAAAATTTAATGAACTGCTTTGAGAAATGGGAAAAGCTAGACTATGTCCTTGTTTCCCAGTATATTCCAGTTATCTCTTGGGATAACTATATTTTAATAGAATGCCAACTTTCTTTTTAATAAGATCCTTGAAATTTCTTTTAAGCCACCTAAAATGTCACGGCTTTTTCCTTCATTAATCAAAACATGTTTTTTTTAACTTTGGGATGTTTGTTCAGTAGAGCCAGCTGTTTTTCTTTCATTGATTTTCTTTTTAACATGCAGTTGTTGAAAACTTAATTTTTAGTTTAGTCAGCTTTGTTCAAGATGCATTGCTATTCCAAGTAGAATTTGTGGTATGTTTTCTGCAGTCTGGTGTAAGGGATGTAAGGCATGATGGATGATGTTTGGAATGGAAAGATGAATGAATACAGGCATTATCAAAGCTGCTCTCTTGATCTGAAAAGAGAAACACGTTTCTTTGTTTCTTGTTGATAAGGAATTTACAGCAACACAGTGTTGGAAAAAAATTGCATCTGAAAAATAGATGTTTATTTAGACTTAGGACTAAGATGAATTTTGTGGGTTTTGTCTTTTTAAAGCCTTTTGAATACAAAACATTTTAGAAGCGTTGGTGAAGGGGACGTGTTCGTATTTTGACTTTATGATCATTTATTAATCTTTATATGTAAAATTGGCATTTCTTCCACTGGAAAATTTTTCTCCTATCTGTATTAGTGTTGCCCACCCAATGTTAGTAGCAAGCACTAGTTATTCCTACGTTTTTATTCCTGCCTAGGAAGACCCATCAAGCCCTCAGTCACAGTGTGAGGTTGGGGCAGAAGAGACATGGCAGACTGGCAGGGTCAAAACCCACTGACCAGAAGTGATGCAGCTCTGTAACACCAGTATGGCAACACATGGGAATTTATACAGTTTATTTTCTTCATGTTCCTTCTCAGTTGTGTGGGTGTATTTGGCCATGAAAAGCATCATAACGTTTGAGAATGGAAGATACTAATGAAACCAAATCTTTCAACACCACATCCATTTGCATGCTTAATTTAAATACTTCAGTTGTCTGCCCAGTGACTTAATTAGCATGGCATGAAATTGGCATGAAAACTGCAAGTCCCTGCTGTAAAACAACTCAAACATAGGATCTCTTCCACAGCAAATACTTGCTATAAACTAGCTTAAATTCTCAGCCAGCATGAACCAGCATAGCCCTCTATTCCAGATGTGGCTCTAGACCAGCTGAGAATCTGGCCCAAATAACTTTATACTTCCTGTCCTAATAGTGCCACTTGGTAAAGAAGCAATAACAGTAGGCAAACAAGTAGGCAAAACATCAGGCTTCAGAGGTCCTGGAGCAAAAAACGTCCTTTCAAACAGTTTGAAGGCTAAAGAAGTCAAAGCAACCTCATCCAACAGCATAATCCTGAAGAAACAGTGACAAACAGTGTAGTAATCTAACAGCTTCATTCTGAATTGCTGGGTGCAAGCAGATTTGTCCTCTGTACCTGCAGGTTAAATTGTTAGCCAAGACGACTATCTTGCTGATAGCACAAAAATCTCCTAGGGAACAAGCTGCACCTGAACCACCAGGCAAACTCTGACAGGTTCCTCCACACACACCTCTCCACTCATATCCACACTCTCCTCCCCCTTTGACTTTCCTGGTGCTCGTTGCCTGTGAGGGGCAGAACTCTGCACCTCACACGAGGGAATAGCACAAAGACCTGTGAGCTTCCCAGAGTATGGCACTACTGGCTTGGTAGAAAAGCTCCTGACATCGCCACTGATTTCAGGAGGGTTCACTGATGCTCTCCAAGAAACATCTCTAACCTTCATGGCTGTAGAGAAGAACATTGAGCCTGAATTCCCAACAGTTTTTTAAAAAAAAAAGGATAAAAGAAAGGAACTTGCAAAGTTTTTTTGTCAAAGGTTTTTTTGTTTGTTTTTTTTTACTTTCTTGCTTTCTCTCCAGCTGTGACTGAACCCCAGGGCTGCTGCTCTCAGAACAAGAGGCAGCAGTTGGGGCCAGCAAGGGAAACTGAGGTGCACTGGGCTTCTCCTTTCTCTCCTCTTCCCTCTGTCTATCCACACCTGCGGGCAGACTATGGGGCAAGGAGCCCCATTGCAGCCCCCCACAGCTGCAGTGTGTCAGAGCAGAGGACGGGAGGAGGCCAGTGTGGAGCTCTGTGTGCCGACATCACGGGGACCACATGAATGCGACTGTAAGCCCTTGGCCGTGTGTCACCAGGCAGGAGAACGTGCTGCTTCCCAGAGATGCTTTTGTCCATGGCAAGCCGCTTTCAGAAAAGGCCTTCAGACACAAACCCCCAAAAAGGAAAAAGGAAGTTTTGAAAGGTGGGATCTGAAGAGAGGAAGTGACTCATGGGCTCAAAGAGAGATGGGCAGGGAGTGACAGCCCGCCGAGGCAGCAGAAGCGATCCCCAACTGTGCCGAGTCGTGGGAATGGGGGTGAGGAAGGAGCCTAAGGCTGGGGAAGCTGAGTTTCAGGAACAGCTACAGTCCTATGCTTGCCTCCTGGCCATAGGATTCTTAATGCATCCCACCACAGCTGGCTCTCAGGCTTACCAAAGTGCCTGGCTCAACTATGCCTGTGCCTTGGAGGTGACTCCAGCTGCTGCCCCAGACAGCAGAGCCCTATCGGGCCTCACAGGGTGCCGGCCACTGTGCCTGTAGCCCCTGACATGGCCACCCTAAAGCCCCTGGCATGACCACCCTGTAGCCCCTGGCATGGCCACCCTATAGCCCCCAGCATGGCCACCCTACAGCCCCTGGCATGGCCACCCTATAGCCCCTGGAATGGCCCCCTATAGCCCCCGGCATGGCCACCCTACAGGCTCTAGCATGGCCACCCTACAGCCCCTGGCAGAGCCACCCTACAGCCCCTGGCATGGCCCCCCTATAGCCCCCGGCATGGCCACCCTACAGCCCCTGGCATGGCCACCCTACAGCCCCTGGCATGGCCACCCTAGAGCCTCTGGCATGGCCACCCTATAGCCTCTGGCATGGCCACCCTATAGCACCTGGCATGGCCACCCTATAGCCTCTGGCATGGCCACCCTACAGCCCCTGGCATGGCCACCCTACGGCTCCCGGCATGGGCACCCTGCCTTCCCACCTGCATGGGCACACCACCACCTACCATGGCACTGCAGACCTGAATGGTGCCCTTCTGGGGATGGTCCAAGGGGAGGAAGGGTGTCTGCAGTTTGGCTGAAGAACATGAGATTTCTGCCCTGTTTTTCCATTTTGCAAATAGCTATCTTTTGTCATGTTAAAGCAGTAAGAGCAGATGTCGATTGGGTTTTATGGGATTTCATCAGAGATGTGACACGAGAGTCAAGTTTGGGGGTTTTGCGCTGCTCCCTTGCAGAACATGGTCAGGGTGGACTTAGTCTCCACTGATGGGATGCCCTTTTTTACCTGATGGAGGCATGGGCACTTTTCCTTCATTCTCTTCTGTACCTTGTAATCTTTGTGCCCTCTGGTAGAGGGAGTTTTCGCTCCTGATGAGGAAGCTCTAGCGGTCAGGACTTTGTGAACACTGAACGAGGAATTTCCTGGCTTTCAAACAATTTCCCCCCTTAATGATGATGTTCTAATAATATCCTCTTTTTTTTAATTAACTGATCTCTACTTGATCCCTCATGTGCAGAGTACTCAAATAATAAACTGTCTGTAATTCTGTGCTGTTTCTCCAAAAAGGAAGTGAACCAGAGATAACATGATGTTACCTTTTGTTCCTTTTATTTATTTTTTATTGAAGTGTCTTTAATGAGTTATCCTACGGACCAAGCAAGGTAGATCAGATAGAGTGCTCATTTTACTGTTGAATGAGACCTTTTTTTGTTGAGATCAGCAGTGTTACAGAACTCACTGGTGCAGTTGAGATGTACACTGCAGGAATATTATCAATCTAAGTTTTACTGGCTTTTGCTTTGTGGCATTGACCAGTCTATATTTAATATGCACATAAACAGAACTGCATATTAGTCAAGGACTTCAGGCATTGTTTAAAGCAACTTCTTCCACAGTGCACTACAAAGCTAGAACTGGGAAAGAACTATTTCCTCCATTGCTGAGGTCACAGGAGTGAAACAAGTGGTAAGATTTGCTGTAAAAGATGAAAATAATGCCCTACAGTTACATTTGTAAAAGCTGTAGGCAATTACATTCATGCGCACCTCCAGAACCAGGGTTGAAATTTGGTTTGAAAAATGTTGCAATTTAAACCTGTAACTATTCATCAAGGGAAAGATCTATACAGCATCACACAATCATAGCATGGTGTGACTTGGAAAGGACCTTAAAGATCATCTAGTCTCAACACCGCTGCCATGGGCGGGGACACCTTCCACAAGACCAGGGTGCTCAAAGATGGCTTTTTCTTTTATGCCTAAAATGAAAAGGAATGTGTTGTAGGGCCTTTCCTGAGAGCTAATAAAGGTTAAGAACCAGTTCTTGGCTACAGCAAATGGAGCTCATCTAACTTTCATTAATTTTACTCGGTTGTTCAAAGAAACTGTGTTTTCATGTGTCAGGTCCAGCTATCAGATCTTATCTTTTGTCCATCTTCCTCTTAGGCTTTTCTGCAAACTAAACTTTTAATTTTTTCTCATATCTATAAAACTAGGACATGAATCCTGAAAATACTGACCTGGAAAGGGAACAAATTATATGTTGTTTTCTCTACCAACATGCCAGACTTCTTGGGCTTTTCCTAGGGTCTACTTTTGTTTTAGTCAGACACTATTAAACCTTCTGGAAGAACCTTCCTATTAGGTAATTGTAGCAAGAAATCACGACTCATACTTGATATTTTTAGTTTTCTCTGGTAAGAGTGGTCCGGTAAGTCCATTTGGACCATCCACATAGTTCCTTATTGATTTTGTTTTCCAGTCAAGGTAATGCTTAGCTGGATCAATCAGTGACCAGCTGACGGAGAGCCAAATCAGTAGCAAGTTATACAGAATGTCAGTCCAGATTTAGAAGTGCTTCTCCGTGATAGTCATGCAAGCAGTGCTTCATGACACTGTGCTCCTCACCCTTTTATCCAAAGAATCAGCTTTTCCCCAGTGATTACCTTAACCATCAGCACTAATAAGGGAGTAAACACAGGCAGTCATGAGAAGCAGCCTCTGAGGCCATCTCATAAATAACTGCACTTATGGTTTATGCACTGATAGTGTTAAACAGATGCAGCAGTGGAGCTCAAAATTATATTCCCAAATGATTATATATTGTATGGTATATGGCTGCCTACATAAATTTCATCCTCACCTCTAATGTGTATCTTTTGGCATGCTCAGACTATTCTGAGTTATAATTGTCAGGACCAAACTTAAAACACTCTTCTAACGTAGTTCTGTGTGATTCACCCATCACTGTCCAAGAACATTTGCATCTATGTGGATCTTGGTGAATAAGTAATTAGGGTATTTCTTTGAAACCCAAAGACAGCTTAATTCTTACTCCATTTTTTTCATTGCCAACTCTAACATGCCTTCACTTATATTTATGAGAAGTTTGGGGCTCCCTCTGGTGGTTTTTGAAAACCAGAAAACTTGAACAGAACATACATCAAATAAACAATAGTTTTGTGCATAAGAAGTTGTTATAATTTGCAGCAGGCTGCATGCCTAATTCCTCCTCTGTCTTTTACCCCACTTATTTTTGAGCTAGTTTTTTAATAGAGGTCCTTTACTATGGTGATTTATCTTGAAAGAGGAGAAAGGCATAGTGATATATCACAGAGCAACAAAGTCGGTAATTCAGCTCTGGGGCTATGCTTTCAATTAATGGTTTCACAAACAAAACCTGCATGTGTCTGTTAGTTTTTCACCTTATTCTCCTACTAGTTCTTCAGCTCCTACATTGGATTTCAAATTAATCCACAGCTATTTACTATGGAAAAACATGGTTAAATCATTTCATACATGATGGCTACTGTGAAAATTAAGGATAACATAAACAGAGAGTCAGGCCCCACTCTTAAATTTTCATTTTCTCAATTTAGCATTTATGCCTGGAGGCTGAAAGGGAAACAAAAATAATAAAACATTGACCTCAACAACAGGTTTCTCTTTCTCCCCAGGCTCAAATACATGGTTATGCCTTTTGCTGTTGAAAAGCGAACTTGTATAGAAATGTTCCACATTAATGCACAGTTAATTACAAACATACAGAACACGCAAGGTGGAAACTGCTCCTGATCATACTCTGCTTCTGCTGAAGTCAGCACTGGTTTGCAAGCAGCCTGGCAGTGGGCTAGGATTTCAGTGCAGGTGTATGCATGGGGGCTGTGGCCCAAACTCTGCAGCTCTGGGATGCTCTGGTGCTGGTTGTGCATCTGCTGCATGACTGCTGCAGGAGTGTGTGGGCACCCAGGTGACTGTCGGAGCACAGGAATGTCTCTGGGACAGTTCTATCACCTTTTACTATCTACACTTTTTTTTTTTTTTTCAAATTTTTTTTTCTTTTTTTTCTTTTTTTTTTCCCCTAGAGCAATTGCACGATGGCCTGGATGGGAAAGCAGGAAAATACCTTTGATCTCTAAGAATCCAGAGGTATTGTGGTTATACTTCCTTTAGATTTTCCTGCCTTCCTAAGTCGAAAAGCTTTATTTTCCCTCTTTTTTTTTCCCCCCCCCACCACTTGTAGGGAAGGAAAGAAGGGATGACAACATAGAACTGAGAATGTTCTACCTGGGCAAAGGTGTGTGGTTGTATTCAAAATACTTCTAAATTGCTGTAAATTTTTGGCTGACTAATTTGATCCTTCTGTCCCATTTGATTAAAATTCAGGAAACAAAACAGTTGCATTAAAATAACATGACTTCCACCTTTTTTATTTTGATTGTATTAAACAGATATTATTGGATAATTTGTCATTGGCCATAGGAAATTGCCATTTAACTTAATATTAAAGTCAAATTCAGAGTTAGAAGAAGGCTCCAATTCAGCCTGAGTCACATAAAAGGGATGGGCAAAATCCTGGTCCTGTGTCAAAAACGGCAATGATCCCATTTTGTTCTATGGAACAAGGATTTTTACCCAAATGACTTAACTAAAGGTCTTGTTGTTCAACTTTACGTATATAATTATATTTCTGAAATCAGTTGGTAGACTCCATCAGGTGGGCCCCTGTTTCTGAGGATGATACAGGTGTTACTTACCTATTGCAATTAGGAAATGTGCTTTTTAAAAAATTTATTTATTTTCATTAATATTAACTTATTCCACCTAAGGAATTTGTTCAGTGTTTAAAGTCTGTCCTGAGTGCCTGCAAAGGGCTCAGTCCTGCAAGTTTCCATCCAGCAAGGCACTTAGGCATGTCCTTAATCTCACCCATGGGTCTGATCCTCAGGACTTCACCAAACAGATGCTAAAGACCTCAGTACCGTGCAGATGCGACCCCCAAGCCTCCTCTCCACCGGTCTTCTGCAGAGCTTCCATAGATTTGTTATAGTAATATGGTAAGAATTAAGCCAATGGCATTTAAAGCATTGTTATAAAAATACTGCACAAAGATAATACATGCTGTATTGTACAGTGTATCGGTTTTCAAACCAGGCAAATGAAGTTTTCTGCAAGCTTGAGCTCCTTTGTTTTCTCATATAAAAGGGAGCACTCTTGCAGCATCTTACGTGGTTTTGATTATAGCATTTGTGATTCTTTAAATATTTATTCTTCAGCAGTTAAGAAACTTGGTGAAGGGGAACTTTATAAACATTTATCATGGATCGAGTGTTCATGTGGAAGAAAACATGAGGCACTTTAGCCTATAGGGAAGAACAACCTTTTAATAAAAGCTGTGTCCTCAGTTCAGCAAAGCATCTTGTTCAGGACAATTATTGAGTATATGTCCAGCCTTAGACAGATATCCCAAGTTTCTGTAAAAGTTGTCTAGACTACCCAAAATGCATAAATGCTGCCCTGAATTGGTGCCTATTCCCCATAGCTGCCCACGGATCACTTCAGCAATATATGATGTGCCATTCGGCACTCACAGCATGCAGCTCTCCAGAAGACAGACAAGTAAATGTTCCCTTCAGCACCTGAAAGATTTGTTTGCTTTGGGGTGATTGGCAGCAGTGTCATGTGAAACACCACAGGGCAAATTCCATTTGATTAAATAATTATCACATATGACCAAAAAATGTACCATTATGTGTGAACACAAATGTAAACTCCTGAAATTCCCTCCACTTCCTCCCTTGCTCTTTTAATTTCTTTCATAGACAAGTGACACAATTACTGACTTTAAACTAAAAAGGTTCCAGGTTAGAGATGGTACTCAGAACTTAAAATACTATGTGCTGATTAAAAATTTTATACAGTTTATTTAAAACACATTCCCTGAGAAGAACTGGAAAGTGCATCACTCAATGGTTCCCAAGTAGTTTTCAGCAAATTCAATCCCACAGAACATTTCCTAAGGAGAAGCAGGGTCTGAAAGGGGATGGTTTCTGCCTCCTACTGCAAATAATTAGGGTCTCTTTTTCTGGCCCAGTTTTTCCAGGCTCTATCTGGGCAGATTTCCCAGTGACTTCAGTGTAACTAGAACTGTTAAAAAGACTTGCAGGATGGCTTCCAGTTCTCTGAACAGTGAAAGACAATGAAAATGGTTTGTACCTCATAAATAAATACGATCAACCACTAGAGGCACAGCCTGTGATCTAAGTGGGTGCCCAGGGTCAGGGCAGCACAGCTGGGCACCGCTGGCTGCTTGCTGTTACATGGGATCATGCCTGCAATAGTATTGTGGTGAAAACACCATACCTGCTGATATTAAGATGGATACACAGAGAACTCTAGGCCATGCAGACGCCAGTGAAAAACCCATCATCTCTTCCCCACTTCCACTCGTGGCTGCACGTTTCTTGTGCTCCTGTGCCAGCCACCCTCTATAAAGACAGTGGAGGTAGTTCATGGGTCTGGCTGAGGGGATGAGGGTGTCCTGTGATGCTGCAGTGCCACCCTCAGCTGACACTCGCAACATCAGTTGGATAGAGTGAAATAGGAGGACACTTGGAGGGAAAGGTTGGCTGGATTCTCTAGCTGGACTGGTCTTTCTCATTAAGTTTCTTTGCTTTATTATTTTTGTTCTTGTTTTAGGCAGTTTCAGGATGAAGGTCTGGCACAGCATCTTCTGTCATCAATGGGAGCCCTTCCTCTGACTTGCAGAAAGAGAGGTCGTGTCTTCTTTTGTGATTTTCAGTTTTTTATTTTCTGAAATGCTTTGTCCAACTCAGTCTCGATACCTTCCAAATATCACTTTGCCCACAAAGGCTATGCTAAAGGAAAAGTGATTACTGATATCTGCTTGATTGGGCAATAATTGTCAATTCTGGGCAGATTTATTTTAAAAGTGGCATCACTCCACCTTGGTCAGTATCTTTTGCTGGGATTACTCCAAACAAGTTTGACCTGTTGAAATGTAATGTTTCTCATACTAGTTTCCCAAACTACTGAGGCTGTTGCTATTTCAGGTGGCTTAAAAATATGTGCACAGTTTGTACTTTGAATGTTTAATAAGCTTAAAACATGAAATATATAATGCAGTTTGAACTTTCTAGTGTTATTTCATCACCAAAAAAGCAAAGTCTTGAGGCTCAGCAATTGCCTTTGTCAGAATGTAAATTCCAGCATGTAATACCCAGGCTGTATGTTTCAGGAAATCAGTATTAACCTATTAGTATGCAGTTTTCCTTGGAGAAAAGCCATCTTCACACTGAGCCTGTATTCCTGCTTCAAACCTTCCTGTCACTGTTCCGTATCCACGACCCAGCCTAAGGCTGCCTTTGACGGTTCTCCAGCCATTTCCTGCATACTGCACTAGCACTAATTGAAAATTTGGGTGGCCTTGCTTATTTATTTTCCTGGAATGTAGTGGGTTATATTTTCATGGCACTTTCTCAGCAGTGCAACGTTTCAATTTCAAAACCACTGCAATATGAGGAAAAGTAACTCCCAAAATTAAAAAAATAACAATAAAAAGCAGCATATCTTTGATTAATTTTTACAGTAGTTCTTTTGTAAAAATATATAATGGAAAAAGAATTCAATGTTGCTTTTGTCTCTCAAGATCAGAGGCAAGAGAAGCAATTTAAATACATGTACAAGATGATCACATGCAGACACAATGAGGCATGAAACTTTAAATGTACAGATGCCATGGAAATGAAAAGATAATATAAAGTGTGTTCTTTGCAAGTCTTGCAGAGTTCAATAGCTACATAATGTGTGTGGAGGGAAAAGAGAAACAGCCCCCCTACACTCTCTAGGAAAATTCCAGCTATGTCTGGATGTGCCATTAGCACTAGCGTGGTGCTTTGCTGCCCTGGATTTCTGCAGGAATGTAATTCCACAGCAGACAGGGTTAGTATATCACCGTTACCTCCATGCTTGGAGCTGCACGTGCTGGGACATGAGTACCTGTGTTAGATTTCAAGTTTTGATTAAAAAAATTCACCAATCCCTTGACAAATTTTCAAGTCTACATAATTCTTTTCAGGCCTAATTATTCTGTTTTATGGTGGTTTTTTATTGTGTGGGCAAAAATTAAAGGTTGGCACAACCCTGTTAATTTTTTTCCTAATACACTAAGTGCAGCTATTGAAGTCTTTTGGGAATTATGTTTTGTTCCCAGAATTCAGGCATAAGGAAATGTTTAACAATAAATATGCAATTAAGGTGCTGATCTGTATCTCAGAAATTGGAGGAAGAGTGAACTGAAGATGGAGTCTGTTTTTACCTACAGGCTCATATCTTTAGGATTACCCAACTATTTGAATTTATAGACGTTTCAGAACGGAGATAAAACTGGATGCTGAGAGGAAAAGAAATTTGAAAAAACAAAATGTCTCTCCTATTTCTGAGTTTTCAGGAAGCCATTTTCGGTTTTATCTATAGCTCTGACATTTGGAGACTTTTTAGTCAAGTACCAAACATTTCTTTCAATTTAGTGAAGTAACAAAATGAGTAGGGTGGGTTTTTTTGTTTGGTTGGTTTATTGTGGGGTTTTATTTTGGGGTTTTGTTGTTTGTTTTGGTGGTGGTGGTGATGTTTTTGGAGAAGTTTGGTTTTTTAACAGAAGTAATCTCAAATCAAAATGTCAACCCAAGCACTCCTCCATATTTCCATTTCCTTCTTTGAAAAGTTGAGATGTCCCCACTGGGGAAGTTCAGATTTTAACTGGACCTCTCCAGCTTGTTCTGAAACCCATTTCCAAACTTCCTCATGATACATTTCCCAGCGAGATGGTTGATTTTGGCAGTTAAAAAGTGTACCAAGGTTTGTGTAGCAATCCACAAAAGTGTATCTCACATGCACATATTGTGCCTCATTACAATTAACAGTGCGTTCTGGCTCCGCTGGATATTAAAAATTCCCTGAGGTGAAGTGCTGAGCGAACTGGGATTACTCTGCCTGGAAAAAAGAAAGCTTCAGGGTGACCTAATTGCAGCCTTCCAGTACCTGAAGAGAACTTACAGTAAAGATGTGGCAACACTCTTTACGAGAACATGTAGTGACAGGACAACAGGGAATGAGTTCAAATTAAAAGGTTTAGATAAGATACTAGGAAAAAATTCTTTACAGTGAGGGTGGTGAGGCACTGGAACAGGTTGCCCAGAGAAGCTGTGGTTGCCCCATCCTTGGAAGTGTTCAAGGCGAGGTTGGATAGGGCTCTGCACAACCTGATCTAGTTGAAGATGTCTCTGGCTTCAGCAGGAGAGTTGGAACTAGAACAACTAGAGCTGGAACTTAACCTTCCAACCCTAATCATTTCATCATTCTATGAAGGGTAACAAAAGTGAGTAATTGAGCACTTCGCTTTTTTATTCACAGCTGGTTAATTTTGCCTTGCAAATGAGAGCAGCAATCAATTGTGAAAGATGGGTTGAAATGGAAGAAGACAGCGCTCCCCCAGCCCTGTCTCTCCACCATCCGAGTTTCTCTACCTTGCTGTGGATACAGTCACACCATCAGCTTGGCATTTGGCACAGCTGAGACTCAGCACAGAACAGGAGGGATCTTGTGGTGGGCACATGGGGCACTTTTAGAAGTGGGTTTGCTGCATATAGAGGTTGTACCTCTTACCATGCTGAACAATAACTAGCGATTGTCACATTCACAAATGACCACTACTAGCTCCTCTAATTTTGATTTTTTTTTTCTGCAAATGCCTTTGAAGAAAACACCAGGATTTCTGTCAGATCATGACTGATGTTACCTTTCACTGCAGCTGATAGCTTTGGGAAATGGAAAAGTGGAATGGAAATTATTCTAGCTAGTTTTCACATGCCATCTTTTTTTTTATGTGGCTAAAAATACTTACACAATAAAAAAAAATGTTTAATCCTTCTGTTTGCTCTTAACTGAATCATGACACAGGTCTTAAGTAGGCAAACATAAGGATATCAGCATAGAAGGCTAGCCAGCACACAGCAAGAGCAAAACACAAGCCTGATGTTGAAACTTGTTGCACAGAGTGGTTAACGCACCTTATGAATGTGCCTGGTACATCCTTCCTCTTAAGGAAAAGAATGACTATAGTTCCAGGAATAGCATTTTCCCTGGAGGTGCTTTAGCCACTTCTTAAAGACTTCCAGTGGACAAGGTTCGATGGATTCCCTAAACAATCTATACCAATATTTCATTGTCTTTAGTGTCACAGTTCTTCCTAATGCTCTTTACCATAGTGTCTCCTATTCATCAGCCTGTCCCTCCCACATATGGAAAACTGACCCTTAACCACTGCTGTGCAACTTTTATCAGGCTTTCAGAAGTGGTTGAATATTTCCCACAAGCAGGATTAGGACATGCAAAACACTATTACTTTTATTATTATCATTGTTGTTGTTATTATTATTGTCATGTAGAAACAGGACAGAATATTAATTATAAATGTATTCAGATATTAACCATATTTTAAAATGTGTGTCTCAAAGAATAAAGTGAGTCAGAGCCTCAGCTATGAGCTGAACAGGACAGGGGACTGTATAAGGCTGAGTCCAACAGGCTACTTAATGTGCAGGCTTAATTTTAAGTATATGAGTTCAGTACTTTTGGTAAAGTGAATAATAGACCTGAAAGTGTTTTCAAGTTAATGGGAACTCGTAAGTGCTTTCTTGGATTACAGCCCAAGAGCTCCACACATTGCAGGGCTAAATACAGATTTAACAGTCTAAATTTAGGCCTCTGTGTTTTAAAACACTGGCTAACATTCTTCTCAGAAATTTCTGTGGAAATTGCCGTAAATCTGAAGTCAAGGCCAAACATCTCTTGGACTTCTCCATCTAAGAATAAATGTCACTAAGAAACATTAAAGACTAGAACTGTACCTCATTAAAATCAAATATTGTCATGTGTTTAATGGGTTTCAGATGAAGTTGTCTAATCTGGTACCTTAGATCATACATTTAAGGCATAGGTCAAGATTCACATTTTAATGTCAATTGCTTGTCTGAGACATTAAAATAATTTTGTCTCTAAAAGGAACTTCAGAACTGTATCTAATTGATGTAAAATGCAACCTCTTGCTAACAGCACAGTTATGATACAATTCATAGCTAATTTGAGTGTAAACTATCTAAAAAGTAAAGTTTTCAAAGACCAATTATACTTGGCTCAGATTGCATAGTTTCTCTATCTGCTTTTTACCATTCTCATCCCCTTTTTCCAAGCCCTATTTTGTAATTTTCCTTTTCTTTTTCACCCTAGGAGGCTTAGAAATCAGGTGGTTGGGAGTAAGAAAAGAGGAAAGAAGAATAAAGAGACAGGGAAAATTATTTTTAAAAAAATTAATTAAAAATTAAAAAAGGAAAAAGAGTAAACAAGAAGGTATTTAGTAATAGATGGAATCTTCATTTGTAATATTAAACACAAGAATTCCTGTATCATTTCCTTTAAAATAGATACAGTTTTGCAGAGACACTGAATGGGGCAAGTGAGAGAAATCCCTTGATTCCATGCAAATGAGCCCAACTGATAAGTAAATAATAGTTCTTTGTTACTCCAGTCGATTTTCACTAGGACACATTAGGAAATGTTGGCTGCTACCGAAGCAGATAAGTTCCCTTATTGTGGAGGGGAATTGAGGTGCTCAGGCAGCAATGAACTGTCCCATGGGTACAGTTCAATTCAGAGCAGGAGATTTGATCTCTGCTCTCACTCAACACAATTTCAGAAGTCTGAAAAAATACCTGATGAATAGCTTTTCCCTGCTTATTCCCAAAAGTATGGAAATCAAAGCAGTTGTGCCAGAGTTTGTTCATGTGGAAAAGAGAAACAGAGTCTCACCTGGAATTTGAGGGACAAAACATGCCAAATAGTCTTTGAAGCAGGACATTTCTTCTTTCTTTTGAAAAAGAAACATGGCAAAATTTTAAGTTGGTTTAGATTTCAACTTCCCCCACTTATTGCTTTAAAATACACACAGTACAGAAAGGTTGATCCCAAGAAGTATTTAAACTGATGCAACTTAGTAGTGTCACCCTTGACAGAGCTGTGGTATACAGCATTCAGTATTTTTAGCTGCACAAAGTAATTTAGTAATTTGTTTCACTGGTGCTGTTTAGAGAAACAATGCCTCTGGGTCAGTAGTGCACAGATTCCTTGGATAAGCCTTAAAAGGGAAGAACTGGGGTGGTGTTAGCCAAGAAAGTAAAAGAGTGAGAGAATTTTGTGTACTGTTGGAAATGGTTGAAAGTGCAAAGACTATATTTTTTGTTTGATGTGGAAAAAGTGACTGTACGTGTTCTGGAAGAAAACTCAAAATATTGTGTGCATTAATTTATATATTGTTTCTCTTGAAGCATACCAGAAATCATCTGGGAGAAAACACTGATCAGTAAGATGTTTCTTTCTCTCTAGTCTTTCAGTGAAGATAAATATATTTCACTTCATAATGAAAGTTTCTGGCTTAAGTTCCCAGATAATGGTCAAAATGTTGCCAAGGTCAAAGAACTTATTTCTGTATCTATGTATTAAAAAAAAAAAAAAAATAGAACCATAAGATTTAAGGAGGGCAGTTCCTGGACGTTGGTTTGACCACACAGACCCAGCTGATTTTCAATTCTTTTCCCAAGACCAGCTGCTTGAATTGAAATTCAAGCAGATGGTCTTGGGAGCAAAATATAATGCAGGAAATCTGTTTGGAAATCAAAATATCTGTATGAATTTTTCATAAAATCTATGGCAACTCTTAGAAACCAACATCTACAGGGATGTTCCATTGATGGGTCAAGAAAATAAAGGGAAGTGGAACCAATGAGGTGAAGAAAGGTTGTGCAGTGATTATAGACTTGTTAGAGCTGGCAAGGATGGGTTGGGCTTCTTGGCTCTGCTCCTGGTTCTACTGCCTTGGCTTTGGCAGGTTACTGATCTCCAGTTCAGAAGGCACAACATGGTCATGAAAGCAGCCCTCTTAATTTCAAAAAGGCTTAAAATTATGTACTCATAGAAAAACAGGAGGAGCTGGTGAGATCAGGTAGATTCAGTTTGTGGAAATTATGAAGCAAACCATCTGTCTGCATTACAAGACAGACAAATAATGATGAATGTGGATTTGTCAAGAACAAATCCTATTAAACCAATAAGACCTCCTTTTAAAAAAATGTAATAGGTGTTATACAAAGGAGATGAGTATTAAAAAGTCATATATCTTCATTTTAGTAAAGTTTTTGACCATGTTTCTTGTGAATAAGAAAAGAAAATATGGTCCAGATTGAAAATCCCATGGTGTCAGAAAAGGTAGGGCTGAGGAAGAGTTAGGAAAATGGGCCATTATCAAATGGAGAGATGTCTTGAAAAAGGTGTCTCAAGGGTCTATTCTGTATCTGATATTCCTTATAAAATATGCAAAGAGCAGAGTGGAGATTATGCTTGATATACTTGAAGAGAACATGAAGAAGAGAGCAGATAAAACAGCATTAAGAGAACAGAATTAGAATTCAGAGGGAATTTGTAAAACTGGTCATGGGGTTTTTTTAAAGAAAAACACAAAAGATGGTATTCAATAGGTGCAATAGACATATTATCATCAGTTCCCCAGATACAGGAAGGGGAAAAGTAAACAGGATTACAGTTGCCTAGAAAAAATGTAGAGTGAATCACAGGCTAAGCATGAGACACCACTGTTACACTGTTGTAAAAAGGAAAATGCCATACAAATGGGGTAGAAACAGGAAAGCAGCCTGAAAAATAGGCAAAGCGATTATTTTGCTCTGCTACCCTATGGTACAGCTTCAGTTTTAGTGTTCTGGGGGTGTTTTTCAGTTTTTCACCTGAATCATGCTTGGCTTGGGGAATTGGGTTTCCAGAAAGACATTGGGTGTCTGCAGAAGAGCACAGGGGACTTCAAGCTCCATTACCAGTTCAGAAAACATTAAATATCAGGATATTAATGGGACTGTTTGGAATAATGAGGAAAAGAAGACACAGGGCCTTTAAATATGGCAAAGACTGCTATAGGGAGGAAGCAAAGAGTCTGTTCTCAGGGCCAGCAAATACAGACCTTTCACTAACAGACTGAAATTGCAGTAGGGAATATATTCAAAGCATGCATTAGAAAAAAAGACCTCTAGTGGTAAGGGTAGAGAAACCCCAGGAAAGATTGCCTGAGGAGATGGCAAAAGCATCATACTGGGAAGCCTTTAAGAACAAGATTGAAAAAACAGTTATGTTACAACAAAAGAGTAGTTGATCCTGTCGTGGGACAAGGAAAAGGACTAGAAAGGTTGATTTCTTAAGGTCATTTTCAACCTTAAGCTTCTTAGCTTTTTTCTGTTCCTCAGATTTCCCTGGTTATAATATTCACCTCAGAAATTTAAACAGAAGTAGGAAGAGGT
This sequence comes from Origma solitaria, assembly GCA_013397895.1. Lineage (NCBI taxonomy): Eukaryota > Metazoa > Chordata > Aves > Passeriformes > Acanthizidae > Origma > Origma solitaria. The sequence continues at coordinate 80,955 of VZRL01003703.1, read as the reverse complement.
CTGGTTTGGATGTCCACATGTCAAAAGAATTTAGGCAATAGCTGCAAGCTTGAAGGCATTCAGAAAACAGTTCTGGAAAGGCACTTACACAGTGCAGAATCAAAGTTAATCCATACAGTTTGTCAAGGGAAGGTGAAGGAGTAAATCCGCTGCATTTTACAAACATCTTCAAAAGGCAGATATTTCTGTTAACAAGAAGCAGGCTTGCAATGGACAGGTGCTGCAGCTAGATGAATTTACCCTTTCAAACAACATTTATATTTCTATCAATTATTTTTTACACGTTAAGGTAGCGTGGTACGTGTTAGGGTAACCACTGAGAAATCTTCAAAAGTGCAATGATGGATTTGCCATTTCCTCAAAATAAATAATTATAAAAAATAAGGTTTATTATGTAAAATAAAATGAAGATGTCTTTTTAAAAAACAACTAAGAAAGACCTTGGTGTGGGAATGGCTGGAGGAAATTCTACAGCTTTCAATATTCAGGTTAGACAAGATGATCATAATAATCTCTCTGGCTTTCAAATCTGTTTACCCAACTTTGTAGAGAGATGTAATGTTTACAGATCACTGTCAAATCTGCATAAATGGATTAGAAAAAGGCATGAATGAGCAATTACTCTTGTGACCTCTATGAGGTATAACACTTACTATTTACCAGGTCATTACATTACAAATTGTCACTTCCTTCCTCAGTTTTAAATGCATAGATTAATCTCTTTAACAGCATCTGGAAGTTCCACAGAGTAATATATTTATATTAGCAGCATTCTATATGACAGAAAATATATACTATATATTATGGTATATACATCATAAGTTATATATATGTGACAGATATATATATATATTTTAACCACACTAGTTTTCTTCCTTTTGTTCTAAAGAGATATGTGAGGTGGTGTTTCTTTTCTCCAGCGGATCACATCTGCAGTCAGTCACTGTCAGCTTTGTTCTGGAGTCACCGAAGGGGTAGGTGATGGTCACTAAACATCGGCTGGGGAAACCACCCACAGCAGATTCAACAAAGCGCACCACACAGGAAGTTCTTCATTGATAGTATTATCCAGGGGCCCCATAGATTACAAGATTCCTGGATGCTGCTTGTGGAAATAGGAGGATTTGCCTGTGTGAATCCCTGCGAAGAAACTACATATGCCTATTATAAGGCTTCTGTTGTTGCAGAGTTTATCCTGATAGTGCTATTCTGACAAATTCCCAAGGACCATGATCTGCATAAAAACACTGCTGAGCAGCCTTTTAGAAACAGCAGCTTAAAATGTCTAAAGGCCAGGTGACATTTTCACAAGCAAAAGATCTATCAGCTTTTCCTCACTTGGGGGATTAACACTGGGCAGGTTCATACTTTTCAAGTTCAGGTTCCCTCTTCTTAATGATTCACCTATTTAGGGTCTTTTAATTTACAACAGAGGTGAATATTCAATGAAATCTGCAACCGAACTGCAGTTTGGCACTGAAATTTGTCACTTGAACTAAATCTAAACTTGTTTATTACGAAACATTCTGAGTAGACAGTTCCCTTTACGGACTCCCACAAAAGTCAATGGGATTTTTGGGCACAGGTATCCACTCTCAGAAGGCACTGGGCTCAGGTATGTAGTGTGCTACGTGGGGCCTTCTGCACCCACCAAACCTCTCAAAGAGTGGTTTTATTTGGCACATCTCATAACAGGCTTTCAATGAGAAAACTCAAACAAGCTGTCATGGAGGAAAAATATAATTTTGAAACGGGTGGCAAATAGTTGCACTGTTTTTTAATCTCATGCCAACTTTGCATTTCTTGCAGAACCAAGGAGTTCATTTTCTGCATTGGATCTCAGCAGAAAACTGCAGAGTTACTAGTTAAAACTTTGGAAATAATTAGAGAAAAGATAGGTACCATCCAGTTTTCTTTTTCCCCAGAAAGATACTGTGTAATGTTTTATAGACTAGAGGAAAGAGTCAGAAAAGTATTGCTTATTCATGTGATGAAATATTCCAGTCTAGCAATTTAACCTGAGGGGCTTTAACCTATGAAAAAATGTGAGGAAAGTTGTGGGGTTTGGCCATAATGCTTTTTATGGTGCTTACGTTCTTTAAGGCTTTATACAAGGTAATTTGTTTTCCTAATAATGTCCTGCTTTGGGCTGGGTTGGCAAAAACGAGGAATGGTTTATTCCTTCTCCGGTTTTTTTGTCTCACTGATTTTCCTCTCCTTCCCACTAAGATTGTGTTTCAATTTGGTTGTGCAGCCAAATATCAAATAATACCAGCAAAAAGTGAAAAAGGAGATCTCCTGTCTCTTTCCATCTGGATACAGGTTCTTTTCCATAGCACCCCCAGGCAGACAACAGGTTTAGTAAGAAACATTTTTACTGATTTACCATGAAAGGAGGACAGATTTACATTACTTGGGACTGACAGCACTTGAGTACTTGTGCCTGGGCCTTTGTCCACTACCCTTCCTTCTGCTTCTCCCCTCACAGGATCATAGGATGGCTGAGGTTGGAGGGGATCTCTGGAGATCATCCAGTCCAACCTCCTGCCAAGGCAGGGTCACCTGCAGCAGGTGACACAAGAACGTGTCCAGGTGGGTTTGGAATGTCTGCAGAGAAGGAGACTCCATGACCTCCCTGGGCAGCTCCCCCTGCGCCACAGGTTGGAGGTCCCCACGCCATCGCTGGGTGAGTTTCTGCCCGCAGGGACAGTGCTCAGGGCTGGGTTTATTATCGTTATTATTGCTGTCCACAGATCCACAGGATCTGCTGAGTTCGATCTGCTGATACCCACAAGTATCATTGAGTCCAACTCCTGGCCCTGCACAGCACCACCCCCAAGAGCCACACCATGTCCCCGAGAGCCACACCATGTCCCCGAGAGTCACACCATGTCCCCAAGAGCCACACCATGTCCCCAAGAGTCACACCGTGTCCCCGAAAGTCACACCGTGTCCCCGAAAGTCACACCATGTCCCCGAGAGTCACACCATGTCCCCAAGAGTCACACCGTGTCCCCGAGAGTCACACCATGTCCCCAAGAGCCACACCATGTCCCCAAGAGCCACACCATGTCCCCAAGAGTCACACCAGGTCCCCTAGGGTCACACCACGTCCCCAAGAGCACTGTCCAAATGCTTCTTGAGCTCGATCAGGCTTGGGGCTGTGACGACTTCCCAGGGGAGCCTGTTCCAGTACCCAGCCACCCTCTGGGTGAAAACACCTTTTCCTAATACGCAACTTAAACCTCGCCGCGCACAACTTTAGGCCATTCCCCCGGGTCTTGTCATTGTCGTCCTTGCTGTAGTCAACGCTCTCATTATTTTTATTTTTCCCCTAGCTCCCCATCAACGAGGGGACCAACTCCCGGTTCTCCCCACGCCTTCAGGACCTCCAACTTAACGCTGGGAAAGCCAAAGCGAGGAAGGGAAAGAGAAACAGGGAAGAAGGAGGAGGCGGGGCGGGGCCCCGTGAGGGGGCGCGGTCCCCATGGGGGCGTGGCCCAGGGCGCGGCGGCTGCCGGGAGCGGCGTGCCCCGCCCGCCTCGGTGGCTCGGCGCTCCATCGAT
>VZRL01003703.1:31370-77251 GCA_013397895.1 Origma solitaria | reverse complement strand
CCTCCCCGGGGCGGAGGCCGTCCCCCTCCCTCGGCCTCCCCCGCCTTCCGCTCCCCGGGCGGGGTCGAGCGTCGCGTCCCCGCCCCGGCCCCGTGGGGACGGAGCTGTCGGCGATGGCTCTTGGGGCGCAGGGGGCGTCGCTGGACTCCGGCCGTCTCCCCCCGCTGACTTCCCGGCTGCCGCAGCTTTTCCTCCTCCCCAGCCCCCTGCCGGGAGACGGGGCGCTGCCGGCAGGGCAGGGGTTCCTGCCACCTGCGCCTTCCCCCGGGGGCACACGGTGTCCCGCTGGGTGATGGTCCTGTGCGAGGTCGGGCCCGGGCCCGGGAGCTCTTCCTAGCGCTGGTGGCGCCGTCCCTGCGAGCCAGGGCCTGGCAGCAGCTCCATGGCCTTTGCCTCTGTCTCACATATCTGACAGAAGCCTGGGGGAGGGAGCTCCTGGGCCCGCTCGGCTACACGGGCTGGGCCAGAGCTGTGCGAAATCCCAGAGGCAGTTAGGCTGGAAAAGACTTCTGACATCGCTCAGTCCGGCCTATGTGAGATGATGGAGTCGTTTGGCTCAGTGAGGTGTAGGTGTGCTTGGTGGGGGATAAAGGAAATTAGCAAGGGAGAGAGGTGAGGTCTAGCTTCTGAAGAGCTGGTTACTTGCAGGACTGTTTTTTTTTTTTTTTTAAATTTTTTTTAATTTTTTTTTTTTTTTTTTAATTTCTTTTTAAATTCGCGTTTGGTGGTGCCGTCAAATTTCAAATACAACTCTCTAAAATGACTGGGTACCTAGGCAAGTGCAATGAGAAAGTAACAGGGTAAGAAAAGTGGAAGAAATTGAAATAACATACTGGTTGAGAGATGGTTGTTTTCATTCATTTCTGTCTGGAAATATTACACTTCCCTGGGGCTTAATTTTGTTTTTTTTTTTAACTTCCTACCCAGGTCTACATTTGTGCCTCATTTGGACTGCCTTGCAGTCCAGAAGTGTCCATGAGCAGGGTGACCAAACATCTTTCCTCCTTGCCTCTTCAGTATCCTAATTAGGAACCTGAAAATGATGTCTTAGCAAGGGGTAGATGTTTGAAATTAGGGATGATCGTATTTCCAAAAGGGAGTTTCCCATTCTGTCCAGTTTTATTGTTTTTTAAAATAGTTTTTCTTCTTCACTGTCAGCTTTTCCTTATTTTTTTTCTCCCCGCTTTCTTTATTTCTTGCAGTTTCTTTGCTCATTGCAGGTTAACAACTTCTAGCCATAGACTGAAAGGCTTTGAGTTGAAAGCCAGTAAAATATTAAGCAATCCTAGCTCTGACAAGACCTCAGATTAAATCTAAACTAAATCTAAACTAAATCTAAACTCCAACTATTCATTATTTAAAGTGTAGTTTAAAATCATACTCTCACTTCAATTTTCCAGGTTTTCTGATCATTCATATAGCAAGTAAATGGTCTCTTTTCTCCTTTAGTGATTTGTCTGTGTTTCATTACTATAAACTTTGTTTTGTTTTTGCTTTTGATGATTTGTTTTTGCTTTCTATAAAGTTGTCAGAACAGTTGAAGGACTGTAAATAAACAAACCTGTGGCTTAGAAAAACAGGTCTGTTTTCTTCCTTTACATTTTGCTCACCTGAAAAAGGAAAGCTCTATAATTCTCACTTCCCTATTTTTATACTATTTTATGATATCTTATCACAGCTTGCACTGAAGCAGCATGAGGCATGTCTTGTTGCTCATTTCTTTCCCATGGATACCTTAGTTTACAGTTTTGTGATTTATGCCCACTCCTTGGACAACAGTGTTTTTACTTAAATGGGATTTCTGTTGTCTGTAACATCATTTAAAACAGATTCAGTTATTTTCATTGTACTGGTTGGACTTATCTCAGTGAAAATTATTTTCAGTTGTAATGGTAAGGGGGGGTTTTCTTTTATTATGTGTATGGAAAACATTATTTTTTTTAGGATGTGTCATAGGTGAAGCAATTTAATTAAGAGCTTGTTATCCATCCAATTTATACTGGTTATTTTTTTTTAAAAAGTAAAGTTGTCTTGTGTTTTTCTGGTCTTCATTCAATAAATTACAATATTTTTACAGACTTGATAGTTGGAGTTTTCTTTTAATGCTATAATTGCTTGTTCCTATTTTAGAGCTGAGAAGCAGTCTAAGTTAATGAAATTCCAAATTAATTTTAAAAAACCAACATGTAAAGTTCTAAGTCTTGAACAGTAAAAAAAAAATTAAATTGTAGGATTTCTTTTGAGTATGAGCAAGGGTTTTATGCTACCTGTTAAGAGCATTTGAGGCAAACCTGGACAACAAAGGTATTAAAATATGTACTTCACCAATTGTTTTCCTGTGGTTCTATTAGAAAGAAACTATATCTACTGGTACAGTCCATTCTTTCTTATACTGCTCTTCCCAGAAAACCTGGACTAAAGTGAAATAAGTAGATTGACTAGAAAGGCAGAGGCCACTGACCTTTTTTATTAATCAAAACTTTTAGCTATGTTACGTTAAACCATACTTAATCAATTTCTTTCAATGTAGTGGTATGTTTAGCTGTAAATTCAGTAAGTCTTAATCACTGTACTTGAAACTAAACATCAGTTTTGAGTTATTTCAGTTCTGTTTTTTCTGTGCTTTTCGGCTTTCCAACTTCACTTAAAAAACCAAAAATCAAAAGACAAAAAGCAACCAAGAATGAAAAGAAGTGCTTCTCTTGATAGGATGGTGACAAAAGACTGAATATAAAAGGTGTTTTTGAAAACATGGATTCTGACAACTGTGGAAAGAATCCATGAAATAATACACAGAGTTTTGTACACCATGACAAAAGTTGTGAAGCACATGCAGACACTACCTGCCTGTATTTTGAATGTGTGTAGGTCACTATTTATTTATGCAAACAGGGAAAGAAAATCTTCCACAGAAGTGAGTAATACTTCATTTTACAATCATAGGCTGAAAAATAGTACTCAGAAGACTGTACATGTTACAGCAAATTTATTTTCTATGTGGATTTTTCAGACAGAATGAAACCTACTGCTGTATTTAAAAGCCAGCTGAAGGTTCAAAATCCGAAAACAGCTGAATTAGTATCTTTTAGCAGAAGTCAGATGTTAGCTCTTCAGCTTAACTTTGACCTTTTGTCTTGGACCACCTACATTCTGTAAATCTGGGCTGTGCAACATTGTCTTTCAAATTACATTTCCCAGGGGAGAAATATGGTGTTTGGTAATGGAGGGAATCTTGTTTGTAAAGGTTCTTGGAGGGATGAGGGATGATGAGACAGCACATGCACAGCGCAGTCACGTCAGCTTCATGTTTCAGCTTTTGTGCTGAACATGAAAGCAAAGGTCTGTGTTTACAGCTTGCAGAGGATGAGTTCAAAAATCTGGCTGATGAAGATTTTTGTACTTCACCCTGAAAATTATTTTAGGGAATTTCAATCAGCATTTCAGTTCAAAAGCACTTGGATTGTTATCCCAGTGTCACAAGTTATAAGGAGAATGGAAAAGGCAGCAGGGAGAAAAAATAATTTTTGTGATATCCTGGAGGGGAAAAAAAAATCCTCAAAAACTCCCTGAAGCAACTTCCCTAGAAACCAAGTAATGACAGAAATGCCCGCAAATAACTATTAATTGTGTGATTGCCGTGTTATGGTCTTTGCATAGGGAAAGGTGAGCAATGTATTTAGTATTTTAAACAACACCTACTCGTACACCTCACTTCTCTGGAGAAAGTCTTTGTAATTGTACTTTTTAATATTATTTTGGAAGTATTTAGTGCTTTTTCTCCAGAAAGAGCTTGGTCTGTGTAGCCTTTCCTTGAATGCAGACTTTTTAATCTGCAGAAATTATGTTCAGCATTTTCATTAGAAAATACTGTGATTACACCTGGTGATGAGTGTGAAAGCCCATGTTTCCTTTCTAATTTTGTTTGCTTTGTTTTTATGGAAAACAAAGTTTCTGAGACAACAAGTCCTTAATCGGTCTGGTTTTCCCTTGACCTTAACGAAACTGCAGATTCCCAGATTTTCAGTTTTATTCTCAAAGGCAGACCTTAGGCTATATTGTGCAGGAATCAGTGGGGTCTCTGGCAGTGTAAAAGTGTCTGTGGATCAGATTACAGTATAAATCAAGGATTTTTAGGTATATTTAGACTTGGGTTTTTTATTTTCCTTTGACATTTTTGATAACCCAAAAGTGATGTACCTTGTATTTGGAAGTTCATCAAAAAGCCTGCATTTAGTTAAAGATTTAGGGCTGTGCTAAGCAGAAGTTCCTTCTTAAATAGCCACTTTTGTATTAAGGACAAGCTAAACTGATTTTTTTAGATACTCAAAAAATGTCTCAGTTAAAAAAGCCATTACTTTCAGTTTGCTGTTTAAGAATTCTGTGGGTCTTATGACATTTCAGACAAATCTCACTCTGATTTTAGGAGGGGTACTTTGCTACTTGCTGGGAAACTGCACATTAGATTTTAGACAAAAAATTTGGAAGATCTGTGTATAGCAGATGAGTTCTTCTCATGTTTCCCTTTCATTAGCAGAAAAGGCAGGGGAGCTTGTGTTTCTCACAAGTCAACCTCACAACTCTGAAAGCATGATAGCTCCATACAGGAGACAGGATTTTAGGTGGATGAGTGGAAATGAAGACTTAGAGTATGAGCGGCAAAGGCAGGCTTTTATTAGAAAAATACCTGTGCACACAGTCTGTCAGGAAAGTACCTGAGTGCATGTTGGACCATGTGAATTGAGAAAAATACTGTAGTGTATGGCTTGAGTTCTTCCCTGTGCAAAGGTCGAAAAGTGGTGTTAGGGAGAGAACATGAAAAATACAGGAATCTCAGTAACACAAGTATATGTCTCATCTTTCAAATATTTTTGAAACAAAAGGACCTGCCAAAAAAGTCATACAGTAAATGTTAAATTTAGTGTTGCAGTCCTACCTTACAAGCATCCAAGTTAAAGCTTCAGGCATGTGAACTGTGTAATTACAGTGGCTATATAGTGTTTTTATAAAGAATATTGTGTATAGTTACAGGGCTTAGAAAAAAAATCTGTGGTGTCTTGTTTCTTTTCTCTAGAAAAAAAAAATCATCCCTTTGGGATTTAATTAGTTTATTTTTCTGAACTTCTGTATCTTTCTGAATGCATTTGCATAAACATATTTGAAAGTTTTTGATGCTTGAAGTATTGTTTTCGAATTTCTGCCTGTGAATAACATAAGATCGAGGGATGATGAGGGTATTAAGACTTTTTACTGTTTTCCTATTAACTAAAATGGTGTACGGAAAATTATGAATAGCTTTAGAACGAGAGGGATGAATGGCTTAACTGGAGGAGAGTAGGATAATGACTTCTGGATGAAGCAAACATTGCTGAATGTTGGAGGTAGAAGCAGATGTAGGAAGATGTGCTTTGTGAGAATTTAGAAATTAATGGGAGATTTATGGCCATCTGTGATACGGTTTTGTATAAAGTTGGGTTGATTTTTTTATATATATGTTTATACATAGATGTTTAGGACTTTTCTTTACAACATTACTAGATTATAGTGATGTGTCACATAATAAATACAGAAGCTTTTAACCAGCAGATGAATTAATATCTGGGGAATTGCAATGTAATTTATAACGAAAGTAGTGGAAATTTTGGGGAGAAACATCTGTGTTCAAACTTTCTTTAATTGTATTTTTTTCTGCATTACTGCCCTTTTCTAGGCAAATCAGTATGACCAAAATAGATGTTCAGGAAACTTAAATTGAGTCTTGGTAATGAATAGGTGCTCTAACATTCAATATACCAGCAAAAGTGTTCATTCAAGAACTGGTATAAACCAGCATGTTGATCTAATTATTAAATTGGGGGAATAATTATTTTCAGTGTGAAGTTACAGAACTTTGAAGCTAACTTTTTTTAAAATGTATTTGATAAGGTGAAATATTTTTTTAAAATTTTTTCTCAAGGTTTTCACAAGCAAAAATATCTTTATCCAAGTTTATAAGACCATTACTGGCATTTGGATTATTGTAGTATTGATGGTTTTGTTTAATGGTGGCACTTGGAGATTGTCATTGTCACTTAGGTAAAAAGATTTTGAACTGAGGTGAAAATGTGGCTGTGGTTCTGGGCTGTCCAGATGTGTATGTATTAAATTAAATTTGTGTGCTGGTGAGCTTGATGGAGGAGGTATGTGTGTTCATGGGAGCAGAGCAGAGGGAAGGAAATCTTTTTTTAAAGTAGACTCACTGAAATAGATTTTATGAGTCTTCAAACGTTTTATTCAGCTTTCTCTGTTTGAACAGGTGACATAATTGGCAGATGAAATGATTTTCTGAGCTAAAAGAAACAAATAACCCCCCCCCCCATTTTAAAAGCCTCTCTTCATCTCTATTATAGGTTATTGTTGGTTTTATTCTATTTTTAGTGGATGGCTATTTTTATTTCTTGCTGATGAGTTGTAAACTCAGTGTTATATGTTGGCTCATTAACTTCCTTCAGGTTGTTTATGGTGTACGATTCTAGTGAACAAAACTTTATTTCACAATGGAATTTTTTGGAGAAAATTCAGCGGTTTGATGTCAAAATGTCAACTGTGTGGTTGATTGTTCTTTGTGGGGAATCTCTCCCCTTTCTAAATAAATAACATCTCAAAACTCCTGATGTATAAATAGATCAATATATAGGTATTTTCACATTGTAACTGACAGGATGCTGTCAATTAAAATGTACAAGGAAATGGATTTATACTAGTCTAATTTTTTTTTTTGACATGTGATAGATAGAAGGTTAATTGATGTTAAATGGATGCTTTGTTAGCCCTTCATCAGCTACTAAACTAGTACAGGAGGAGTGCAAATCATTACTACAAAAGGCCAAGACCAGTATGTTTTCTTAGTGAGGTTTATAGGTCTTTTTCCTTATCCCTCCCTTCTTTCCCTCCTTCCCAACCACACAAAACATAACCAGCTGTAATGATAGGAGGAGAGAGCAAGCAGCTTTTCTAAACACACACACACACACACACTCTCGCACTCCGGCCCCCCTCTTTCCTCCTCATACCTCAGCAGAGTGACAGCTTCTAGATGTTGCGTGCGAGGGAGTTCAGCTGGTGCTGTGTGGTCTGGGTGTGTGGTCTCCAGCTCAACCGAGAGGCTGCTAACAGGGTGGATGAGAGGGAGCAACAGTGTTTACTTTAATTTATTTCGGATGCCGGAACTGTGCCCGGAGTTTCTCCCGAGCCGGGTTCCACCGTCAGCCGTGTCAATCCCTCGCAGCTGCAGCCCAGGCTGCGGCGGGCGCTGAACTCCTCTGCCCAGGGCTCTCCCAGCATCTGCCCCGGCTCCAAGCCTTTTAATCCCTTGTGACTCTGAAATGTTAATGGCATCGCTGAGTGCTGTGATATTTTGCTTTCGCTCTGCCAAGATACATCGCCATGAAGATGTACCTTGCTGGGTTAAGGAAAGGAAGACCTCTGAGATACTGAGGGAATATGCGAGGATGGCTGTTGTGAAAGCAAAACTGCTGTGCTCGTTCCTTGGCCGCCCTAAAACTAAAATCTCTAGTATGCCTTTTGTGGCTGATTGGAATATTCAGGAACCTTTGGAAAAAGCACAGGGTATCATATTATGTCATTTAATACTCCAAGTCTTTTCTTTTTTGTCGTTTGCCCTCTCTGTCGCAGAACTTACACATCTTCCCAAATTGGAACTGATTTTTGGCATGTAACGTTGTCCTGTAGGTTAACATGTTTGTCAGTGTTAATATTGGCTTGAATCAACACGCCGGATATGACAGGGCAAGACAAATGAGGCTTTGTTTTTTCTGTGTGACGGTGAAATTACCCACTTTTTTATGTTTGTTCATCTTTTCATTATAAGTAGCTTAGTGGTGTTATGAAGAGTTTCTTTCGCCCTAAATGTAAGATTCGTGAGCACTTCTTGTTTAAATTGACAAGTCTTCTTTTATTATTTAAATAAACATGCATAGATTCTTAATATCACTTGGAATTTCAGCATTGTTTAGCTTATTCACTTCCCAGTCTTTTCTGGCAGGCTCGCAGGAATGGACTTTATATTATTAATGCAGTGTTGAAGGCTGTGGAAATTCTAGGGCACTGAAGATCTCCAGAGGGGTTAATAAATGTCAGTTATTTTCACAGTGCTGCTTTTTGGATGCTTTTAATTCTTGGTTTATGTAGATTGTCTGTCTGAATTTATATTGTTGGGAAGATAAAGCACAGAAAAGGTTGTAATAGTGTTTTTCATCATTTTGTAATGGTTTTGAGTACAAACATCTAGGAAACATTTTGCTTTGTCGTTCTTGGGGTCATTTGCTGTGTCCCTTCACTGACTCTGTCAGAGTATGTTGTACTCAAGGGACTCTCTGGGCTTTCTAGTGAAAACAAATTACTAGATTTATGTACTAGAAACACAAGTTTGTGTGGTTTAAGGTGAAAAGGCCATCACCTACATTCTGGAATCTGGGTATTTATTGCTTGTTTAAAAAGGCATGTCATAAATCTTTTCATTTGGGAATCACTTAATGCCATGATGTTAGTGTAACTCACCTGTTGTCTTCAGGTTGGTTTTCTTGTGTTTCTTTTTAAGTGAATAACAGCATTTGAGGCATACTGTGATTTGCACAGGGGTGATGCTTTGCTGTTCCTGCCTCAGTATTTTTTTAATTGTATTCTGTCACATATATGTGAGTGAGAAAAAATAAATATTTGACACCTGAAGGCTTAAATGCTTCCTTGTAACTTAGGCTTTCTCAATGATGACAAATTGGGTTTTTCTTCCCTCCCTTCTTTGACAGCTTTGATTCCCTTTGCTAGATGACCATGGCACTTGCATTGACCTTGAGTCTGCCTTCCTCCAAGAAAATCTTCTAAGTTCAGTGTCTATGACAAAGTACCACTGAAAATTTTAATGAAACTGAATTTTCAGTCACTGGAACCATCTTCATATTTTGTTTAAGAAGTCGGAAACTGTTTTAAAGCAGTTCAACTGATTATTCCCACTGGTGAAATTTGTAAGGTGGCAGCATATTGTTATTAATCTTCCAAAGTTCCATGCCTTCGTGGTGCTTGTAGTTTTCCTTTGGGATTTGAAATTACCAGCCAATTTAATATCCTTCAATCCTGAGTTTGGTTGTTCATGTATTTCATATTTTGGTGGTACTTCCAGAGTATAGTAAAAAGTAGAAAGTAGTATTTTGCTTTACAGAACAAGTATTGTAGCTATTGGCATTTTATTTTGTGTTTCTCCACTGTTTGCCATTGAAAATTGAATGAGGAAACCTATATAAGAACTCTCATTTCAAACCAACTTCAAACTGAAGGCTTACAAAACAACAACAAAAAAACCCCAAACAGTCTTGTACGTTCTGTTATGCTGGGCCGTATTTCATTGCTTCATTATTTATTTTACAGTAGCTTTTCTTAGGATAAAGAGGGAAGATGTCCTCTCTTTATCAAGCTTTTAACACTCAGAATTGTCTGGATTTTTTTTTTTTTTACCCAAACCTTTGTGAGAGGACAGTTTATTTGAGAAACTGGTGTAAAGACAAAGATGTTGTTTATGAAAGGCATTTTTCAAGATGACTTTGTAGTAGGTGGTCTTTGCAGAGGTTTTCTAACTCCTTGTGCTTTTATGACAAGAATTATGACAGAATAATAGAATAATATGGGCAAGGTCACGGGAGCAGTCAATCACATATCCACGTTAAATTGTTGGGGAGATACTGTGACGAAATTAAATGGGAAAAAAAGGGTGGAGAGGAATAAAGAGGGAAAGAGACTTCCACTAGTGTAGAAGATTAACAATTTTTAAAAAGTCTTCTTGAAACCTCCTCAGTGAGCCTGGCTCCTTAGAGGAAATATCTTGTATAGAAAACTGTCTTTCTGCAATCTCTCCTTGTCTTCATGAGAATCAGTCCTTCAGGAAGAGGGCTGTTTAAAAAAAAAAATTATTTTATGCGGAATACATATTTTGTAAAGAATATATTCTGTCTTTAAGACAATGTACAGAATTGCAACGAAAGCTCTTAATGAGGTGGTTGTCTTGTTTTGTGACATGAAAAAGTATTTTTTTTTCAGATTTGCCGTAAATATTTTTCAAAGATATTTGAAACTTGTGACAGTAGGATAGTGGCTAGTCTTCCCAAAATGCAGTTCAGTCGTGTTGGCTATTGACATCTGTCCTAAGAAGGAGAGGAAATACTGTAAATGAATTGAAGGCTCCCAAGCATTTGCTTGATATTTATATTAATGGCATACTACAAAGACTTCCACTCTTCGAAATAAATGAAAGCAATTGCAGTTTAAAAATAATAATAGAGCATCTCAGTGCTGTAGTGCTTTTGTAATGTGTTGAGATTTACTGTGGTATTCTCATTCCAATGAGGTATTTTAAAGCAATTCTGCAGTAAGTATGGAAATACTTTCGAAGAAATACTAAATCTCAGGGGGCTCAGCATTTTTATTACATTTATTTAGCTCATCATGAAGAGGGATCTAGTGCCAATTTCTGAAATCCAGAAAAATATGTTGTAATATTACTTTCGAGTTTTGGTATTGAAACAAGCCAATTACCTGTGTTCCTAGGTATTTTGAAAGCAACAATAACTGCAGTGCAAGGCAACTCTAACATTTTGAGGGCGGGGTGGAAGGAATCAAGTAATACCACAGTAGCTTCTGTTTTACTTGTTTTTTTCAAGGCTTTTTCCTCTCCATATTACCTGAAGTTCCTGAAGATGGCTTTTTTAACATACATGTTACTGATTAATATTCCACATAAATATTTACAAAAAATTGCTCAAAAGTAGAAGAGGTATTTCATGCTGGCTAACTGGTACCTAGACACATGTTGCTTCCTACAGAAGGTGATGGTGTGTATGGGAGGATATAACACCATTGTTCCTTTACAGCTGTTGTGTATTTGAGCTCTGCGAAGATCTGTGAGAAAAGCTGCAAAGACTACATAGATAACATTATAAGGAAGTTTGTTCTCCTCCCTCTTGATAAAGTTAGGGACCTGATTCTTCTCCAGCATCATTTTTGCACAGGACTCCAGAGGTAACTTCAGATTCTGAAAGGTCTGAACTTCTGTGTGTCTGCATCTTGCGCAGGAAAAAGCAAGACTTCCCCTGTAATTTTGTGTTCTCATTCCTCCAGGCGCTGTTAGGTTTGGCAATGAGAAGCTCAGGCATTGGTGTGGTGATGTCCGAATGCAGTGCAGATGAGAGGAAAGCTGGGCAAGCCTTACGACTCCAGGATTAGGGATATTGACAGAAGATGAGGTCTAGAATTTTCACCTGTGGTGAGGAAGTGGCTCAGTAGTAGTGCAGATGGGGTGTCTGGACAAGAAGGCTTGGAGTGGGGAATGTGAGGTAAGGAAGAGGAATTACCAAGGTATCTGGATTTGAAAGGGGAATGGAATAGTAACATCCCTCTCCCTCCCTGCTTGAATTTACAGGTAAAAAGTCAGGGGGACAATCGACAGGATAGAGGCAGGAAACAGTTTGTCTGCAAGATGTGGGCCTGGCCTCAGTTTTGAAGTGAGGCAGGGACTGTGTCTGTGCGAGGAGGAGAAGCCAGTTCTGCGAAAGAAATAGGAGTAGGGCAGAAGCACAGAGCACAGCCTTCTCTTCCGTAGCTGGAGATTACTGGCAGCTGATTTCTTTGTAATCCGCTGATAAAGTTCTTTCCTTCAGTTCGGTTCTACCCATGTGATTAGAGCCTGCATCTATTGACTGCTTGCTTTTCCAGCGTCATGTTGGGTTCATGCAAAAGGTTGCAGTATTCTACATATAAGATTATTAAGAGCACCCATATAATACTGTATAACTTAATTCCTTTTTCGTCAGTTTGTTGTTTGCAAAAAGACAGAGAAACCAATGTTTTATTGAAGACATTATGTAGCTTTTAATATTGTAAAGGCAGCCAGTCAAGAAATAGTATGTGGTTTGCCAGGTAAAGATACAAAAGCCAAACTAGATATACATTGTGTGTATTATTATGGGCTCTTACCAGCTTCCGTCATGCACTGGACATGGCTCACATACTGCAGCTTAGTATGTTCTTGCTTGTTCAATGTGAATTTACACCTCTTATTAATTGCACGCTGTTCAGTCTGAAAAGTTCTCTGAAGATGTTAGTACTTCCGTTGTGTTCAGTGTATCTAAATGCCTTTTCTATGTTAATGAATTTGTATTCAAAAATAGCTTTTGAGATAAGTGATAGCATTCCTTTTTTAAGTATGTTAAACTATGAAACAGACATTTAAAATCAGGCATATTTATAGAATTGAGGTCATGGTTTAGGACCTCAGTATTTCAGAGCATTGTGCAGTATTCCATATATTCAGGATACATTTCACACTGTCTTCAGGTGTGACTATGGGCTCTGAAGTTAGATCAGAAAAAATTGCGATGTTTTATTATAGGTGACCTGCTATGCACTTATGGTATGGACAGACAGGAGACCCTGTTCCGAGGCCAGTATTTGATCACTTTTAGCATGAGATCTTCCTCCCAATTCCTGCCTTTTCTATTTCCCCCTTCATTTTCAGTGTGTGTTCCAACTTTGGAATATAAGAAAAGAAAGGAGTCAGTGGGAGCTTCTTTGATTCTCATTTCGGATCTACCTAGTACCACTGAAAAATGTGGGGAGGCTGTGTAGAAGCACAGGGTATGTTGGTACAATGAATCTATTTTGTATTTGCAGAAGCAGCTGAAACAAGTATGTCTTAATTCTAGTATTTCTTAACTGTAAGTGCTTGGAACAGTGGTTTTGCTGCAGTTTATTGTTAGTTTACAGAGTTTCTGGGTTTCATGGACATGAACATTTGCAAGTAAAAATAGAAATACATCTTTATTCAAAAAACAATAGCTAAGAGGAAGCTATGCTCATGAAGCTTGGCCTGTATTCCACATCTTTTTTACCTGCCTGAACTTCCAAAATTGTTTACACTGAAATGTTTTATATGTGTGAGTGAGGTTTTGGAATGGTGATGGTATTTAGTAGGTGTTGTAAATATGGAGAAGTTTGTGGGGCATGCTTCAGGTTATACTCATCATATATACATATACTCAACTTCTTATAGCTGTTTATAGCTGCAGAGCTGCACAAAGGAAACTGCTAATAAGCAATAGGAATTTGTGATCAGTTACATAGTAAACTAAATGTAGACCACATAACATGGGTACCATATTTGTGTTTGAGCTACAGCGCTTATTAATGACAGAGCTAATTAAGCTGCTCTGAGTTGATTCAATTTCAGGCAAAAAGGAATACTCTTCTGGAAACGTTTCTTCAATAATTTTATGAACATTTTTGTTGATATGTTGGGATATTGTTTGTTTTATTGATAATCTCTGCTAGTGTATTGTTCGCAAGTCATGTTCTAATTTGCTCAGTGTGTGTTAACATTGATGCTTTGTACAAATAAGTGATGAGCGCTTCTTCACATGGGACTGTCTATGCCAGTAAGTCTTATTTTGATGGAGAAGTTATCCAAATACGTAATCATAGTCTATTACTTATTTTAGATTAACAGTTCTGAACTTTCTAAGGAATACAATAATAACTTTCAAATAGGTGTTGGAATAGACTCATTTGAATTCTGACATAATTAATTTGAAGTCTGTGTATATAGCTTCATTAAGCATTTCGAAGGTTTAGTATCTTTCTGAATATACTTTTTCTTTCCTTCAGAAAGCTGTATGTTTTTTTAAAGTGCAAAGAAGGTATAATTATTTTTTATTCATTTATGATTATGTGTCAAAAAAGGCTTTCAGAGTGGTGTTCCATATTTACATTTATATTTCTGTACCATTTTGGAAGAACTGATTGAAATGGTTTTAATATTTTTTTATATAACATAATTAGTGGGTTTTTAATTTATTATTTCTTGATTAACAGATAAAAGCAGCTCAGATTGCAGTAACTGAACAGCCATCATGTCTCGAGCACGGCAGCCCCCACTTGTAACTGGCATCTCTCCCAATGAAGGCATCTCATGGACAAAAGTGACAATTAGAGGAGAAAATTTGGGGACTGGACCTACAGACCTCATAGGTAAGTTGAAAAAACACCCATTTGGTACTGCAGAAGGTAATGTTTTGGATATGATTAGAAATAAATTTTTTGCACGGTAGAATCTATGTTGGATGTTGTGAGGAATGCCCTTTACACAAATATGTACTTGAATCCATAAATGCAGGGGTGCTGCCCGACATGTAACTAATCAGACTGATTGTACCTTTTTAGATGAACTCTTAATCTGACTGAGCATCCTGCTCTGAACATGAACACAAAGAATGAGTGCTTATTGCAGTGTACTAGAAGAGGCTAGATGTAATGAGATGCTCCTTTGTTACTTCCTCAGGAACTGACAATTTCTGCATTGAAATTTTCATGTCAGAAGTGTTTTCAGTGTATTCAGAAAGTCACTGGGGGTTGGTATTCCTTGAATTGGTGTAAAGTCAGTTTGTGTATCTGTAGCAGTTACGACAAAGCAGGTTGAGTGATTCACCTACACAATACATGAAGAACCCTTTTCATTGCTGCTTTGATTTTTGACATGGTAAATTCGTTTGAATCATCATAGCTCTTTCACTGAAGGAGGGAACAACACATTTTCACTGATTCTCCTGGTCATAGAGCTTGTTCATTACTTCTCTGTTGCTTCCTTTTCAGACTGAAATGTGCTAGCTTATTTAAATTTTCTACATGTATCTTTTGCCCTTCTTGCTCTTCAGCTAATCGCTTTTAGTTTCACCACAAGTTGTGGGTGAATGCCTTGGTTGTGTTCAGTGTTCGGGATGTGAACGCCCTTTGGCATAACACTGTACTTTCACTTTTGTTTTGCATTTTATCCGTAGAGTTCTGTTTTCTGTATAACTCCTGCTAAGAATCAAAGTAAGGTTTTTGTTGTTCTCCTTACTATAGTTCCATGGTTAAATGCATGAGGATTAGCAATCAGTTTGAGCCTGCCATCTGTGAATTTGAAGATTTTGCCTGCATGCATCTTATCTTTGTTCATGGAATTTCAGCTGTTGTATTATAACATCTATATTATAGTGCATCCACTCAGTCTAATAAGTTCTGGTTTGCATTTTTCTGGGTTTTATGGCCTTTACCTTCTGAATAAATGAATATCATCAGCAAACTTTGTAACCTCTTTATCTTGTCATTTATGAATGTGCTGAACATAAGTGATCCCAGCATATACCCTGTGGAAGCTTTCCTCAGTAAAACACGTCATTTATTGTAACCCGGTTTCTGCCTTAGTGAGCTATTTGTCCATTAGAGGTTCGTATCCTAAAGCTGCTTCATTTTCTTAAGCCTTTTGAGAAGGATGTCATAAAATCTTCTGGAAATCAAATTAACTATAGCTACTGAAATTTCCCTTATTTCTTTTGTAAGTTATGCATATGTGTACTTCAGTAGTCACGTTAGAGACAATTTGTCTAATTTGTTGTGGAATCACGACTCCTCTGAAGGCCATTGGAATTTTGTTTGGCTCTGCTAGAAGAAATATTTCGCTTCATGGGTGTAAACCAAGATTCACGAATTCCATCCATGGCCACCACAATGAGCTTTATGGCCAAGCATAAGGTACTACAGTTTTCCGCTTCAGTTTGCTGTCTCTCAAAAGGGGAAGTAGTATTTTCCTGAGCTGCTAGATGAGGTTGCGGTACACTACACTATAGAATCCATGTTGAGAAATCCTCAAATAACTGATGATGTTATGGGTGAGTATATTTCTGTGTATTTGTGTGGCTGATGTACTTCAATAGCCTCATTAGTTCATTGGTATGATCCTCTTAGAAATGATCAGTGCTCCATTCTTGGAAGGAAGACACATCCTGAACTGTACCTCAGTATTACAGCTGACCAACTGCTAATATTTCTTCTTGTATTTCTTTCAGAGTACCATTTGTTACACATAGCTGCTATTAATTTTATTCTTTCATGTAAAAATAAATAATGCATTGCCGTATTTTTCCTTAGCTCAGTTGTCAGCTTTCTCCAGTAAGTGACTAAGGCCCCAGATATGTAAAGGTTTCTTTTAATGGTTAAATTAGGCATGTAAATATTCCCTGTGACTTGAATGGAAATACTTGCAAAAGTGAGGCTTTGTAGGCATGAGAGTTAAGGGAGTTTGAGTGAGGTCTTTATAAAGTTTATAAAGTTTGAGATGCATTAGTGTAAAATGAAAAGCAAGAAACTTTTTTTCTATATATAAACAGAGTATCACATAATAGAAGAACATTCTTTTCGTTTCATTTAAGAGAGAGTCTTTTAGTAATCTCTTTGTATCTTTGAAACCAAATAAACTTTTTATTTGTAACTCTATAGCTCATGGTACGAAATGTCAGGTCCAGGAGATACCTGTAACATTCGTGTTTTCAAGGCTTAGTATGTCTTTTAAGACATTTGCAGCTGTATTTTTTAGACACTGTAAAATTGTCCTTATATAAGCTTAACCAAAATTGGAATGTCTCAATTAGAGTATTACTTATACCTATATATAGAAAGGCATATGAAAACTAGAAGCTGAGAATGATGGTCTCAGAGATCTTTGTACCATGCAACAGATTCAAATTTGATTGTATTTGATTGTATTTAAAGGGAAGTTTCCTATTTCTGGAGAAAGAAATGTGGTAACTGTGCTATCAAAACTTCTCCCCCAACATGCCTTTATTTGTTTTAGGAATTGTGTTGTGCCATTACTGTGTTTCATGAGAGACTTAACTTTCTTTTGCATTTTTAAGATACAGGCAAAGGCCGTTTACCACCATTTCAAAAGTGTTGGACCTTGTCATCTTGTTCTCTTGAGAGCTTTTGGAACCTCTGATGAGTAGAAAATAATTGATACAAGGATCTTTCAACAGTTGTTCAAAATTTTTTACCCTAATAAATTACTATAGCTTAGTTCTGGATTTTAAAGTAGTGCTTAATTTAACCATGAATTCAGAAAATCTGGGGTGAAAACATCTTTATGAATTGTTTGGGCAAAGTATTTCAGTTAGTCGAAGTTCCTATCACAATTATTTTTCCTTTGGAGAAGATGCTAACATAAAACTGTAATAATATAAAAATATAACATAAGGTTATATTATTGCATATATATAATATGCATCATATTGTATGGGCTTTTTCCTTTCCCGCTTGAAACTAAAAACTGACCTGGTTAAAGTCTTACGAATAAATAACAAAAATATTTTTTTAAATTTTATGCCTTTCTGTGTGTATATCCTATTTCATCCTACTCCCTCCCTTTTATTCAGATGTCTTTTAAGAAACAAATCTACTGTCCTTTCTCAAGTAAAATTAATTTCAGTTGTAATAAGATTCAGTGCCGTTCCATTTTACAATTTTTTGGATTTCATCTTCAAGATGGTTTTTGGCAGGGAACAATGCATTTTTATGTCTGACAGCCATGAAAACTGCCAAATTTGTCTGCTGTGTCATGTCAGAGGCTTAAATTGTGAGAAAAAATAAGTGTGAAGCTTTGGTACTGAGCCACACATGCTGACCCTTTTTTGTCTCTTAAGTATTTTCTAAATTGGTCAGAGCTTTCTAGAAATTGAAAACAAAAGTCAAGCCAACAGGGGAGGAACTGCTGTGCCTGACTAATATGTACTCCAGTACAGCCGACACACTAGTACAGCCTTGTCCTTTTGGACATAAGGCAAAATGTTTCTAGCTAAGGGTGTAATTTAAGAAGATACTAGAGCTGTTAGGATCTTTCCAGTTTTTCAGGACAGCAAAACTCCAGCTAGGAATATGGAAATTGTTCTAGATCTGAGAAAACAATCCATCTATTCCAGCATCCAGAATCCTGATCTGACCAGAATCAGTCAGGTGGTTGGTGATTGGTTGATCAGCTGATCAGATCCATTTGATGTGAAATCTCAGGAATCCTTGGACCTTTAATTAAGGTGTACCTTGACTCTTAAGTTCTAAGAGGTGTTCTTGAACACTAAAGTTTGATGTATTTTAATATATCACAGTCTCTTCCTATGAGAAAAGGAATAGGAAGAGACTGTATTTCATAATTTGTTATCTCTCTTGTGAGAAACAGTAGAAGAGGAAATAGATGAACATAACATGATTATTTTTTCATATAACAAGGGCAGTTTCTTAATCAGAATCAGTCTTGCATCATGGATTTTGTACAGAAGAGATTGGGATAGAGTATTTGTCAATTAATACTACTTCGACCAAGCGGCCTTCTGTGCCCATAAAAATACTGCTAAACAAATAAGATTGAAGAAACATTGTCCATTGCGAATATTTTACACTGTCTTCTTTTTTTTTCTGTGCAGTCATATAGACTGAACTTGTGAAAGATTTGCTGTGTGCTGTTTTTAAAGGAAGTTTCACAGAAATACAATACTAAACGGCAGGTTTCTAGTGTCTTGCAGACAGAAGATCTGTTGCACTACATGAAGTAAAAGTCACAGTAGCCCAAAAGTGGTGGGTGGAAGAGATTAAAATAAGTTTCAAACAGCACTGCTTATGTCTCATAAATTGTTGCTGGAACAAAAGACCTGAAGTCACCTAGGAAACATCTGAGAAATGTATTTGTGACTTTCTGACTGTAATTGACTGTAGGGGACTGGTGAAGGGTTATATATTTATCTATTCACAGTAGTGTATTTCTTTTTATTCTTTTTCCCAGGTTTAACCATCTGTGGGCACAACTGTCTCCTCACTGCAGAATGGATGTCCGCCAGTAAAATTGTGTGTCGAGTTGGACAGGCTAAAAATGACAAGGGAGACATCATTGTTACTACAAAGTCTGGTGGCAAAGGAACTTCAACTGTTTCCTTCAAACTGCTTAAACCTGAAAAAATAGGTATATTTCTTGTTCACATCCACATCTATTTTCTTTGCTAAAAACATACATGATTGAACGCCTCTTTATATAAAATATATGTTTGAAATGGATCGACCTCAGGACAATTTTCAGTTGTTTAAAAAATGCAAAGTATATCAATAAAATATGCGAAAAAAATATATATATGGAGAGAGAGATATATATAAACGCAGGGTATATGTAAAATTAATTCTTTCTCTGTATCTTGATAAAATCCTCAGTGACGAATGAAAAGTAGCCCTTTATTTTTCTTTAAGGAATAGCACTAAACTTCTAAAATTTTAAAAAACTTAATAACAGATCTAGTAATTACTCTTAAGTGTACTAGATAAATACAAAATCTGAACCAGCTCATGAGCTTTACACCTAAATCCTGAGCTGACAGTTAATCCTTTAAAGAAAGTTGAGCCCTCAGTGCCATTTCTTATTTGTAATTCAAACCATCCTGCAAGACAAAAAGTCTTAAGTATTTCTCATGAGATACTTAACCATTGAAATTATTTTGCCAAGCAGTCTAGGACCTCTGCTTAACCTAGAATCCAGTCTAAATACCCTGTGGATTGAAAATGTTTCTCTCAGAACTCCTCATTGATAAAGTTGGATAGTTGTCTTTTCTAACGCAGGAGTTCCCACAAGAACTGTTTTAGGCTTTTATTCTCAGACCTTCAGTGACAGTTAAATAACATGTAATTTCTCCCAAGCTGCACTAATACCTTAATGACTGAAAGGTGAAATGTGTAAGTGCAAATGTTGTACAGTGAAGCTTTTGGTGGTGAGGAGAATTCTTGTTTAACAATATGGGTAAGTGTGCAGATGGAGTAATTTCTGATTGTTGAGTATCTGATGGGTATGTTAAAGGAGAACAAGGCCAAAGGTATGACTGGCTCCATTTTCAGCTGAGATTCCGGGACGTATTGTGCCTCACCTTTATGCATTGTCCGTGCTAAGGCATTGAAAAGTCAGTTCTCTGTCCTTGAAGTAATTTATCTTGGCATGTGGCCAGAGTTCAGTTACCTTTTGAACAGCAAATGGGACAGAAAAGGAATCTTCCCTAAAATACGCAAATTAGAAGACTTTCAATTAATTGTTCTTTTGAAAGTAGCAGATAACAAGATCTGGACAGGTACTAAAATACTTGCAGGAAATGCTAATGCTTTGTGATCAGGAAAATGCTCCTAATGTATGTGAAACTGTGCACTCTGCAAGAGGGTAATGTTTGATGCCCAACCGTGAATACCTTTTCAGCAGCTCTAATAAAATAATTTAGCATAATTGCATCCAGGTTGTTTTGCCACATATCCTCCAATATTTTACCTAGGCATGCATTTTATATTTATCAGGATTTTTCAAATTAATTCAGTATGTTAGAAGTTGATGGTGCTGGACCGCCCTTGTTGTTTTAAGGATCTGTGCTTTGTTTTCTCTAGGTATCTTGGATCAGTCTGCTGTCTGGGTGGATGAAATGAACTATTATGACATGCGCACTGATAGGAACAAAGGGATTCCCCCCTTGTCTCTACGTCCAGCTAATCCGCTTGGTATTGAGATAGACAAGTGAGTACCAAATGCCTTTAATCCACTTTTTTAGTGGTTTTCTCTATATGTGTCTTTGTGAATTCCAGGAAAGTTTAATGGTTTGCAGGGCAGGGAGGGATTTAAAAACTCATAAATCTATTAGCTGCTAGTATTCTATTTCGTACTCAAGAGTTGTTAGTGCACATTGTATCCCGCTACATAATCCTCTATTTTGGATCATCAATTAGAACTGTAGATAATCTAAAAGCCTGATATATTGAACCCCAGTGATGTTTAGATTTTGAGGACTGGAAAATAACCTAAGGCTTCAGATTTATACATTGTAGTTACAGAATACCTACTGTTGCGTTTGAGTTTCACGGGGCTTTTAAGGACATTAGATTGCTATCTGTTGCTAAAATTGCACTGTAAAATGTGATTTATTATGCCACATCAGCCAGTTTATTTTATTGAAATATTAATACTGTTTTTCAGCCCACAGCCTTCTTTACTTTTGTTCTTAAGTATGGTGGAATTTGTGATTTTTTTCTTCTGAAATAGAAACTTTATGGTGAATGATGAATGGAATTAGGGGTCTTTAAATGGGACACTCTTTGAATCTGCCCCACTCTTAGAAATAGCATTAGGAATACTTCTCTCAATCAAGATGCCAGTTCTACCAAAACAAAAGGCTATTTAGAATTTAACTATTACTAAGGTCTCATCTGCTGAATACTCTTGTTTGTGAGGGGGAGTGCATTGGAAAAAATCTACAGTTTCCATTGTTACCTTGTTCTGATGACAATGCTTCACTTTCCCAAACTCTGTATGGGATTTCTAGTGGATCCATGTCACCTTCCAGCCTCTGGCTGTGCATTTCTTTCCTAGCTTAAATATATATTTTTCTTTCTTTTCAAAGTACTAATCCAATTTTTTGTAATAAGCTGGAGACTTTATCTCTTTAAGTATTTTTCTTTAGCCTTTGGTGTAACTACTGATAGGTAATTCTTTCATGTTCCTCAGTTTTTTAATCCCTGATAAAATGTGAACCTTTGTACTATGGACAGTATTTCAGTGTGTTATTGGAAGACTTCCTGTCACTCTTACACTGTCCCTCCCCTCTTTCTTAATTAAAAACCCCATAATAATCCTTTTTACCACTGTGCTGCACAGGCAGCTAGCAGTGAGTGCTTTGTTAGCTGATTCTCTAGAGTCACTACTTTGTCTGGTGGCATGGTTGCTCATTCTTCTGCAGGAATGGCCTGGATACCTTTATTCTAGCTATATCTTTTTGCATTTGCCCATATTTCTCTGTTTGTTGCTTCCTTGACAAGCCTGTCTTCTCATTCCAGATGACAGTCTTTCTTCTTAGTGTTTTTATTAACTATTTATAAAAAATTACTGGTGTTAAAGCTGTTACTGGTGATGATACAAATACTGATGAAAGAGTAATTTGGGCTCTGGTAAAACTTTACCTACAAATGTTCTCACGTTTGCTTCTTCATAGGTTTGGTTTGGGTTCTGTTCTTTTTGTAATTAGTTCTTTATTCCATTTGATGTATTCTATTGCATGAAACTAAGTTTTAATCAATCTTATTGTAGCAAGTCACCTTTGAAATTATATGTTAATTATGATATGTTAATTTTGTCTTGTTACTTTTTTCAATGAAGCACTTAATCTCAAAACTCCTATAATATGTTCTGAAACATTGTAAGAAGGAGTTGTGACTGGCTGACATTAGAACTAATTTTGCCTGCTTTAATTCTGTATTTCTTGAACGCTGCAGCAGCTTTTGCAATGTTTTATCTGGGATTTAAGTCAAGATAATTTTTTCTGTTCTATAGTCCTCAATCCAAAGTATTCTTACCATATGTCTTTCTATAGATACAGAGATTATGACACAGTTGCTTTTAATTTGTTCTGATTTTAACAAAACTTCTAATACAGTATTTGACTTCATAACCAAAATCAATGTTTCTTATAGTTAAGATATGGTCAATATGATAGATTAAGAGTTATTTTATAGAAACTTAAACTGCATTAGTTTAGGATTTTCTTAATTTAGAGTTATCTATTTGCATGTTTGTTAAATAGAGATCAAACCATGTTATATTTCAAATGTTTCTTCTGAAAGCATTAGAAGATGTGTTACGGAAACCTCAGGTTTTGTGTGAAAAGAAATAAATCAGTAACAGCTAGGAAATAACCTTTTGGAGAGGGAGGGAATTAGGAAATCTTTGGGCAAGCATATCAAGCCTAGTTCACTGTTCTGTGATCTCCCAGGTTCATTGCAGGTGAGGCAGGAAGATTATGGCAAGCACCAGTTTGAGAGATGGAACACTGATCAAGCAGTTGTGTGGAGGAATTGAGGGGTTAAACAGTGGAGAGGGGAAAGAGAGCAAATGCCTGCTCTGCCCTCATGTTATGGTTAACAGCACAGTGTTAATCGTTGTGACTATAGATGAACATTCTGGGTTTAATTAAGAAGTGCCTTCTCAATGGAAAATCTTTAATAATTTTCTTGATAAATTGGAGCAATGTGATGTTTACTTCTATAAAATAATCTGTGGTACCATATAGTTTAACTAAACTCACATGTTTGCAAATACTTTACACATGGGATGGGTGAGGATTGAGGAAGTTGCACAAGGTAGTGAAAAAAAGGAATTGTAAACTAAGAAAGAGAGGGAATAAGCAAGAAATTAGCAATAACCATTACTGGATACAGGAATAATCTGTCACTAGAAGTGATAAAAATTGTTAGGATACTTTAAAATAAAAGACATCCTAATATCACTTAATACTGTTATGTATGCAGATGGCACTCTGCAACATTATGGATCTCTCTTTTATTCATACCTTTGGCTTCTTTAAACTTTTTCTTTAAATATGTGCAAATTGGGATGTATTTTAATTTTGAAGCTGAAGCATTTGGCACTGGTCTGACTTGGCGGGATTTACAACCCTTGCAGCCTGATGGCTGACAAGGAGGAGAAAGGAGTGTCTTGTACCCGTTATGCAAATAGTGGTAAACAAAAGAAACATTAATAGAAAAACTCAGGGGTAAAATGGATGTGATTAAACGGAATAGGAATAAACTATATAGGAGCACACTGAAGAGAAGGCTTGAAGAAAGAAGCCCTTCCTGTAGAAAGTGATTATCAGGCACTAGCAAATGATACAGAAAAGACAAGCTGCAGCATGAGAACAAGCTAGTTGTTTTTTGGAGGGCTTTTGTTGTTTTTATTTTTTTTTAGTATGGGTTATGCTTGGTTCTAAAAGTTCCTTTTTTGGCTTTTTTAAACTTTCTTATGGTACTTTGCACAATTAAAATGTGTTTAAAAATTAATTATAGCTATTGGACCAATCAGATGGATACTTTCAAGGTGCTGCAAATGAGACCTTGAAATAATAGAATAAAAGACCTTATAAGCAGAGAGCTGAAGAGCTTCAGTAGAGCATTTAGTTAAATTATTAGGCATGCACAGGGACAGAAAGAAGTTATTCAGACTCGGTAGATAGAAGACTGGAGTTTAATTGGGGGTGACTCAGATTGAAGTGAACAAAAGGTTTGAACTGTGAGTTAAGGGAAATATGTAATAGTGGGTCTGTTCTACTAATAATTTGAATACTGCCTATAGATATATTTCAGGAGTAACATATATATGCTCAAAATACACACTGGAGTTGTCTTTTCATATTCATGCTCAAATGTTGCAGGAATGCAAAACAAAGCAATGATGTATATACAGTCATCCTCCTGACTGTTCTGTTACATAATCAAGGTATTTTAAATGTTACATGGATAGTCAAGGTATTGGAAATGTTACATGTGTACATAATGTTCAGGCCATCATCTTTCAGCCTGCACGTTTGCCAAGTAGTAAATATACATAATTTCTGGCTGATAAGTTCTTCATATTTTCCAAAAATTAATTGCAGTTCTTGTGTCGTACAGCTAAGAATCTTACTCGCTAATAAAGTCACTGATATTGTAATGAAACTTAAACTTGCTGGTTTTTGTGCTTCAGTGGTGGTGACTCTTGAAGTCACAAAGGTATTTGTAGAAGAGTGTTTGCACATGTTTGTTCTACTGCCTTTCTAACAGTTGTTCATTCATCTTCTAAAACACAGAGCTGATCCAATCAGATAAGGGTTTTTTGGCATTGCTATAACTTAGTGCCTGTTGTGTGTATGCTGTGAGGTATTCAATTCCCGCCAGAAAATAGGTATTTTAAATATTTAATCTTTGAGTTCTAGTTTTTGAATTTTCAATGTGGGGTGAAGACTGATACAAAGCTTAAGTGTCCTGTCACTATCTTCATGCTGACTTTCAGTGCAAAGCAGGTCTCTGCCACCTTCCTCCCCAGGGAGTGTTCCTGGCTGTGGTGTTATGCGCATGTAACCAGGAGCCCTTACAAAAACATCGAATCATAGAATAGAATCCCAGAATTCTTACAGTTGAAGATTTTCAAAGTCCTTCAGTCCAGCCTTTGACCAATCCCCACCTTGTCAACTGAACC
The DNA here is from genome assembly GCA_013397895.1 of Origma solitaria. Lineage (NCBI taxonomy): Eukaryota > Metazoa > Chordata > Aves > Passeriformes > Acanthizidae > Origma > Origma solitaria. The sequence goes on along the minus strand of VZRL01003703.1, from coordinate 52,332 downwards.
ATGTCCGCAGGTGCCACATTCAGCTGTTTCTTGAGCACGTCCAGGGACAGTGACTCCACCACCGCCCTGAGCAGCCCATTCCAATGCTTGACCACCCTTTCAGTGAAGAAATTCTTCCTCATGTCCAACCTGAACCTCTTCTGGCACAGCCTGAGGCTGTGTCCTCTTGTCCTATCGCTGGTTGCCTGGGAGAAGAGGCTGACCTCCACCTGGCTACACCTTCCTTTCAGGCAATTGTAGAGAGTGAGCCTTATATTTTCCAGGCTAGACACCCAGCTCCCTCAGCTGCACCTCACTAAATTTACTCTCTAGACCCTTAACCAGGCTCCATTGCCCTTCTTTGGAATTGCTCCACCATCTCAATGTTCTTCCTGAATTGATGGGCCCAGAACCAGACAGGGTACTCACCGTGTGGTCTCACCAGTGCTGAGTACAGGGGAACAATCACTGCCCTGGTCCTGCTGGCCACACTCTTGCTGATACAGGCCAGGATGCCCTTGGCCTTCTTACCCATGTAAGGCACACACTGGTTCATGTTCAGCTGCTGTCAGCCAGCGCCCCCAGGTCCTTTTCTGCCAGGCACTCTGGCACTCTGGTCCCAGCTTGTAGCACTGCCTGGGGTTGTTGTGATGCAAGCAGGATGCAGCCTTGTTGAGCCTCATACAGTTGGCTTCAGCCTATCAATCCAGCCTGTCCAGATCTCTCTGCAGAGCCTCCTACCCTTCAGCAGATCAACACTCCTGCACAACTTGCTGTCATCAGCAAACTTATTTAGAGTATGCTCAATCCGTTTGTGCAAATAATTGATAAAGATATTGAACAGTGCTGGCCCTTGGGGAATCCCAGTAGTGACCTTGCCACAGCTGAAGGTAACTCACCACTCTCTGGGCATGGCTATCCAGTTTTTAATCCAGCAAAGAGTGCACCTGTCCGAGCGTTGGACTGCCAGCTTCTCCAGGAGAAGTCTTAAATAGGTTGCAGGAAGAAAAAGTGTGCAGAGTAGTTGTCTCAGTCTGAGAAATGTGGAACTTGGTGTGAAAATTCTGACTTTAACAGCAATGTGGCAGTGCTTGGGTTGGCTTTAGCAGTCTAGAGCTGTTATAAAAGCAGGTTGGTAACATGAGATAATTCAAAGTTTTGTATGGTTCTGGGAGAGATTATGTCTCATAGACACTGGTTGAAATATGTTGATGGAAAATTTACATCTACGTGAGCTTTGTGAATTAATTGCTTGTTCTGATGTACCACATGCTTCCCTCTCCTGCACAACAAGTCCTTGTTTAACCAAGGGTTCCCTGACTCCTCTAACTACTCTGTCAGACTAAGAAAATTCATTCTCTGCAGAACAGTAACATCCATCAGACCTAGTGGTGGTTAGAAAATTTTTGAATAGTGTTTGTTGTTTTGCATGTAGCAGAGGTCACTCTGGTGGATCCATCTCGTACATGAAAGCAAAGGCTGACATGCTAAGTACATTCCACATACTTCTGTATCCACCCACTCAATACAGATGCTTCCCTCTTCCCACGCCAGCTTCCAAAACAGTTCATCTGCGGAGAAAGAAACAGATGATCTTACGCTGCCATCTAATGGTAAATATCAGCTTGCTACCATGAGATTGGAAAAGACTTTCTGCAGGCCAAGATGTTTATTTTTAAATTACTTGTATGGAAATGCAGTAAACTTCATCATTGAATGTGATGTGCATGTGGAATCTTGATCACAGACATGTGTGCAAAAAATTTTGAAAGCGGCAGAAGAGAGTTGCAGTATAGTCCTAGCTTTATGACATTAAAAAATCAAGTAGCACTTACTGCTTGTTAGGCTGATGCATCAGCTGCAGCTACCAGCCTATAATCTCTCAGTAGATTTCTCTTACCACATTCTTCCAGTTCTAAAATACAGTTGCCACTTTGTTTTCATATTTCTAAGGAACCCAATGCGACTAGGGAGGAATTGCCAGAGTGCACCCTTGTCTTGTTGCTATTGGAGAGACCTTTGTTAACACCTTCTGATTTGTCGTGTTTAGTCTACGCCAGTGTCCCTTACGCTGGTCTTTTTGCATGCACTATTAACACAGTACAGCTGGTACAAAGCCAGCTTCAAGGAGTCTGACTGGTACCAGACAGAGGGGGAATGTGCAGCAGCTCTAGCTGGAGCTTGTTTATGCTGGTTGCTATTCAGAATCTGTGTTTATTTAAAGTTGCTCCTTTTGACCTGTAAACTCTTGGGGAACTGAGCTTCAAGTTTTCTTTTGGTGGCTGTATCTTGCTTTGGGACCCACCTTTAATCTGCAAATATTGTCACGTATGCTGAAATTATTGCTATAAGATTCTGAAGTTCTGGGAGCAGAACAATTTTTACAGAAAAATTACAACTTGCTAAGCTGTTTTCCTTGTCAGGCGTTGTTAATTAGTATCCATTGCATCCTGTTGCTCTTACTTGGTTGTGACTGCTGGGAGGCTGTGATTTACCCATGGAGATTCCAGCTAATCTCTGGAGAGTATAAATGCTGTGTATGGGCACAAGTTCTGTGGTAGAATTTGTAAGAGCCCATGTATCCTGTGCTGTTAAATTAGGTTTATTGCTATCAGGCTATATAGAACCTAAAGTTTGGGGTAGTGCAAGGTAGAACTGCTATTGATGGGCACTTGTGGCACAAGTGAATTGATTGTACTCCACATATTTTGAATCTGAAGCGTCTGTGCATGACCTTTACATGGAAACAAGGACGACTACATCTAATGTTATGTAATGTTATGTAATGACTGTATTAGATATACTCCAAATGTGTTTGAGAGAAGTGAAAGTGTATAGTGGCTTGTAACCAAATGTATTTTTATCATACTTCTCATTGATATAACTACTGTGTGAAATCTCAGTTTCTTTTGTATTTAAAATGGGTGCTGAAGGATGAATAAGACTATTTTAAAATGTTAACTATAGGTCTAGTACCAGATCTCGTTCTGTTTTAGGTGAAATAGTGTGCCTAGCAGAAAGTACTACTGTAACAATGTACCTTTGCTGAAATTGTAAACGTAGTGTAATACTTCGGGTTGTCAAGGGTGGTGAGCTTCACTCTTCTTTTCCTGAGGTTTTCTGGATTCAGTTTGTGGTTCCCAGTTTCTTTTACAGTGATTCCTTTTTAATAATGATTAAGTGTTCTTCCTGAAGTGATTCTTGTATAATGAACAAATCAACAGAAAAATAATTTACAGTTTTAATTGCATGTCATCATGATCTAAGCTTTTGCTACTAGTTCGTCTTCACCCCGTAATGTTGAAAAGAATAAACCAGAAATACTTTTTCAAGTCACATATGGGCTTGTTTATAAGTAAATGGTAAGCAAGTTTTCATGAGAACAACTTCCAAAAAGTGAATTATTTAATTTACTAATGGAAGTTAATGAAACAAACTTGTGTGTATGTGGAGTCAGTCTCTTTTTAGATGCATCTGGCCAGACGTTCTAGAAATACAGTTGCTTTCAGTTTGCGCATTTTAGTGAGCAGTTTGTTTTGAAGACAGCTGTAGCAAGTCTGTATGTAGCAAGCTGTAGCGTATCTGTTAGTGGAAAAACTACTGGTAAAATGTATGATAAAATAAGGATACTAAAACATTGTACCAGAGTATAGCATATTGTTAACATACCTCACACGTTCACATTCATGTTTCTAGTCTGTTGTGACTATGTCTAAAATATGTCTGCACAGATAAAAGCATTGTTAATTTATGGTTCTACACAAATACATCTGCTGGAAAAAACCTCCTAATAACTTTTCAAGGCAGTTAAACATCAAACTGAAAAAAAATTTCTTCGTTTCTGTCCCACTGTCTGTGGACAAGATTCATTTGCAGTAATGGATTACATATCTATCTTGGTCTTTCTCAATATGTGTATTAAAAAATAGTTTTCCATTTTTTCCCCTAGGAATTGTATAGTTCATGCGTAAGCTTAAACTGTCATGCGTATTTCTTATAAACCTGCAGTAATGAGTTGCATTTGGTAATGGTATGTTTGAGTGTGTGCTTTTTATGTTACACCTATTTCTTTTGGTTTTTGAGAACATACATGGAAATTCTGAAAATTATGGGCAAAATCGTGCTTCTGTATTGATTGCGTTCACTTAAACGGTGCTTGTACAGAATTTCTGAATCTCTTCTGGAAACTCAAATTTGTTTTCTTGGTTTTGTTTTTTAGCATTAGAAATGCAGTTGTCCACAAAGATGTCACCATGTGTGGATCTAGTATAAATGCTTTTTTGTACAGTTATACTGTGTATCACTTGTGAAGTACTGTCCTTCAAGTTCATGGGCCTACTGGGCACTTTTGACTAATTTGAGGGTAAAATAAGGTATCTTAAATTGTCTTTAAACAAAGAATAAATTGAAACTTTCTTCTTATATCCATCAGCTTTTTATGCTTACTGTCAGTCATTAAAGTTAAGGTCATTGAAAATCCTGAATCTCACTACTTATGTCTTAAAGGTTTGTTTTAGCATCATCACATTTTCATTGAACAGACAAATGTTGGGACCCTGGTTTTTGCTTGCTACATTTGTTCCTCACACAATTTTTCCTCTATCTGTACTTTTCATATCTGTCATCACTTTTCCTTGCATCTCATTTGATTTTTTCTGTTTTTTAAAAAGTATTGTTTCATGCCCCTGCTGTAATCAGGTGCTACTGATGAAAGACTTCTGTACCATGTCATTATGTACGTAGGTCCTTTGTACCTGCTTGTGCTAATGGCCATTTGGATATGAAAAGAAACTTCCAAGAAACAGCTCCTCTCTATATAATTGTACTTTTTAATGTGTCTGCCTTTTGATTTGTTTCACTTAATCTGCTGTTTGCTTTTTGTAATAAAAACAGCTTTAACTATCTTGAAACATGTTAAGATTACAGAAAAAACTAAAACTAACAGATCACTGCTTTTGTGTCCATTTAAACGGCTTTTTATATGTGTTAAATGTAGTTCTATTAACTCACTCTGGTTTGCTACTCCTACCCAAGTTTGCTCTCAAATGCAAAGAATGGCAGATTTTCATTTGCATACAGTATACTTTGTATAGTAAAGCTCACCTAACTTGTGAGCATCAGAGAGGATCTTCATTGTCTTTTGAGCTGGATGTTGTGATCCAAAAATGACATAGTGAATTTTTGAAATAGATGAGAATATTTCAGTTGGAAGGGACTTAAGTCCATCTAGTCCAACTGACTGACCCATTTAGGGCTGACCGAAAGTGAATTTGTTTGCCACAATTAGTCTCTGAAGATGGGATGCAGCTGGTGGTGAAGATTAGAGGAGGGAGTGCACCTGGTGATATACTGAGTGCATGGTGGAATAAATATGGCCAAGTGTTGAGTGTGTGTCTGGGCTGAGGGATGAAGGTCATCATGTTTTCATCAAAAAGTGCTTTAAATATTTTTATTACACAGACTTAAAGTAAATGAAATACATTTTCTGGAGGAGTATCTTAGAAACTACTTGTAGTTTAAAAAACGCTGTTGTAGAGAATCTGTTTTTACAAGGAATTGGCTCTCATGCTTTCTTTATGCATTTGTAAGACTGAAGAAAAACTAACAAAACCTGCTGGCTGTCACTTGAGATAAGTCTGTTTTACCTTTGTTTTGTGTACTGTGAAGGAACAGATTAGTGTGTTCTGTTTTGCAAGAGAATTATTTTAACTCAGTATTTTTTTCAGTGTTTTTATATGATGGAAGTATGTTCTATGTGTCTCCCTTCACGTGTGTGTGACTTCTGGTGCTCAGGAACCGATAGAGAATAATTGTGTGAGATCACTTACAAGCTGTCAAACTTTCGATGTCCTGCCATTTTGAAGTGAAATAGAAGATTTTTGTACAGACAGCATTTCTGTCTTACGTGTAATGGTGAAATCAAAATGGTAAAATTAGTTGTACGTAGATTAGATTTCAGTTTTTCCCAGTCACACTACATGTGTCTGTAATAGCAGATTTAATTTCAAAGGGAGATACAAGTTAATGTTTCCATCTTACAGGGAAATGATTTGGGGTTTGTGGTTCGGGGGTTTTTTTTGGTGACGCTTTTAATTGAAAACTGACTGTAAATTGTCACAAGACTATGTTTTACTGAAGAAATGAATATTCATTTTTCAGGGGCAGATTTCCTCAAAAAGATTTAGAGTCACTGTTTCCTGGGATGAGTGCTGATTTCACAAGTGAAAACTTTTCTGCTGCCTGGTACCTGATTGAGAATCATTCAACAACAAGGTTTGTTGCTATCATATAAATAATTGTTTTAAATACAAGTCACTGATGGTATTTCATTGTTCAGTAGATGTGTCAATGGTGGTTTGCATTTACAGTCATAGATCTGTAGGCACAATTGTCTCTGGTGTATCTGCTTGGCCTGGAACTTGAATCAACCAGTTTGCTTAATGTGCTTCTGAGAAAGACCTCATTTTTAACCAGTCCTAATTTATGGTGGCCTTTTTTTTTTTAATCTCAGTCCCCCCACATCAGATGGAAGCTGTCTTTCTTCAAACTTTAGGAATCAAGAAGTTAGCATGGCCTTGAGTGGAAACTCCAGGTGTCAAGTCATGAACAGAGATACAGGTTATGGGCACTGAACAGATGACTAAAAGTGTTCATGTCAATTAGGTTGTAGTTAAAACTTGTGGAAAATGCTATAGTATCAGAAGTTGGACAAGCAAGTTGGATCTTTGAGGTTAAAACCCTTAAAATCTTGACAATTAAGATCTTAATTTAGAAATATAGTTCATAGTATGTACTTACATGAATGTATTACATAAATTTATTTTTGTATGTGTAACTGAGCTCCAAAACTTTTATCTGCTTGTGTTCAGGTAATACTGGAAGCCATTTTAAATAGAGAAGATGACCTTTTTTTGTTGTGTTCAGCTGGGTATTCCAATTTGCATTTTAAAGGAAAATGCCACTTTACAAATTGGTTTAGGATATTTTTTGTTTCCTACTGGTAGAAAGAGGTATGGGTTCCTTCTTGGTTTGGGGATGGGACGACATTTGGTTTTTAGAGCTCCAGAAATAACCATAAATCTACTTGGGAAATACTTAAACTTCCTTTTGAAGTGATGGTACATTAAAGAGCCAGAACAACAGAAGGCAACATTATCACCTAATACACTTATGGTGACAACATCTTTTGAAATCAAGTAACTAAGAGGAGTTATTCAAAATTAATTCTGTCTGTCAGAATCTAACTTTGGGGATCATCAAGTTTTTTTTAAAAATGAGGGGATAATAAAGTGATAAAGAGCAAACAGCTTTTGATGTAGCTGTTAGTAAAAAATTTTCTTGACATTTGGCTCTTGGACTCTTGCTACTTTGTTGCTCATTCTTGTGGGCACCAGTGACACTGCCAAGAGAGATGTAGAACAGATCACAAGTGATTGCGGGGCCCTGGGGGCAGCAGTGGCAAATGTGGGATACTAGGTATTCCCTTTGATTTACATGCAAAGGGGAAAGCTTCAGGTAGTAGGGATGCATCCTATAGTTTCACAGATGGCTGTACCCCTGGTTTTAAAGGCAGCACTTTTTACTTCTGTAGCCAGACCCATGACTCAAGAACAAAGATTGCTAGTGAGAAATGGAATTCATTTGGAAAAGTGGGGTGGGAGTGCAGGAGCATCTTTGCCAGCAGGTTTGTACTTCCGTGACAAAGAATTCAAATTTGGAATATCAGGGGATGGTGATAAGAGCCTGCAGTTAAATGAAAGACAGAGCTACCTGTGGGTTCAGGGATGGCATTGAGAATGCTGTAGGTAGTTACAAAACCAGTTGGAAGTGTCTAACCTCAAGTGCCTTTACACACTTGTGTACTGCCTGAGAAACAAGAGACACAGCTCCGTGTGGGATTAGACAAACGTACCACTGGAATAAAGTGAGATAACCCATGTGTGTAGTAGTCTGTGATGGTTAGCAAGAGGCCACCTGAAAAAAAAAAACGCAGGAGAGAAGAGAGGGACTTGACCTTCACGCGAAGAACAGCTAGAATAAATATATGGTCCCTGTTATGGAGCAGGATGCTTGAGATCTTGTTCAGGAGTCTGGAACAGGTGACATCACATGTCATGAGGAAGTGAACAAAATCTTCTTTAAGCAATCTGGAGACGTTTCCAGAGAGTAGACTTTTGTTCTTGTACAAGATTTTAATGTCCTTCATATTTACAGGAGGGGCAGCAATCCAGGAGGCTTGTGAAGAGTTCTGGGAATGACTTCCTACACAGCTGCAGTGTGGGCCTTCAGGGATGCTACTCTTCTAAATCTGATTCTTGCAGGCAAAGCAAGGGATGTGATAACCAGTGGCAGACACAGCTGTAGCATTTGTGAAATAGTTGAATGCAAGACTCAAAGGGGTGTGGAGAAAGCAAGCAGGAGAGTACACATCTGGGATTGGAAAGCAGTCATACAGAGGACAATCCAGTGTTTGTAACACTTGACTGTCCAGTGCAAATCATCTCCTGGGGTATATCAGCAGCAATGTGTTAGGTAAGATATGGAGATAATTATTCTGCTTGGCATTGTTAAAGCTGCAGGTGAAGTGCTCTGCCAACTGTGGCCACTGCTTCAAGAAAAATGTGAGGGCTGAGCCACAAGCTCAGGAGTATATAAATATTGGTGGCTATACAGCTTGAATGAGTTAGGTGCTTTCAGAAAAGAAAAAACATTTTTAACACTTTGTCTAGTATCAGCTTAAGTACTTTTTCCTTCTTGTTGAAAAAAAAATCCATCGATTTGCATCTTTGCATGTCAACAGTTTCAAGTAATGATCTCCTCAGTCTAGTGGAAAAAAAGTGTTAATTTGTACTTTTAAATGACATCTGGAGTTTTTTGCAAATTAACGCAGTTTATATTGGTTTATAAAATCCAAATCTTAGTGTTGAAGGTCCAAGAGCAGTGTAAAACTCAACAGGAATAAATGCTCCAAGGATAGGGTGAATCCAGTCATGTTTTGAATCTAATTATAAGTTTCTCTTTAAATAAAGAAGCAGCAAAACTGTTTTGGTTGGGTTTTTTCTTCCCATTTCAGAATGTGTACTCTTAAAAATATTCTGGAATGAGTTAAATATCTGTCCCATATTAATTTGTGCTGTTTTTCTGGAAGCACAGTAATGGTTTAGTTTTTGTCCTCTACATAACCTTAGCTATTAGGAATGGTAAATGTGTGGTGCACTGACTTTTTGGTTAGTTTATGTCTGCTTTTTCCTTGAAGGACATTCTTTTTAAGAAATAAGTATAACATCCTTTTTACTAATTCTTTTAATCCTGGCAATATCCTGACAAATAAACTATTTTGACACACTGTTAGATCATCAGGTAGCATGAAACAGTGCTTAAAAGGAGAAATGTACAGATTTTTGTTACGTTGAAAATGCTGCTGGTAAGTACTTCTCATGTGCCAAAGGGGACCAGTCCAGTAATGTGAGTAATGTGATTTCTGTCCAGCAGATGGAAACAGTAAATTAGGCAAAATGTTGTGACATCATCAGTGTAAAAAGAAAAGTGCTTCTAAGTGCACCAGTGTGCTTTGTCTCGAAGCAGGTGGTAATAGCCTTCTCACTGCATGGGATAAACTTTGGGTTGTTCTCTTAATATGTCTTTTTCTACCATCTCTTTTTAAAATGGGCAGAGTATTGATGGAATTGTCTTATATCTTAATTTCCTACTTTGTTGTTTCCCTCTCCTCACAGAGGTGTAGTGCAGTTTTTTGTTTTTTATTTTATATTAGGGACATGGCTTTGGCCTGCAGGTAGGAGGAAAGACGTTAGGATGAAAATCATATGCTGTATTTGTACTTCTGAGCTTGTTCATGGTGGTGGTTTTATAGTTAAACCAGTAATATAACTACTGAGGTCATATTGATCATCATCAATGAAAAAAATTATATACAAGTAATGAAGATTTATTCACAACATAAGACTTCTCAATTAATTGCAGGTGCTTGCAAAAAAATAAAGATGTGAAATCAAATGTAAACTGGCAAAAACTGAGAAATATTAGGAAACTAAGATAAAAAGAAAGTTACCATACAAACAATGATGAGTTGTCAATTAATATTGCCCTATGAAGTGTCTTTCAAAAATATTTCAGCATATAGAAACCATACCTTCATAAAACAGGAATATGTTTCGCTATTCTTTATTTTGCACTAATATTGTATTCAATTCTGAACTGTACGTCCAAACCAACATAAAAATATTGAATGAATTCAGGAACAAAAGTGAGAAAGGGTTGTGAGTGAAGCTGCAGAGTTAAACAAATGTCATTATTAAAGAGACTTCTAACATCTCGGTTAATCTGCTGGGTACTAAATGTAGTGAATTGTACTGTCACCTATTAAATATAGTACAGACAGTTAAGTAAGAGCAATATTGCATGTTTAGAAAAAATTTCTTGACTAGCGTGTATTATAAAGAAATCTCTTCCATTACAAGTGATAGGAGTCCTCCATCTGGGGTTGAAACTAAAAAAACCAAGATCTTTGGACTAAGAATAAACTGTTGTTATTGAAAAGCACACTCATTAGCAATTACTTGGCCCTTAACAGTTGTTCTGAAATTAGCTGGCTTTATTTTCCAAGTAGTTTGTTCGGTTCATTCATTAGCTGACCTTATTTTTTTTAAAGTCACTGAGGTGTTCTTGTTTGTTTTCAGTTTTGATCAGCTCAAAACAGCTGTTGTGAATTTGAAGAAACAAGCCAATAAGAAAAATGAGGGGAGCCTAGCTTATGTGAAAGGAGGTCTCAGCACATTTTTTGAAGCACAAGATGCTCTGTCAGGTAAAGATGCTTTGCACTTGCTAAGTACAGTATAAAAGAAAAGGCTGAGTTCATGTATGGATGAATTCAACATTAAAAATATTGTTTCTCTTCACAGTCTGTACTAAAATTGTATAATGAGCCCAAAATCTGTGTTGTGTTGGTCACAAGCTAGAACTGGCTGGCTGATTGTTGTGGTATATTTGCAAAACATGTCACCAAATGTATCTTACGGGAATTGGAGGCCTTTGATTAAATTGCTTAGACCCCAAATTCAAGAAAGAGAAGTGTTCAACTGGAGATACTTGCAAACTGTAGCAACAGAAAAAACTTGATTTTATGATGCCTTATTCAATAGTCAGACATTAACATTAATATGAATATTCAGTTCGCTTATTACTTTGGGAAATCAGAGAGCCTTTCTGTTCTGCTTGCCACTGGTACAATGCAGCAAACAGGTGAGATTATCATAGATACCATTTTAATATATATATTTATTGTATATAGACACACAGAGACATTCTTAAAGCATAAAAGGTCTCTCTCAGGTCAGAGCTCATTGTGGGTTGCTGTAGTCCTGTTTAGTGAGGCTCTGCTCTGGATAAGAAAGCAGCAGTGCCCAGGAAACAATCCTCAATAGGTTTGTCATTTACCACTGTGCTGATTATCTGTTCTGGTCATTGACCCCTTTGGCCAAAATCTAGCTATGTTCAATAGCAAAAGTATTAAAGAATTTAGTGGAAAACCTGAAGATGTGTTGGTCTTCATAGGAGAAGATACTAAGAACCATAATTTGGCATTCTATAACCTTTTTAAGCTGAGATTTTATTAAATGCTAGGAAAAATAATAGGCTATTTCCTTGTAAATCTTACACATCTTGAAAATATTGAAATCCTGTTTTTTCTTAAAGAGTTCAGAATTCTAAATAATCTCAAACATAATCCCAAATAAGTATTAAAATGTAGCTTGTTTTTCACAACCAAATCTGCTTTGCATATGTAATATCAAATACTCTAAAAGACTGAGTTCTGTTTTCAAGAAGTTACTGCTATGGATGAAAAGTAGCACTAACAATGTTACCTTGTAAGATTATGTTTTGGATTAGTGTATAGTTAGTAGGATTTGAAGACAGATAAGGCAAGCCATAAATGTTGTGAGGTTTTAGAAAGGTTGAGCACTACTGAGTAATTTTTTCTTGTTCCACCACTTATTATAGGCTTTTTGCCTTTGGAGACTGATTTTCTGATAAATGAGAAGGTCAGCGAGCAAGTAGAAATGTGAGAAATATTAATAAAATAATGGTAGGGAAAACAACCTCATTTATTTTATGAATCACTTGTCTCAATTTTTAAAAAAAAATCTAGTAGCTGTAATATTGTTTTGCATCTTTTACCTTTATAAGTGTTTTTTTAACCTAAAATCAGGGTTTATCAGTGCAGTCCTTTAGCTATATTATGAACTTAAACTTGGGATGACTCAAATGGTTCTTGAGATCACTTTTTGTCTGTAACCAAAATTGCTTGTTTTTATCTTGCCCTCAGTGATCTCCCTTTAGTGCTCAAAAGGAAGCAGACTTTCAGCTTACGTTTTTATACAATGAATTAAAGTGGTACAAGGGAAGTATGGCCTTGATGCTATTGTAAAAGAAAATTAGAGACTTAAAGCCTCAATATCTTATAAATTCAAAACTGTAACACTGACATTCAAGGGTATTATCAATATAATATTTAGTTTTTAAATTCTGAACCCAAATTATTAATGAGGATGCAGTACAGGTCACAGCTGCCTTCTGTAGCATTGTAATACATATTTCTCTGTTGAAATGTCATATTAAATGCATATGCAAAAGTATTTTTGCTTCTTTTCAGTCAATAAATCCACACTTATTGCATATGAATTTCAGTTTTGAATGCAGAACTACATATTTGCCTGTTCTTCCTCTTTATGCAGGATATTTGTGAAAGAGTATAAGTAGAGAAATCACATAACTTTTTAAAGACTTGAACTTGTGATAGGTACAATGAACTGTTAAATTGAATGTGGCTTCAAGTAGTAAGAAAAAAAAAAGGGTTTCTTTGGTGCCATCATCCCGCCCTCCTGCCAGATGTCAAAGCTTTTTCCAGAATATTTGATCACTACAGTTTCCTCAAATGAAAGATGCCAAGAATTAAGAGTCAGCATTATTAGCATTTTTGTACGGAAACAGCTCAGATGCACATTTTAAAAAACCAATAACAACAAAACCACCAAACAAAAACCCCCAAGCAAAACCCCATTAATTCTTCAGCACGCAGTTATGAAATTCAAGCTTTTTAACATAAGAACATTAAAAATCCTGTTACAATCTAGCTAGACAGTGATTGTGCAAGATGATATGATGGCACTTTTCTGTCCTTACACATGTAAGGATGAGTTTTTATGTCTTATTTTCTCCTTTAAAAAAGTGCTACTAGAATTTGTATGCGTTTCAGAAAAGCTACATGAGGAATAGTTTATGTTTGAAAGTTGAACGGTTGTTCCAACACAAACTCTTAGGGACGTAGCCATTGTTCTGTAAACTTTTATTATTTGATGCTGAGCATATAGCTATCACAGACAAAAAGTGACTCAAAAGAAAACCCTTACTGAATGTATTTTGTCTGTTTTCCAATATGATTTAAATTTTCTGAGTTAGTTCATTTTGGTTTAGGGTTTTTTTTAACTCTCTTCCTTTGGGGAGATTTCTAAAATCTAATTTATTTTCTAAAGATATGGTTTTTTTTGAGGGCAAAAATTTAGACTCTCAATTTTCCCCTTCAGACATCTTAAAACACATCTTCTAGCCGCAGTGATTATGCTTCATAAACTGCAGGTCTCTTTTATTGTTGTTATAGAACAGAGCTACTTGTGAGCAGTTATTTTTCTTAGGTCTCCCTAAACTCATACAGGATAAGTTTTCATAGGAGGATCACCTCAGGATGTATAACACTTGGTACTTCATACTCCTCTATTTGCACAGCTTTTATACATGCTTTTTAAAACTCATACGCATTTAACTGTTTGTTTCAAATATGTTACCTCTATTTAGGAAACCCTGAATTACTGATTATTGTGCAGTTTTTTTCATTAGTTGGGACCAGTAAGTGCAGTCTGATCTTAAGTGTTCTATTAGACTCTATTACACATCTAAATGAATATTAGTATTTTCATAAATAAGCAATGGGAAGCATAAAAAGCAGTGCTAAGATGTTTATTGTATTTTGTGATTTAAAGGCTGTTTACTAAGAAAATAAGAATTCAAATAGACCAGAACCCTTCCTTATTTGGTTTAATTTCTGGGAAAATATAATTGCCTTATCAGATCCCCGTGTCTCTCTGCCTGCTAGCTCGGCTGACAGTTTGACAGTGACTCTGCTGCAGAGATGTTCAACAGGAAGTTTGTTTCATCAGCTGAAGGGAGCTGTAAACAGAACTGAGGGGAGCAGGGTCTATCTCAGCTTGACTCGCTTGTCAGCATTGGAGAGTTCAGCTGGTTTGTTTCCTGTAATTCTAATTGCAACCTAGAAAGCAGCATTCCTAAAAGGGTGGCTGTTTATATGTTTGTAATTAAGACATATTTTATTGTCATGAGCAAGTCAGGTCCCACACAGAAGTCGTTGGAAAGTTAGCAAATTAATTTTCTTTCAGCATAATTTTTTCTGAAATACTCTTTACAATGAACCTAGGGCTGCAGTTTCTGCTTATTTAAATGAAAGGAAAAAGATAGGGAAATGACTACTTCAGTCGCTCACTTCTGCAAAAGCATAAGTACGTAAGTATGACATCTCTATTGGCAGGTAAAGAAGATGCTGTGATGTCTTTAAAACACAGATATCATGAACAATTTTGTTGTTTAGATTTGGCGCTCTAGTTTGCCATGGCAACAGTTATTTTGCAATTCCAACTACAAACACATTTTACGTGATTTTCAGGAAGAAATCTGTATAAAAGAAGCACTGCTGGCTATTACAGCACTGTTTCTGTTTTCCCCTTCCCACTCCTGTGCAGATGCATGGCCTGTAGGAATGCCTGCATGATAGGGACCTTGGACTATAGTTGGCCTTTCGCCTACGCTGTTACTTAATACATGAGCTAGGATAGTATGCTGAAATTGCCTCTCTGAAATGATCCTAATCTGGTCAAATGCCTGCTTTTTTGATTTGGTTTTGTTTTTTCCTTTCTATGGACTATTTTTACAGTTCATCCCCTAATGCTCATTCTAAATGGGCCTGTTAGTGATCCAGGATTGGCTTCAGTCTGAATAAGTCTGTGCTGCTGCCATTATGTCTGTTAAATTAATTTTCTCAGAAAGTAAAACAAAAAAAATCACCTGAGCTGTATTAAATTCTGAGTCAGAGTGGGAATTTGAGAAGCTAAAAACTGATGCTTGCCTGTCATACATGTCCCTTTGCCTCTGACTGTTGAGGGGTTTTGTTCTGTTTGAATTCAAAGAGAGTATGTAGAGCCAAACCAGTTTTTTGTTAGTGATTCTATTTGCACACTAGTCTGAAGATTAATTTTGAAATGGTTTTCTTTTGTCCAATTAAATGCTGGCGCATGACTGTTTTTGCTTGGTAGCATGGCATTGGGATGGTACACCAGGTTTTGTAATTGTCACATTGCTGTTTTGTAGCAAATCCTATTCATGCTTTTGCTTTACTTCACTCTTGTGTGTATTTTTTCAAATAGTATGGATTTTTGTTAGACATGTGGATTTGGGTAAATCAAATTCAAATATATGATTGCCACCTAAATGTTATGCAGGTGACTTGAAATGTCTGGAATAGCTCTGTGCCTAATCCTCTGTGTGGTGTGTGTCTATTAATGTTATCTCCCTCATCCCACATCAAGTGATAGAATATTGTCTTTGCAGGGTGAGAACAGTCTCCTATTACAGCTAGTAATTTTAAAGATGATAATTCGTAGAGGATAAGAAAGATCAGGGCCATGGGAACAAACTGGCAAGAGCAAAAGAAAGATTCTGCATATATCGGACGAGTACCTCAGAGCGTATCAGTCGCTTCAGAGTAGCAGTTCCCGTGCATGTATGTGCCCCATAGTAGGGGCAAGTTAGATTATTTCAGGTTAAGAATTAAGATCATGCCTCCATGTAGTCATGAAGCAATAGCCGATGTGTTCTCAGCTCACTGTCTAGCTTTCCAAGTGGATGCTTCTATCTGAATACTTGAATCATCTTTGTGCTGCACTTAAAGACAAAAGCAGAATGAGAAGAATATCATTGATTCATATTTTGTCCTTACATTTATAGGCCTTCTCAGCATGCACAATGAAAAAATAGATGTACTTAATTTGGCATTCTAAAAATAGGCTTGCTAAATTAAACTTAATTCAAGTTTGCGTGTTGAAAACTTGTGTTCTGATCTTGCAGCGCTAGATGACAAGAGGGACATTGAAATGAGAAATGTATTCTCAGAAAAAGATGAGCTGAAAAAGGGGTACCATAAAGTATGAAAGTGGTGGTAGATAATTTAATCTCGGGTGAATGCTTCCTCTTCATGCAATGCCTACAGTCAACTTTTGTGGCAGACCAATTGTTAGCTTTTGCTTTTCTAAGTTGCATTAAGATATCACGATTGATAAAAGGCTCAAACTTTCCTTTCTAGCATGGCATTGTGTAGGGAGTTGGGGTTTTTTTTTTTGTCTCAAGGAAGAGAAGATCTGATTAGAAAGGTTGTGAAACAGCAGGAATTGTCAGAGGACATAGTGAAAATTCTCTGCCCAAGCCTGTACCTGCTTTTGTGATGGCTGTTCATGTAGCTTCTTCAGCATTGTTTTAGAGATGTGAGCTTATTTCTAGCAGTTTCTCCAAAGGGATGCAGTTTTGGCAGCTTATAGTTACTGTGTAGCTCTCATATTTTATGAACTTGGTGGTTTTTCAGGTAAGTTAGCTTTTTTGTTTGAATTTGAAAAATGGTAAAGCATGTAGAAGGAGAAATAAATTTTGCAATTGCAATTTTCAAATAGCAAATTCTGCAATTGATTGCAAGTGTGCAAAAAAGTTACCTATGATTAAATTTGACCCAGACTTACCCTGCAAGCCATAAAACCAGCTTAATTTCATGCTACATTATTCCATTTTGATTTCCATACCAACTTTTGAATGCAGCATTTAAAACTCCTTTTATTTTTACTGTTGCCTTTCACAGATGCAGAAAGTTAGCACCAGTAAATAGAGAATAGCATGTTCTGTACTCTTTAATTCTGAAGTATTCTGGCAAAGGCTTGGGCCCAGTCCTGGAATTTTTAGTGGATCCATAGGCAGAATAATAAGCCACATTTTCCCATCTATTTCTGAGACATTTGCCTAGAGATATCAGACTTGCTTTAATATAAGCCCATGTCAGAACAAGTTGTCAGGTCTCACAGTGTTGTTAGACTAAAATATTGGGGGTTTATGTATCAATAAAGCCTCTCTTCCTAGCACTGTGCTTTAAGTACCTTGAATTGTCTTGTCAAGTGTGTCCATTTTCTTTGATTTTTGCCACTGTGTTGGGTAAACAAGCTTGAAGAAGTAAATGCTAGAGAAACAAAACACAAAAAGGCAACTTATGACAATACTGCATTTAGTTTAGTATTTTGTAATTTTTGCTAGGATTAATAATGTTAACCAAAACAAAGCAAAGTTTGCTATGCCAATACAAAAATATCTAGAATCCTCAAGGGGCACCATAGAAATGACCAAACCAAACAAGACTTAGCGCTATTAACTAATGGCCATAGGAAACAAACTTCTTTTTTTTTCCCTTTTTTCTTTTTTTATATTTTCATAGAGTAATGTAGTAAGAGCTGTTCATGGCACACTGTCTTTATTGCTTTGTGTGCCGTCCTGTTGAATACATTCAGAACAGTTTTTATCTTACATAGGGATACTGTCCTCATCAATAACTTTCTTATATTTTGCTAAAATTGAAAAAAAGCATTAATCTTCCAATAAGGGAAACCAAAGGCATTTTTGTTCATGCATTGGGCATGAATCCTGGCAGTGTGCTAACATGTGTTCTTCATTCCTCTATTACTGTACTTTAGTGCCAGGTTCTTACAGTCACCACATCAGATCTTCAGAAATACCTTGCTGAGTTGGCCTTGCCCTTTTTGTATTTTTCCCCTCCTGTTTTCTGCATCTGAGTAAAAGGATGTGATTTATTTCAGGTACTTTTTTCTTTAACCACATTTTTGTGAAAATGAATAAGACTTTCAGATACGCCAAATGCATTTCTAGCCATGTTTTAGTCAGAAAATGGTAGAAAACATGCATCTGTATTGCTTTGAGCTGAGTTAGACTGAGGAACTTTTGAGAATGCCACTCTTGGTGCCTATCTCAAAACCTGTTTTAAAAATATCTGATAAGGAAATCAAGTGTGAAATTTGCAAGTCAAAAGCTGCGTGATCCTGGCAAGTGTGGTTTAATTTGCTAGATTTATGTTTGCCATAAAGCTAAAACAAACCCCGATATCTTTTCTTAGATTAAATGAAATTGTTTTTAATGCAAGTAGCAATGAATTAATTGCAGTTTATTTTACTACAAGGCCTGTAGTATGGCTTATTTGCCAGATTGAGCTTTGCATGTGTTCTGGTGTATTTAGTGATGGCTTGGAGATTGTGAGTTTTGAACTTAGTTTCTTCAGTACTATTAGTCAGTGTCTGTCTAGAGCTGTGAAGTTTGCAAGCCTTTAAATATTCTGACTAGCTGGGAAACGTGAACACTTATTGGCAAAGATGATACAAAATACAGTTAATTATCTGGCCTTAGCTGAAGCATCCAGATATAGCCTTTCCTTATTTTCATTTATTGTGTGCTTCTTGCTGTAAGGCTCCTAAACACAAGGAACAGAGTCTGCTAGGTTTCCAACTGCTTTTCCAACTGGTACAGTTTGTGTCAAGTAAATCCAGGGTAACTGGTGATCCAAGAAAAATCCCATCCATCCATTACTCCAAGCCTTCAAAGACCTAAAATTTTCTCCTTACTCTTCTTGTTGCAGCCAGTAATGAGTTGAGGGTACAGAGTTTCATTTGAAGGTCATCTTAAGTTGTGAGTAGTGTGGGAAGAGTAGGATGGCTTTCCACCTCCCTTTGGCCATGTGATTTTCTCTTTCCTTGTACTGCAGTGCCACAACTGCAGCAAGGTTTGGAGAAGCTCACTGAAACATTTCTTCCTTAGTGAGTTACTTTCCCAGCAGATCATCCCACAGCAGCTGCTCTGCAGCTAGGTGATTCCTAGATCCAGCAAAAGGAAGCACATGGATGCAGGAGAACAGGGGTTCTCCCAAACAGTATCATCCCACTGTTAAACAGGTTTAGTTCTTTAGGAGAAAAAACTAACATGAGTATCTCTAGATTCCTCCCAAACAGATGAGGTCTGCAGGTATTTTTCTTGACTGCATATACCTTTGCTTATCAAAACTTCTGACTCAAAGATTTTTGTCTGGTCCTCATGGAAGGGACATGCACTTAGCTTTTTCAAAATCATTTGGTACATACAAAGTAAGCTTAGACTGTCTGACAAAGCATTTTTCATAACATTTTTCACCATGAAAACTCAAGACTTTTTTTCTTTTGTAACTCAGCCTTGGAATACAATGAGTGTACCTATTGCTAAATCTGAATATAATGTGTAATAATAGCTTCAGTACACAAAATAGCTTAAACATGTAGGAGGAAATATTTAAGAGTAATTTAAGTAGGTTGAGACTTTACAAAGTGTCCTAAAATACCTTATCTCAGACAATGGTTCAAAAATGCCTTTTGGTTTATACTCCGAGTTACATATGCTTAATATGCCTTTATCTGTACTCTGCAGTTCTTTCCACCTTTCTGAAACTTAACACCTTGGGTTTTTTGTTTTGGTTTTTTTTGCCCCACTGACATATTTTTCTCTGTCTGAATGTGCCTTATGAGTTGATTTAATGGGACCATTCTTCCTGTGTTTTTGACATCTGAATTTTCAAATTAAGATTCTTGAATGCTTTATTACAAGTTGCTATACACAAAAGCTACCAGTGTGAAAAAAAAAATAAATTCTGCCTTTTAAAAGGAAGAGGAGGAAATAGTATATTGCTATTTTATGTTCTTTTCTGAACAAGATGAGAAAGAGAGGTGCTTTAGAGAAGATGTATTTTAACTTTCAGCAGCTGGTTAAAGATCATGATACAATTTCTAGATAAGCTGCCTTCATAGTAAGAAGCTATATTTGAAGACTTTTTGAAAGTTCTAGCATGGTAAATAGTACTCCTTCAAAACTTATGTACAAGAAGAAAGTCCTCATCACGTTTTGCCTTCTTTTGCCTGTATATATGCTTTGATAGAGGTTTAGCTATTACAGGTCACTTTTGGAAATGCCTAGGTATGCCCCCTTCAGAAGCTACATGATATTGAGTAGGGCAGCAATTCATGGTATGTAATTAATAGTTTTAAAAAGCTAAATTTAAAAAATCTCTGGGATAGTATGTAACTTAGATTTTTATCCTCATCTATTAAAAAAGTATCTTTCAAAAATACATTTCATAGAATCATTTCAAAATATGTAAATTAAAATCCTCACAATGTGGAGGATTAAGTTCAATGTGATTCCAACAGTACTTTCGACATTTGGCTTTAAAATGTCTGTTTATATTGTGGTTGCTGTTCTACTGAACAGGCTTTTCAGTGTGTAACATTAATTGCACTACAGTAATTGGCTGCCTCTGACTGAAACTGATATATAGAAATGGAATAATGCCATTAGAGCCGCTAATGTTTTTGTTATGAAATTGTAGCAGTATTCTTGTTGGTAAGTGCTGTCCACATGGTAAATAAAATATGTGCGTAAGTTAACAGCATACCATCTTTTAAGATAGACCTCTGTCCTTAAAAAATGCAAGAATCTCATAGTTCTGGTTCATTTCATTTAAGGGTGGATTGACTTAAGAAATACGATGTCCTAATTAGTATTTTTTTTTTCCCCTCTGATGACTTTAAGAACAAAAATAGAGTTGCTCTTGTATTTTCAAGAAAGCAAGGCTTCTTGTAATTCTTTGTATAGGATGGAGGGATTGAAGGGTCAAATTCAGGTGTTTGAGAATAATGCAGTTTCCTTCCTTCCTTCCTTCCTTCCTTTTCCTTCCTTCCTTCCTTTTCCTTCCTTCCTTCCTTTTCCTTCCTTCCTT
>VZRL01003703.1:0-30982 GCA_013397895.1 Origma solitaria | reverse complement strand
TTCCTTCCTTTTCCTTCCTTTTCCTTCCTTTTCCTTCCTTTTCCTTCCTTCCTTCCTTCCTGGCATTACTCACCTCTCTCCACTATCTCTTCCCAGTGAAAATTCCTCCTGTGAAAGGGGCTGGAGACTTTTGAGCCATCCTGTTTCAGAATAGCCACCCTCGCTCGCTCCTTGCGGTAGGACTGAGGCCACAGGGCTGCCTTTACTAAAGGTAGTTTCTGTCCTCGTGCACTTGTTAGTTTGCATCTCCATGGCATGGGCAAGTAGGGATTGCACTGTGGAGAAAACCAGTTGGCAATGGCATCTCCGTGTGTGCAGTATGGGCAGTTTATGGCAGTATTTCAGACCTAGTTCAAGTCTCACCCAGTGGATTGAATTCAGTTGTCTCTTTCAGCCCATCAGGTATAGTCTTGGGGTGCTTCTTCTAGTGTTGTTTCACCTTCAAACAACCTAGTTGAAGGGCTCAGGTTGCTCTGCCATGCACACTAGAGCAAGATAAGCTGGGACCATTGGGAGGCTGGTTTCAGAACTGTATTTGTGTTTTGAATTAAAAATATATCACTTTCTTTCCTCAGAGCACTGGGTATCACTGTATTCAGGGTAGCTTAGCTTCACTCCATTTTACTGAGGACCATCAGAAAGCAGTAGGAGGCTTTTTTAAGCCTCAAATTTATTTAAAGCAATAGGAGCTGGTGACTATTTCATTGAGCACATTTTACATATGTTAACAGATTAAAAATTTGAAAGGAAAATCATATTTTATATGCTTCATATATACAGGAATAATACCTTAAAAAAAAAAATACTGGTTTGTGCTGGCTGTGCTGAACAGTGGAAGAGGGAAGAAGGGCTGTGAGTGAGAGGGGAAGTAGAAGAAAGGACTACCTGCACTGAATTCACTGTTCATATTTTCAGAGTAAGATAGTGCCATTGGGCTGTGCTGTTAAATCTCCCTCTCCCTGAAAAAGAAAATATAGTAAATTGTAGTAAAAGAACAAATTAGTGCCGATACTATGCATTTCTACATCTGTTAGTAATACTGCATAGAAAAAAGAATTGGGGATTTTGGCATTTTAGGAGAGGAAAAAAACAGCATCTTGAAAAAAAATAAAGCAACCTCCCCTACGTTTTCCTGTTGTTTTGAGAGAAATTACACAGAAAATCACACATTTTGATAATGGTTAATGCTCCAAGAAACTCTTAAATTGTGTTTTAAGAGTGCCTTCTTACAGATGAAAAGAAATGATGGGGGAGTGTTCTTGCACTTGATTTTGGGATCATCCAAATTCCCAGTGACTCTCTTTCTACTCTTTAATTATTGGTAACTTCTTGGTGACATCACAGACTTGCAAAGCAGAAGTATTATATGTTTAAATGGTATTTTCCAAAATACAAATTTTAATTAATACCTGTACAAGATGGCTAATCTAGATGGCTAATTTAGATTATAATAGCTAATAGAGTATTTTGCCCACATGTTGTGGGTTTTTCTTTAAGCATTACTGTCTTGTTCAAGAAGATGCACAAAGTCAATGTCAAAGTAATGGTTAAAATTCTGCAGTGTCTGGCTCTAAGCCCTGTCCTCCACTGGACCTGCCATGAAGCATGTTTGTATTTTTTTGTGTCTAAAAAGAAAAATAACACTTTATTTTTAATTTTAAAAATGTTTAAAAGTGTCACTTTGATGTAATGTGTTCCCACCTATTAAAATGTTCTGCATTTTTAACTAGACACTTTATTCCAGCAATCCATCAAAAACTGGAAGCGGATGGAACGGAAAAAGTAGAAGGATCCATGACGCAAAAACTGGAGAATGTACTGAACAGTAAGTTTTGTCCTTCCAGCAGCAACTATTTATGGACTTTGGACTTTCTAACAAGCTTTAATATTTTCCTAGTAATATTGTAGAAAGTAGAAAACAGTACAGTCTCTCGTGCTCTTCCCTGTTTGGTGATAGAGGTTCAAGGGTGTGATAAAGCATCTTTTGAAATAAGTAGCAGCTTTTACCATGACTTTTGGCACTGTTTATGATAACAAACCAAATAAATATCAAAGTAAAGATTTTCTAAATTAATTAATTTTGGTGGCAGCTCAATTTTGTGTGGAAAAAGAAAACAGAGGAGCTCCACAGACAGATAGAACTGTAGAAGGATGAGCAGAGCTAAATACCAGGATCATAAGATGTTCAAGCAAAAGCAGAAAAAATTCAATTTATAAGCTGTTTGCAATAACAAGATCTATTGATAGGATCTTTTCCATTGAATGTGCCTACATTTAGACTATTTGGCATGAGCATTTTTTCTAGAAACTTGAAAAGCTGTCAGTACTTTGTTTTCTCTTTCTCTATATTAGCTGTAGGGTTGCATTGAGAGAGATGGCTTGAATTTGCTGCAGTTCGGTATGTGTTTCATCAGATCAAAAAAGTTACCCTTTCTTTTTTTTTTTTTATTTTATTCTGGGACTTCTGCCAAGATAATTTTACTTTGTTTCATTGTGATTTTTTTCACAGAGGAAGGGATGTTTCCCTTAGTGCTGTATCAATAAGCAGGAATGACATGCAGATAGCTGACTCAGTGTTGGAAAGTCTGAGTGTGTTTTATGAAATCAAGAAAGTGACATGGAAGTTCACTGTTTTTCTTCTCTTATATGAAGAAAGCAGTGACTGTATGTGTGTTTGTGTGGGGAGCACAAAGAACGCAGGGGGTTTTGTGAACAGCTCTAGCTCTCTTCAGTAGGGACACATTAATGCTTGCAATAAAGGTGTAGTTTGAACATTGTTATTTCCTCATCTTGATGCCTGAAATTAAAAAAACAAACTGCCAAAAAATTAAAAAATCACCAAAGAACACCACAAAAAACCTCGTACCTCTATATAAAGACTATAGCTTGTGTTTATGTGTGCAGAGTATTTGGTGCATCTAGCGTAGGAGAAAAAGAAGCATTTGCTGAAATTTTGCAATGCAATCCGCAGTGCTCTGTATTTATATCAGGTCATACACCAAGCACAAATTCCTTGGAGAGCACTTTCCCTTGTACAAGATCGTGTGACAGATTTTATGTAAAAAAGCAAAAATTTAGGTCTGTGTTATCTTCCTATGTACACTAATATAAGACAAATTTACCAATAATATATAATTATGGTTTCATTTAACACGTGGTGGCTGAATTCTGTATGTAGATAATACAAACTGTCTTTTTCAAGTTGAGTCTGTAGAGGAACTTGTGCCAGACACTTCAGAGTGGTTTTAAGTTTGGCTCTGCTATGAAAAGAATTGGCTGCTTCTCCTCACGATGCTTTGCAAGTCATGATGGGTGGGAGGCAGGGAAGTAGGAATACAAGGATTTAAAAAGAGTAAATAATATTATGCAAAGTAGTTTAGGATCAAAGCTTTGTTTCTTGTCTGACCATTGAAAAGCTTCCATGATCCATGAGTAAGAGGGACTGCTTTCAAAAATTACTTCAGTTCTTTAGTTGAATTTTGCATTTTATGGACTGTAGGTGCATGTTTTGAGAGACAGCTGCTGTTATGTGAACTTGATTACAAACGCTTAACAATGAGGATATTTTCCACAACATGTATGTTGTGGAATGTATTTTAAGAGGGTTCCAAATTATTGAATTGAAATAGCATGGGATAGTAGAAGAACAGTTTGGTCCATTTGGTGGAATTATAGGTGCCTGGAGGTTTTGCTAAATTTAATTGCTGAGCAATCTGTTAAATTTATATCATTAAAAACACCTGGTGTCCTATAATGGATTTAATAAAGAATTCTATATTAAAAGAGAACAGTCAAATTCCTTTATGTAATGTTTTTGTCGGGCTGTATGACAGAGAACTGTTGGATAACTAGAGATTTACTTTGCAGTAAAAAAAATTCACACACTGTAGATGAATCATCCATTTTGAAAACATAGTCAATATAAGACCTGAAACTTTATCCATGGATGCTTCATCAGTAATCAAGAGATAAAGATTGTTAATGCAGAAAGGATTTAGAGGGATGAGGAGGGAAGAAATGTTACAATATTTTAATTCTGAAAAGATAGACCTGTTTTCCATGAAGTATTGAATTTCCTTAAGACATTAATGAAGTAATTTGATGTATTTAAATTTATTTATATAACAGAAGAAGTAGTGTTAGAAAAAAAAGTAGAATTATTTACCTGAATTGAGGATTTGTACAGCAAATTAATTCATAAAGAGATGAAGATAGAAATCACTGTGCCGTTCCTGCAGTTGTCAATTTTCTTTTAAAAAAGGTTTGCATTGAATCAAAAAAAAAACTTCATGAATATAACTTCAATTTCTAGGTACAGTACATTGCTTCTCGGCTGTTAAAAGAATGGACAAGAAACATATGAATTCAAACAAACAAAATACTACTTACTAGAAGGATTTACAAAACAATCATTTCTTATAACCTTGAGAAAAATCATACTTTAACAGTGATCTGTATTTAAATGTCCAGCTAACTGTTTTCATTGTGCATTTCTCCTTAATGGATTAAAGTATTCTATGCTGAATAGTATGTGGTGGAAATAGACGTCCTGACAAAACTTTTTTTTACATCAAGGCTTCAAAATTTCAACAAAGTTTAAACATTATTTAGATATAACAATTATTTTACAAAGACTACTTTTAACATGAGCAGGCCACCCACAGTGTTGACTAGAGAAAATGGCATGCAAGCCACCCAGCGAGACTGATGTAATTTTTTTCATCTTTGCTTAAAGTATAGTCACTAGACCAGATAATGTAGAAACTTCTACATGCAATGATCAAAAAGACTAAAACAGTTTCCCTTTTTTTTTTTTTTTCTTTTTGGTTAATTAAAAGTAAGTCATAAGTTGAAAAATTGAGATATTCACATGCAGTGTAAATCTTCTCTACTATAAATGAAGTTTTATTATTCTGTACTAGGAAACAATCTTTATTAGAAAATAGAATGCTTTTTAGTTTGGATAGAAAAAGTTTTAAGGCTATATTTAATGTATTTATTGAAGAGTATTTGTCGATAGTACAGAGACTTAAATGCATGGAATCGTTGACCAAGGTGTGATCCTGTGTGTGATGAAGCCAGTAAGACTTTTAATGCAATGTGTAGACAATTTGTATTCATTCTGTTACAGTGACCAGCTAGTTAGATTTCTTTAGTCATGACATTATCTTTGTCTTAACCATTAGTACTTTAAAATGACTCAAATATTGTTAATAATTTTTAAGGCTTGAGTTGAAAACATTAAAAAAAAATGTTTGCAAAACCCAGTGATCATTTAGAAGCTCTGACATTAATTATTAAAATGAAATTATACTTTTTTAAAAATAAAACTTTCTATGGCTTTTTCTATATCCTGAGATTCATAATTTGGTTGTAAAATGTACATCTGGAGCCAAAGCAAACTATAAAATATCTGCAGCAAAGCTAAGCATTTGAAATAGGAAAGAGTGATTGTTTTTAATCGCACAGGGGTCTTACCACATTAAAATGCTAAGTGGTTCACTTTGAAAAAGAATTTCAGCAGTTGTAAAATGTTAACACAGTTGAACAAAAAGGTATGAAAATCAGCAATAATTACTCATTTGCTCTAAAAAAACCTTGAATAACTTACTAAAATGAAGAAAATTTGTTTGTGATTTCAACTGATTACTTACTCTGCTTTTTCTTACTGTCACCGTTTTTTGCAACAGGAGCCAGTAACACAGCAGATACCTTATTTCAAGAAGTGCTGGGTCGCAAGGACAAAGCTGATTCAACGAGAAATGCACTTAATGTTCTTCAGCGCTTCAAATTTCTTTTCAATCTTCCCTTAAATATTGAAAGAAATATCCAGAAGGTATAATCCTTTAAAAATAATTTTCCATTTGCTGAAAGTAGCCTGTTGATCTTAGTCTCTTTCTTGACAAATATAAATGCTTGGTTTTGTTTTTAAGGGCGATTATGATGTGGTTATCAATGACTACGAAAAAGCCAAGTCCCTTTTTGGAAAGACAGAGGTTCAAGTATTCAAAAAATGTAAGATATGGGTTCTGTTATTTAATGGTTTGGGTTTTTTTTTTTTTTTAACTTAAAGGCTCAAGAGCACATAGGAGACCAAAGAGCTTTATGTGGGTTTGATACAGATTTTCATCCATACAAATTATGGATTTATAGGAGCCAATTACTCTAGGCAATGTTTCTGGCAGGTTTTGTGAGTGAGGTATATACTACAAAATGTGAAATCACAGCCAATTTTATTTATTTATTCAGCCTTGGTATTGCTGGACATAAAAAAATATTGCAGTAATTAAAATGTGACTTTGGGTATCTTTGTCACATATTGTTGGAAAGACTTAAAAGTCTAATTCTCTGGTTTTGTAAAACTGTCATGTATAAAATTTTCAGATGTGGCTTGTTATAAAATGTTTTATATTGATTTCCACATTAACTCCAGAAGTGTCTGATACCTTAGGAAAATAACATAATTTTCAGTTCATAACATCGCTGAAGGACACATTGGATTTATTTCTGCTCCCTGTTCTAGATTATGCTGAAGTTGAAACCAGAATTGAAGCTTTACGAGAACTTTTATTGGATAAGCTGCTTGAAACTCCATCAACATTGCATGATCAGAAACGTTATATAAGGTAATCATTTGACTAGTGCCTTCATCAGACATATGGTGTTTGAAGTGTATTTAAATGCTTCCTAAATAAGGTAGTGACTAGTTTGACTGTGGTTTAAATACTGATTTTAAAGCTGTGAGTATTTTGAGACTTTAAGATTGTATAAATAATGGGAATGGAATGGTACTGGATTGTTTATTGAATGACTGAAAAACAGTTCTTGAATGAGAACAATTTAATGAAGCATAATTGCAATTTGAATTTAGTTTCTTTAGATCTTTAAGGCATGTTGAGATTCTGTCTCTGTCTCTAAATCAGCATATTGCAAGCTATATTTGAAATTATCACTCAGAGTTTGCATATCTCAAAATAGATTCCCTATTAACTTGTCTTACACTTCAGCTTGACTTGATGTTGAAATGGAATCATCCTGAGTCATATAACAGGGAGGTTTTAATCCAGAGTGTTCTGTTGTTTGAAAGTGATATTGGCTTTTTTAATGCTCAGGCTAAATAATGCAGTTTGTTTGTATTTCACAAACATAAGCCAGTTCCCCAGTTTTCATTAATATTTATAGATTTTCTGTTTTTCACAAGGCTGATATCTGTTGTAGGGCTACTGAGATGAGTTGATGTAGACTTTAACCTTTCTGTCCTTGGTGCCAAACTTTAGAGTGCTCTGGAACATTTCATAGCTTTATTCAGAAAGCTTTTGAGGCTTAGATGCTACTAGGGCTCCTAGTGTGTTTTGACAATCTCAGTATTTTTATCAGTTATCTAAAAAGAAGCAGACTAGATGTGCTGTGTGGGAAGCATTTGTAAAATTCAGACACCTGCATGAGATCTGGAGTGTTTTGTGTGCGCACCAGGCTCAGTCACGCAGGCCCAAGTGCGGTATTGGTGTCAGAGGTCCCTTTATGTCGTGTGAGTTTGTGAGTACAGTGACCTGTGTGCCTCTGTGCAGAGTGTTTCTCATTCTTCTGGGTGCTACATAAATATTGCTTATTCATTGGAATTGTTTTTTAAGATGAATAGTTAAACATTTTGTGAAGGTGGCACTGGCTAGTCCTTTTCTCAGTGACACTTGAAAACTTTAAAGAGCAGCTGCTTAACCTAAGCCAGGTCATATGACCTTTTCTAAGGATTCTTTGGAAGAATTATACTTGTACATGTGCTTGATTCTGGTTGAGCTCTGTTTGGGGTTTTTTGTGAGGTTTTTTGGTTGGCTGTGTTTTATTGTTTCTTTGTTGGGTTTTGGGGGCTGGTTGTTTTGGTTTGTTGTTTTTAAAGTGGGTTTTTTTCCTAGCCCCTTACCTTGAACTGTTGAATCTTTAAAAGTACCCCAGCCTATGTTAAAGCAGACCGTGTTAATGTAACCAAATTAATTCCACATGTAGAAAGTATAACGAAGAAGAGCAGGGAGTGAGTGAATGTGAAATTATTTAGTTCTAATGAATCAACAGAATCCCAGCCTACAAAACTATTAAATTAGTTTCACTACTCTAGATATACATGGTTTTAGTGTAAATTTTCTGGAGGCAAGGTATCAAGTAAATTTTCTTCAGAGGACTTCAGCAAAAATGAAATTAGCAAAATCCAAATTGTAAAATAGTTTGCATAAACCCTGCTATTTTTATAAGGGTTTTTTTCTTCCTTGATACATTTGTTTTGTATGTCTCTGAAGTTGAAGGCTGACCAAGACCTAAAATACTGTGGTTTTCTCCCTCAGATATTTAATGTTTATAATTAGGCTTCAATTCATATTTTCCTCTCATTGTATTAGGGTATTTACAGTATTAATTATTTTATACTGTTCAGAAATAGTTTACCATAGTGCTTAGCAGCCAAGTAGGTGAATGTATTTCAAGACCAGTGGTAATTTTTTTTTAATTTTGTGCCTAAGAAAAGACTAAGTCCCCCTTAACACTGAGAAGGACTTGAGCTCATAATTTATAAATGTCACCCTGTCAAAATGGTTAGTTGTGTAATTTTCTCATCCATCCAACCAATCCTACTTTGACAGTTTATTTTTTGTTCAAGCACTGCAGACGGTTGTCAAAGAAGACAGAATTTTACAACACAGTCCTAATTAACATTGGGTATTATTGTAGTAAAACGGCTTTTGTGAGGGAGTTAAACGTTCCCTGGACTGCTTAAGATAATATATCGGTATAGTTCACCTTAAGCATCTTGAATTTTTTTAATCCGTCCCAAGTCTCATTAATACAGACCATAACAGAGTTCCTGAAACAGTAGAGCAGCTACCACTTTTTGAAAATACTCTTTTGAAAGTATTGTCAGATAGTCTTGAATGCCATACATGAGACTACATACTTTGAAATCACAACAGCTGGCTTCTAATACTCCTCTCTCCCTAAAGACAGTGTTTTGCTTCTGGAAATTAGAAGCCTTTTCGTTGTCTCTCCCCCATCTTTTTTTTCAGACAGTGTGTGCACAAAAAAACACCAGACCAAAACAAACAAACAAAAAAAAACCAACCCAGGAGCTTGGTTTACATGTGTTGGTGCATGCATGTGCTAAAATTAATGAGCTGCCAGAAATTAATTTCTTCTGTAATTAGTTGTTAAGATTACATGATGATACAATCAGGACATATACAGTAGGAAGAAAAATACCGTATTTTATGTGCTTAAGATGCCATCATGGGTTCCAGTGAAATATGAAGCACTAAACTGCAACCTTGCAGGTAAAGATCTTGGTTTCCTGCATACTTTACTAGAGGCACGACTGGAAATACATATTAATATTATATTAAAGATACGTGGAGGGTTTTCTTCCTATAAGGTTTTTTGGTGGAATTTTGCCTCGCTAAATGAAGAAGGGAGAATGCAAAGCTTCTGTTTGCCGTGGATATAAGTGTATCTCAGTGCCTATTATTGAATTTTTTTAATTATGTAAAATAGAAGAAGTATTTCTTAGTTCATCTTTGGTCTGTTTTAATGAGGTCTTCAGAATGCCAAGTCAGAGCTGTGATTTTTGGACTGGATTTTACAGATATCTTTCTGATCTTCATGCTCCTGGGGACCCAGCTTGGCAGTGCATTGGTGCTCAACATCAGTGGATTCTGCAGCTCATGCACAGCTGTAAGGAGAGCTATGTTAAAGAACAAAAAGGCAAGGATACATTTTTATTGTACCTTTATATATATATATATGTATATTTGACATTTAGGAATTTGGCATTGCTTTTTATTTGACAAGTTCTAGTGTACAGAGGATATTTGAGTTTTTCCCCATCAATTTAGATAGCTTTTTACAAAGTTGAATACTGGCTTAGACTTTTTCTTGATTCCATTATAAAAACAAAACAGCAGTTGGAGTTTTCTCATTGCTTAACTTAAAATTTTTAAGCTCTTTAAATGGGAAAAGCATTTAATTTCAATCATTAATCTGTGGTTTACTGTCCTCTTGAAACATTTCTTTGAAGTCACGTCAAGTTTGGATTGTTCTCTGAATCTGCCAGTTAGCTTTCTTTGTCACAAGATACTCCGTTAGTAAGTGGATACACAGACACAGGGGCACAGTGGAATAATGTGGAATTCCTTGATATGTAGTGAATGGTATTATGGAGTTCTCTTGTTGTTTCTTAGTGTGCAGTTTCAAAATTCAGGTTACACTGAATCTGCACAGACCTGTGAGCTGGACAAAGGGGTTATTTAGGCAAAGTTATTATTAAGACCCATATGAATACATAATCGTATTTTGTCTTTGCCAATCTTGCTTCTCAAAGAAAAGTATAAGTATTGCTTGCAGGTGTGGCAGCAACTTAGCTACAAATTAACATGATCTATCATATTAGCCTACATATGAAAAGCCTTCCAGCATGTGAAAGGCTGCTGGCGTGACATTTCAAGTAGTAAAATCTGAAAACTGGATTTTCAAATTAGGAAATTTAGAAGCAGTGCCTTGTTTCTCAAGAAGTCTTAGAGTTTGCTGCCAGTTCTGAAATGAATAGGTGTATTGGAATCTGGCATCCCTTGGCTTGTAGGTAATGCCCATGTTTAGTGTTAGTGCATGCATATCCCAAGCCAAATAAGGTGTTTTATTCTGAGAAACCACAAAAGTTTTACTGAGTTGGAGCTGAGCAGAAATGTGCTGTAAATTTTCTGCAGGAGTCTTTAATTCTCTGTTGCAGTGGTTGTGACATGGGGTATGGAGTTCACAGGGTGCATCACTTGTGACAGAGATGTCAATAAGTTTTAGCTAAAAGTGTGCGCAGAGACCATCTTTGTGCCACTACACGGTGCAAAGTGCTGTGGAACCAGCTGGAATGCCAAATTGTTTTCCTGGCCTCTTGGTCAAAACTGAGAATGTTTCCAAAACCTCCCCATCTTCTTTCCTTGTGCTCATGAGACACCACCACCAGCCTCACAACATTCAGTTATCAGGAGCAAAACTCACTTGTGAAAACAGCCATGGTTAATAATCCTGAGCTTCCTTCATCTCTTACTTACAAAGTCTTTCATGGCCATTCTCCAGCTTTTTAGCAAGAAAAAGAGAGACAAGAAGATACTTAGTGCTCAACACTTTCTGTTTAGTAATCTATATAATTTTGGTATGCAGGTTCCAGTGAATGAGTGGAAAATGCATCTAAATTCCTAGATTTGTCTTGAAAAATCTCAACCTGTTTGGTATTTTTCTTGCAACAAATCTGCTTACCTCAGCCTTAATATCAAAAGGGATGTTATGTTACAGCTTTGTTCAGCTCACAGAAGAGGGAATTTAAATACATGCATTTGCTGGGCATTCAAATTATCAATAGTTAATATTTTGTGCATGCATGAAAGAAATCCTAAGAGCTCATCAAATTCCAGTCATTTTCTTCCAGCCTTCTATGTGATGTTCTATTGATTATAGTTTTTTGTACAGGTTTTAAAATACTCAAGAATTGATCCCAGCTGATTGAATTTCTCATTTAGTATCTAATAGGACAAAAGAAAGTTGCTAAGTGTGATTTTTCCTTTCCCTAGATTTTTCATTTTGGCGTATACCAGGTGGGAGATGGAAAAAAGAAAACTTGGAAGGATTGGTTTTAACTGCCAAGTAGAACAATGCTGGTTGTGATTGGAGACATGGAATGCATTTTAATCTACTTTAATAGGTGTATGCTTTTCAAACAGGGAAAGTATGGAGTTTTACTTGGTTTGGTTATGCAAGACTTTGTGGTATCTAACCAACTTAAGCAAGTTAGAAATGTTATTTGTATGTTCATAAATTCATAGGCTCTTTTTAGGATGAAGTAGTAATAAATTTTCAAACATTTAAGTCCTCCCCTTGATACATGCTTCAAAACAAGATTTTATTCTTTGTTTATCAAGCATTTGGAGGAAGATATGGGTCATAAGACTGATATTTGAATGAAAAGGGCATTAAAATTTTTTCTAGGTTTCCCTTTTGAACAGGGATAATAGCCATTGTTTCTAGCAGATGGCAGTTTTCATATTATGAATGCAGGAACAAGCGGACAACACTTATAATTCCACCCTGAGCACACCAACTATTTCTGATTATTCTTACCTTAGTTCTTTTGCCAACTGAATCTGAAGGTTCAAAATGACTGAGTCAAAACTTTTCAGCATAGTAAACTTAAACCTCAGTAGCAGATTGTATCTATTTTTGCTTTTCTGCAAAATTTTTCACCTTTCAACTGAGCTTGTGCCAAAGCATTTTGCTGCTATTTTATTAGTTTTGAAAGCAGAACTGTGCTCTGGGTCATTGCACTTGACTTTTACTACTTGAAATGGATTTGGAATTAGACAAAGTCTCTGCTTTTCCTATCTGCATAAGGTTGGGTTTTTTTAAACCATTCTGGACAGGATTTTTGCAGCTGATTGTTGAACTGCAAAATATTCTCAAAGAATTTATTTGCTGGCCATGATATATTCAGGAAGGGAGGGTTAACACTGCAGTTATTTGCTAAACAAGCTAAAACACAATCCTAACTAAATTCTAAGGAGAACTTACTCCAAATTTAGTTGCTAGTCTGACAAGTCAACAGTGTATTCTATGGGACAAAATTGTTCCAGTTGTCTCCACACAACTAGAAGTCATTACAACTGAAATAATTCCATTTTCTTACATAGAAATAGCATCTTCTCCTGTCTTCTGTAAGAGATTGTGACTTATCCAGTCCAATAGTATGGCAGTCAGCAAAAATCCCCAGTATTGACAAGAAGTAAGTCTATTTTTCTACATCCTCTCTAGGATCTTCATCTGATGATTGCCTTCTTTTTAATTGCTGCACTCCCAAGGGTATCCAAATTGAAGGAGAGGAGTCAGCTAATTTAGATGCTGAGGTATTGGAAGGTGCTAACAGGAAATTGTGTATTAGAGATATATTTAAGTACATTTGTCTTAGGTTGATATCTAAGTATGTATTTTTGATCTAAGTGTGAATCCTTCAGTACTATCACAAGAAAAATAATTTTAAAACCTCTGGGCTTGTATATTACCAGAGATTAACTCCATTTTGTAAGAAACACTCAGCAGTTGGAATGATGTCCTAGACATGCAAAATATCATTTAGTATCATAGCATGGTGCAGTCTCTGATGCAACCTGAAAGAAGAAACTGTGACAAGTTTACAGGGCTGTAATGATCTTGGAGTTCTTTCTCAGAATTTGTTTCAGGGGTCAGCAGAAATCCTGTGTGTTTCAAATACTGTCTGTTTCCAGTTAATCCAACTTGTATTAATATTATTTCCAAAAACTGAAAGGGTGTATCAAGCTGTGCTAAGCTTTGTCAAATAATTCGGAATGTGGCTTAAAAAGCTGACTACTGCCAACAGCAAATTGTTTAATTGAATCTTTCCTTTGATTTTAATAGACATAAATCATACTAGATGCAGTAATCTGATCATTAGTTAATTGGTTGCATTTATTTCAATGGGTACAAGCAGGATGGGGAATTCTCTCAAGTTCTGTGTATGAAGTACTTTACAGCAGCATTTTGGAGTGTATTATTTCCCTTGAGGAATAACTCTGGGTGTGTATGGATGTAGTGTTTCCCCTCAATCTAAACAATCCCGTTGGTTTGCTGATTAATTTTGCATTATGTTGATTAATGTTTCATTATGTGCTAAGATATGGTTGTTATTGCTCACCCATCATTGCCTTTAGCCTATCTATTTCCAGCTGTAGCGGACCTTCCTCATTTCTGAGGCAAAAAAAATGCAGGCATGTGATGTTCATATTATGAGAAACTGTTTGAATCCAAGGGCACGTGTGTTAAGGAGTGAGTGAAAGTTAGCAGATCAGAATTTCCCCCGCACTGAAGTATAAGTAGCCAGGACAAAGAGACCAAACATGAAAGCCACAGGAGATATCCAAATCATAAAGCTCCCATGCTCCTGTCCTTTTATTAAGCCATTTTCCTGCTTCTCTGATGGTCAGATTCTTTCCTTAAAGGTGCAGCTGTAGATGTGGGACATCTACTACATAAGTTCTGCTTATGTAGTAGTGCTTGTAAATATACAGATTTACTGTGTTAAATAGAAAACTTGAAATGTTACCTTCCTTATTCATGGAATAGGCAGTTGTGCTCGTTTATTGTTCTTGAAACTTTTTTAATGATTATGAAGTTTTTCTGAAGCATAGATGAATTATTGTTATGTATCTGGTCATATCCCACTGTTTTTGTCCACTGGAAAGACCTGAAGTAGGTAAAGCCACTTTGCTGCTGTTACTCAGCATGTAGATATGTTAAAGAGAAGGAGATGCATGAGACAGAAAAAAACGGGAAAAGAGCATTTTTTCAAGCCATGAATATAAAGGTTGGAAGAGCATATGCTCACTCAAAACATTATTTATTAGATCTCTAGTAAGGAATATTTGAATGGTAAACTGAATGGTGCTGGTATTTTATGCCTTGTATTGGCTAAAGCCTGAATTGCTGTTTTTGACATTTGATCTTATGATTTGTAGACATCTAGGGACTTTCAGTTCTGGTACCTAGATACTAAATGGTTTCCTTCAGAAATGGTTTTCTTAAGATTTTGCATATTTTTAAATTTTATGTGTACTTGGCAATTCCTGTCTTATTAAGGCATAGTTGTAGTTTTTCACTATGGTTTATGCTTCCCAGATTTGTTGGAGTGCAGGAAACATGGAGAACATAATGACATAAAATGACATGAAAATAAATGTAAATAAATGAGGGTTAGTTTGAAATTTGCCTGGGGTACTGGGCAGATAGCCAAAAGGAATTAAGCAATGAGATTCTTAATCTGAACATCAGGGATAGAAGCTGTGGAGGTTAAGACTGTTTTCTGTGTGGCCAGTGGTTATTTGCTTTGACTTTAGTCGTGGCTTAGTAGGTTTCACGATCCTTTGAACTAAAATGGGTAGGGACTCCCATCCAGTTATCATCAAACTGCCTGAGAAAGCCTTAATTTCTTAGCAGGTTGTTGTGAACTTACTAAGTCTCACTTTTACAAATTTGTATTAAAACCACTTTTGCCAGTATCTTTGATGATGATTCTTTGAGCAACCTAAATCACTCATCTGTAACACAAATCGTTCTGAGATACTATGTAATATTATTGCAAAGGAGTTACTTGTTCATACCCTGTAGAAACTAAAGCTGTAAATTAAAACACTGATATAATCACAGTGTGATCTTTCTGCTGCCCTTCGGCTTGCAAAACATATAATATACAGCCTATTAAAGTTCCCAATTTGGACTCAGCTCTCCAAACAGGACTATGCTAGTAGAGACACTGATTTTTTTTTTTTTTTTTTTTTTTTTTTTTTTTTTTTTTTTTTTTTTTTTTTTTTTTTTTTTTTTATTTTTTTTTTTTTTTTGTTCTTATTGCTTATAGTTCTTACAATTTTTGCAGTACTGAGTATGATTCACAGCTCTCCAGATACTGTAAAAACTCTGCAGGGTTTTTCTGTGCCAGAGTAACAGCAGCTGTACTTAGTGTGAAAGAGAGAAATGGATGCCTAGACCATGTTGCTCTTTCTTCTGTGCCACACTGAGATTCTATTCACCTTGCAATGAATGATCCATCTTTGTTAGATCAGACAGGCCGGCAAGGCCTGTGTCAAAAGGGCCTTTTCAATTTGTTATCCTAGCAGCTGGTTCTCTTCCATTGCCTTTGCTTACTGTACATCTGGAAGAAGAATTCTTGCAGCTGGGAGCCATTTCATGTCTAAACCACATCCCTTGTCCATAGCAGAAATACCCTTTTGACAGCAGATGTCAAGCAAACCCTTAATGGGTTATTAATTAAAATTAAAAAAAAAAAGAAAAAAGTGAGAGAATAAAAAGTGATCAGTACAAAAATTGATAGCAGATTAATTTTCCTCTTTTACTACTTGTATTTGTAACTTTACTGTAATCTAGAAATTTGTGTAGAATCCAGCATGTTCAGGAGTTATGGGGGCATTCTTATTTTATATAATACTTTAAATAATATTAAAGTACTATAAAGAGAGTAACTATTGCAATTAAAAAACAATATAGGTAACTTGCAATCAAAATTTTCAAGATTAGTATGACTGAAGATAGAGTGAAACTCTTCAGTGGCCAGAATTTTACCTTTGTGTCCGCTCCAGTTTTTTTAGTCCTTATTCGGGCACTTATGTTAAAGTGAGTTTTTTCAAAGGTGCTGATGATGTTAATGTCCGCTGGAGCTAGTGCTAATAAAATGAAGTAATTTTTATTTATGTGTTGAACTTGAATGCTTGGCTCTTGTTTCAGAATTTTTTGGCCTGAAGGACTGACACTAAGGCATATCCTTAGGCTGTGAAATACATAGAATATCACTAGAATAGGTGCACTTAAACCTTTTTGTAATAAATTGAAAAATAGTTTTGTTATAAATACATTTACAATAATGAAGACTAGCCTTAAGACTTAAAAAAGCATTAATTTTTAAATGTCTCCCAAAAACATTTTTTCTATAAAGTGTATAAATTTTAATCTTCCGCATTCATCTCTTTTCTGTAAAAACTGGCCATTTTCTTCTTGGTCACTTAGAAATGTCAGATCCCTATAAAATCTAAGGTTAGGAAGAAAAACTACTTAGGAAAAAGAATAAAATGCAGTCATTCATATGTTGAGCAGGTTAATTTTTCAGTAGTTTCTCCTGCTTGCCTAATTTCTTGCCTAGACAAATTGAAATTCTCAATGCAGTGTCTTTGAAGGGAATCTTATCCTGGTTGTGTCGGTGCAGGCTCCAGGCTCTGTGTGTTTGGTCAACAAGCAACAGTGGGTGGTCAGGCTGTAGCACAGGACAAGGGCCCGCTGTGCACAGGAAAAAATGTTCAAAGGTGTTTAAGGCTGGTAAGGAAGTCTGCCGCCCTTCAGAGAGTCAGGAGGCGGTAGATCAGCCTTGCCTCACTATTGTAGCCTGTGAGAAAATTCTCTGTAAGATACATAATGGATGAGAAAACACAGTAACTGTATTCACCTGGTTGCACATCTTGTAGGGTCTTCTTTTTTTTTTTTTTTAAATTTGATCTTGCTCATATACATGATGTATATGTTGTATGCACATGTACATGTTGTATATGAGCAAGTCTGTGTAATGACTGGTATTTGGCTTAACATGGAAAATCTCACTGAGATATTACTTAACGTAAGGTTGGTCACTTGTTAACCATTTTCTTTGTCACTGCAAGAAGTACTGGCACTACAGAATCCCCTGATCACCCGCAGCTTTTGTAAAAATCTTTGCTGAAAGTCATGGAATTGATGCACCAGGCTGGCAGAATTGCAGAGTGGCTGAGGCTGGATTATCAAGGGAGATGAGAGATGTGTGACTCCCTCGAGAAACCTCCACCTGCCAGACCTCAGAGGGGGGAAAAAAACAGGCAGTTGTGGAGCAATGGATATTGCAGAACAATTTTTACTCTCAGTTTGGTAATAATTTAGGAATATGAAAGTAAAGTAGCTTTTAAAAGTTTAAGTCATTGACTGGTTTGTATATCATGGAAAAATCTATGGTGGCTGTAACGCACTGCATACCAAGAGCTTGCAGGTAACAATCCAAAAAATGGGGTCAAGGTTTATACATGAACTGTAGGTACTGTAGGAACAGAAGTACCCTATAGTGTGATAAACCTGCAATTGGGGTCAGAACAGGTGGCTTTTGATTTACAGAAAGTGGAAGCACAAATTAGAGAAATAATAACAAAAAGAATTGTGCTTTTACTGTGTTCTTTAGATTCTTATTTTGGTGAGATCTTACTGCACTAGAACAGAAGAGGTGTGAACAAAACCACTGAAATATTTTTATTTCATGCAGCATTCGAATGTGCACCTTCAAAATATCTGTGCACAGAAAGCTGAAACCCAATAAAATCCTTTAAAAAAAAACTAGTATTGAGATCCTTAAAACTTCATATTTGATCTTTTCATGATTGTACAGTTGTAAATGTAATAAGGCATTAATTATACTTCTGTTTTATATTACTGTTGGGTAGAAGAAGAGAATGTAGTACATTTATTTTTTCTGTGTTTCCTTGGTTAAATATACACTTGGCACTGGAGTCACTGACAAATATGCTCCATGTAGATGCTGTATTCTGGGAAAAGTACTTTTGTAGCTTCAAAGATGCAGTGTATTTTTTTTAAGTACAGATCTACCAGGAGTATTTTATTCATGCTGTTTATACTTCTTAAAACCTGTTAGCCCAGTAAAAAGTTAATTTCATGAAACTTTAGATTGTTGCTGTCCTACATTCAGGATCTAGGAATGTAAAAGTAGTACACAAATCAAATACTGAGTGGGCAGTAAATTATTATTTGGTTAGTTTATTTAGGTTTATAAATATTATTGTCTGCAGACCATACTACTATTAATTCATTGTATTACATTATGCTGCTAAATTTAAGCTGCTGGCTCCAGAGAGGGAACGAGTTGGGATAGAAGAAAAATAGTTTGTAAGTTAACTCTCACTTTTTTTACATGATTTATACATTAGTGTGCAGTCTTCAAGCGCTATCTTCTGGTAGGGTGAAAGCAAGATCGGCATTGCTAATGCAGTCCAGATGTTTATTAGTCCTGAGGGTATATGTGCTGTTGTAGTTCCCTGCTGCTGTGTTATACTTGCTTGTAATGCTAGATAACCAATTAAGAAATTAGTTCATGTTAAACTTTCTTTTCCTGATATGCCAGCAAACTGATGCTGTGTTTTTTTCTGGTGGAACAAGAAAGTATTCTTTACATGTTTTCTGTTGCTGGTGAATATATAAACCATTTGGGCTGCATGGAGTTAGTGCATCAGCAGCAATACAGCTACCTTGAGCAAGTGGTTTTAATTGAACTAATTCACATTAAGGTGTTTTGTAAGTGTGTCTGTTTTTCTTAATTCTGAGTTTTAATTGGTACTGTCATTCTTAGAGACTATCTGTTTACAAGACATTCCTCATATTAACAAGGTGTCTGAAAGCTGAGAACTTAAATTCTATGCAGAGTGATCAGAGGGATTTTTTTTGTTGTAGTTTTTGTGAAAATAACATTGTTACACTCTTGCTGCTTTGTTTTTTTAAATAAAATATGTTTTAAATAGAGGAGCCTGTGACAATTTTGGCTTAGCCTTCTTGACGTACTTCTTTTTTCCCAAATAAAATGCAAATATGTTGAATCTCAGTCAAATACTCTTGAAAGCCCAGGAACTATGTGAGACACTAAAAATTTCTCAGGGTCTTCTACAACTTTATTTTTATTCTGTGGAGAATTTCTGTAAGATACTGAATGTAAGTTTTTTCTAATTTGAAGAAAAATCAATTTGTTTTGGTTTTACTTCATTCTGTAAGGTTGCTGGATTGTTTTACTGGATGCTAATTACCACAAAGCTTTAGTTGTTTGCTTTCTCATTGCTGTACATTTTTTAGTTCTTTCAAAAGGAAAAGTCTTTCAACAAATTCTTGTTCAAACTCACTGTAGCTCTTGTCTGTGGTGGCAGTGGATAATATGCTTAAATCACTGCAGCATATTCTATTGCTGAAAATTCATCAGTTTTAAAGTGTCATAAAGATAAGTTGTGTTTTGTAAGTGGTGTAGGAGTTAGTGAACAGAATCATAACACAGCCTAAAGATAGGAAGGATGAGATCACCAAGTCAGTTAATACAGTGTGTCAATCACAATTGTGAATGATGTAGCAGATTGGATCTATTTACTTACATGTCTTATACTATTAACAGTAATAAGATGAATAGAAGAACTGACATTTATTTTGGTAATGATAATGCTGCAGTGAAAGGCCACAGAAATTTCTTTAAAAGCCTTTAAAGAATTATAGGAGGAAGAACTTCTTTCAAAATGAACTAAAACCCAATGCTGTCACCTATTGGAAGTTTGCGATAAGTTTCACAATGCTTAACATTGCTTTTTCAGCCCCAGCTGTTGAAGTAAAAGGATTAGGTATATCTTTCTGCCACGCTGTTCTGACGCCAGAATAAATGTGCTTTGAATCCTTCTTGCTTTGTGCTACTTCTGAATCCGAGTATTTCAGTGTTAGAGCTGCTGGTCCTCCTGTGTGACCTTCCTGTTATTTTAAGTGAATGTAGGTCTCAATGGAAAAGATAAACAATATAAACTGAAATGCTGACATTCTCTCTATAAAATTCAGCATGAATTACAAAAGGAGGTTTCATCTCAATATAAGAAAATATTTTTTTTGCATTGAGAACAATCAGTCGCTGAAGTAACCTCCCCAGCTACACTGTAAAGTTCCCATCACTGGAGGTTTTCAGGGTGCTCGATAATCTCACCCTGGCTCCCAATCCCATGAAAGGTTAGACCAGATTGTCTTCTGGGATCTTGTCCAGCCTGGGCTCTAATATAATTCTGTGAATTGTGATTCATTTAAGTTTGAATTGTTACAACTTGGTTGGGCAATGCTGAAATAATTTTTGATGACTACTTTCAGAAATGCATCTATAATGTGAAGTGCATAAAGCAGCAATTTAGACTTTTTAAAAGTTATTGGTAGTGTCACAGTGCATTAAAAAATCGTCATAGTCCTCTTATTCCTATATAGTTGTTTTTCAAAATTAGACTCCAAGTATCCACCTCCATCAGATTAGATCCTTGCTTAGACTTGTAAATAGTGACCTACATGTGGACAGGCACTCAAAGGAAAAAATAATTGTTTGATACACTGGAAAATATTTTGTGGTTTTGTAGTTATGTGTAAGTAAGGACATTTACCAACAAACAGTGTCATTAGTTCATCTGATTCCTGATGGATGAATTCTTTCTACCTGAGCTCTGTAGAAGTCAAACAGCTAAGTAATAGTTCGACACTCTGCCTTTAACTGCTTTAGCTAGACACAAAAGAAACTTTTGCTGTTAAAAGTGTATTTAGGACATACGCCAGAAAAAAACCATGTGCAATGTCACTAATGGCATAAATACGTATTTATCCACAGCTTTCAAGCACATAATTGTGGGGCATTAATTATAAACACAGAAACATACAGACCAAAGAATGGTATTTTCCATGTGGTACTTGCATTTTCGGCTTTACTATAGGAGTCAATAGTAGTCGTATTGAATAGCATTGATACAGATGAACAAACAGTCTAAATAAAGCGAAATTAAGAATGTTTTTGTAAGATTACATTTATGTCACTGAATTAAATTAGAATTCCACATGCACCATGCACTTTCATGTCAACTGATGTGCAAAATTATTCTGACTTTTGGGTTTTTTCCCCTCTCTTCAGGCAATGCATTGCTCCACAGCCCCATGCTAGACCTGGACAGTGATGTGCGTCCATCGCCAATTGGCCATCTCAGTCAAACTGCTTCACTGAAACGGGGCAGCAGCTTTCAGTCTGGCCGTGATGATGGTAGGCATCTGTTTTATTTGAAGAAACAAAGCTGCAGCCAACTCGTGACCAGTGTGTGGTGTAGTCAAAAAACCCAAACAAAAACCCACACTCTGTGTGTTTGTTTTGGTTTGCTATAAAATACAGTTCTTTCTTCTCATATGTTACTGAAGAAGTCCTCCATGTTTTCTGCAAGCAAAGAGCAGTTCATAAAACTGAAATTCAAGTTCAAAATTTACTTCTTAGAAAGTAATTAAAGGAATAAAAGTCTTCCTTTCTACAAAACCAGATCTTTTTTCTTGTATGTATAGCCACCTATTGCCTACCACTGTTTGCTTGTTTGTTAAGATGGTTCTCTTTGCGTTTGCATCTTCTGTGACTTCATATATCTGGCTCTCTGATTCTCTAAACCCAGAAAGGGAAGCAAAGTGTGTGACTAAGCTCAAGCAGTCTGTCTGTCCACACCCAGCTGAGGTGTTCTGTGTTGTAAGTGTCCTCAGTACCCTTGTCCAAACAACTTCTCAGGAGTCTTTCAATGGTGACATCACAGGAGACAGAAAACAGGTTTTTCACAGAACAGATAATTTCTTTATGCAATAACTGCTTTTCTGTTACCCTTGCCATTTCTCAGCCGAAAGCCTTGCATGAAGTTGATTAACGTTACAAAGCAAATCACTAAATTGCTAGTTTATTTTGAATGCCATCCACTAACAACATGAATGCCACATTTAATGTAGCAAGCAATGTCCAAAATCCAGTTTATTTTTAACTTGTTTGAATTCTTTTGCATGAGC
Source organism: Origma solitaria (assembly GCA_013397895.1). NCBI lineage: Eukaryota > Metazoa > Chordata > Aves > Passeriformes > Acanthizidae > Origma > Origma solitaria. Next base: position 8,779 of record VZRL01003703.1, on the reverse strand, counting down.
AGGAACTTAATTGCCTATATGGCAGGCAACTCCACTTCAATCAGTTATTTTGGTTTTAGAGTCTGTTATGGATCTATTGTCTTTTACAAACTGAAAAAGGTAAGTTTTCAGCAAGTTTGGCTTATTCTGTAGATGCCAATTCAAATGAAGATTTAAAGGAAAACTGGAGAATTGGAGCACTATAATAATCTGTCCCAATTTACTAGAGTTAGAATGAGTTGCCTCTGAGTTGGGTTCCTTGGTGCTTAGGCGCACATGACCACTGACCGATAGCTCTGCCATCCTTGCTCTTTGAGTGAAGAGACAAAGTAAACTTACCACTTAGGATACTTGTGCAAGAGCTGCCATTCCAAATGTGCCATGACGTGTTCTGTTTTCCGATTGCCTGTGGATCTTTTTGGGTTTTGGTAAATTCAAGGAATGGCATCTCTGGGCTTTTTTGGCGATTCAGTGTGTTTGGGGTTTTTTTCTCTAATATGTTTGACAGTGATTGTCCAAGAGATTGTTTAAAGAAATTACTGTGAACTCAAAACTGTAGCATTCACATAACATTCAGCTCTTGCTTGAGTATATGTTCATGAGAATATGTAAACAATAGACAGTAGCTCTAATTTCATTTTAAGAATGGTATAGCAGAGATTATAATAGAATCAATGGAATAAAATATAGAATAGAGCTTTCTCTAGCAACAAAATAAGAATATCTTGAATTTATGGCCATAACCTTTTGATATGAAGTACAGTAGCTTATTCTAAGAAATATGTGCTGTCTGCAGGCTTGGGACTAAGCCTGAAGTATGCTTCCTCAAGGGGAAGAGTATTTCATAGGTGAAGTAAGTCTTGCCAGTATGTTTCCAGTTATGAACAGACATTCCAGGTTATAACCTTGGATTGGTGCTGGAGCTTTGGCAAAGATGAAATGGTTTCTCAAAGGAAGTGAAATTTTTTTATTAGAAGCTGGCATTTGTAGGAGTTACAGACCCTCTGCTGCTGTAGCAGTGTACACACAGCTTCCTGACATAGTCACAGCTTATGTTAATAAGAGGAGATTTTCTGCCACTAGGTTCTCTGACAGTCATAAACCAAGCTGGTGAAGGTATCTTGTCTGTGTCCACACCAGGAGCTTTTCCAATTGAGCTTTGAAGTTTTCATTACTCCTAAAGAGATATATCACTCTCAGCACAGCTGCACTTGAGTTATGTTAGAGCCTCTTTCCAAATTCTAGGCTTTCATTATGGTTTTATTTTCAAATACTAATCCAAACTGCCTAAACTTTTTGGCCATGAGAAAAAAGGGGTAGTGCAGATATTCAATTTTCCAGTAAAGAAGTGGACCAATACTTGATCCGCACCTCGACAAATGGATGCTGCTGAAGGCATACTGTACTTCAAGGAGATTCAAGACTGTCTACCAACACAATAGAACAGTCAGATTCTGGTGAAGTTATGTAGTGTGCTATTAGGCAGCTATTTTTGCCTAACTGGTGAATTCCTGTTGAGTGTAGACAACATTCTCTAGCAAAGTTGATATAAAAAGTGCTATTTCATGCAACATTTTTCTGCATTTCCACAATGTTACATGGGATGATATAATATTTTTCAGTTTATCATTTGTAAAAGACCTGAGTTTATACATAATAAAAGACACACCAACAAACATGTCATTTTAAAGTGGTTTTATTTTGGTGTTTGGGGGCTTTGGCTTTGTTTTGGGTTTTTTCAAAAAATACATGATTTCTTTGTCCAAGTGTTCCAAAGTGGACTCTAGTTCTTGAAGTGAAAGACAAGTCTCTTATCACTGTTGTGCTGATACCCTGTTTTGTTAAACCATTGTAATGATGATGGTTTAATGGAGAACATAGGTGATTATAGGAGAGTATTTCACAAGGTTTTCTTTATTTTCTGTGTTAATAGGTATTTTTCTGCCTGTGTTCAGCTTTCTCTTTACCACCTTTCACCCATTGCATAGGAAACTGAGAAGAGTTATCTCTTGCCAGGATTTCATTTGAAACTTTTCTAATGTCTTGACTGCTTTCATGTTACCTTACTTTTTAGAGTGGTTTGAACAGAGAAGTCTGTGTGAATGGATTCTTAGGTGGATTGCCTTAGATACCCCTGCACAGGGAACTATTCCGTAGATACCGTCATAGTGCTGGCACCTTGTAAGCATATGATAGAAGAGCTTGTGTGTGTACAAATTGTGTATACATATATGGAACTGGGCTTTAAATTTTTTTATTCCTACCTGAATGGTTTTATGTATACTGTATAGTCACTTGTGTAATACAAAGCAGGAAAAAGTTAGTAGTGCATTCTTATCTTAAAAAATTTTAATGTTGCTTTTTCCATCCCCTCTCTCTCTTCTAGCTTGGCGATACAAAGCTCCTCAGCAAGTTGTATTTGTTGAAAAGTTGACAAAACTTGTTGTAAGTCAGCTGCCCAACTTCTGGAAGCTCTGGGTTTCTTATGTGAATGGAAGTCTATTCAGTGAGGTATGGATTCTGCTATATAAATGACTTATAAGTAACAAAGGTCTGTAATAATTATGTTTTAAATATTATATTTCACTGATAGAACTGATGACATTTTAGTAAGGAATTTCTGTTTTTAAAAGAATGTAAGCATACAGTGGAATTACTTCAAATTCTCACAGGGTGGGTTTTGTGTGTGTGTGTGTTCCAGTTGCTGGACTCAATAATATCTGTGTACTTTCACCTCTTACTCATAGCTTGCCCTTCATTGGTGATCTGAAAAAATAGCACGTGGCATGAAAGGTAAAGATATGTAAAAGACAGAGTCATACAGAAAAAAAAATGTTTCCTTTCTTTGGAAAAGAAATAGTCATTTCTTGAGTTTTAAGTATTTGGAAGTGAAGTTAGGTTCAAGACCAGAGTTGCAATGTAACCAATGCACAGAGCAGAATTCCTGGACACATTATAGGGAGTCTAGTGTGGAAGGTTAGTCAACTGCAACTACCTGTGCTTCTATTCCTTCTTGCTCAGATGATTTGATTTTTCCAAATCATGCAACTATAATCTTGATAATCCAAGAAGAAGGGGAAAAACAAAAGTAATGATTTATGACACATGGTGTTTTTATATGCACACTCTTAACAGATTTTGAAAGGATATCTCTCAAAATTAATTTTTTATAAATTAATTAATTAATTTGTAGTATACAATGTTCTGCTGTGTTTAAATTCCGAAATCATCCTATCTATTTACTGTTCTTTGCAACTTCAGTAGAAAAATCAAAAGCCTTCAAAAAGGAATATTTGGAAGCTTATGTTCTCATTTTCCATTTCTCTAATTGAAGAATTAATTTACTTATTGCCCCTATTTATAAATCAATATACTGTTTTCATATGATGATACTAATAGATATTATAGCCCTTTAGATGTTGAACACAATGTGCACATTATAGCTTCAGTGAAATAGATACCATGTGTGATCTTCATTTTACATGATAAAAATCAAAAGATAGATATGACATTTACTCATAATGTTCAGTGAAGGAACTAAAATCAAGAATACACTTAGTACTGTTGACTTTCGCAAAAATAATTTATTTCATGAGGGAAATGACAACCTTTCTTTTTAACACCAGTACCATTGAAAATTAAACTTTACAAATTCACCTGTTAAGTTACTGTGGTATCTTTTTTTCTGTGTATAATGAAAAAGAAAGCAGTTTCTAGAGAAACGGAGACTTGAACTGTAAACAAGGTTGAGAAATTCTGCTCATGAAAATGAGTGCAAGTGGAAAATGTAGTGATCTTCTCTCCTGCCTGAACAAAGCAGTGTTTCAATGTATTAAAAAAACAAAAGAGGTAGTTTTGATGTTAGTCCGTAAGGTACATATGCTCTTGTTTTTTCTGGGCCAAATTCTGACCTTCTGAGAAATTAATCCCCACACATTTGATTTCTTTTGCTCATTTGGTCCTTACAGAAGCCCCACAAGTTCTTGGGGAGAGAGGAGGGATGGTATCCTCTATTCCTCCTGTGTGTCCTGCATGCCACAGTCAATTGAGAATGACTGAGAGGAGGGGGTGACATAAGCTAGAAGACCTCCAGAACACCAATCTGTCATCACAGTGCATTCAAGACTGAAAGTTTGTGTTTTTCTGTCAGAAACAGTACAGATTTTAATTGTCCACAAAGAAAGTTCTTTTACCATGTTGCAGGAAGCAAGGTGATTGCTACCTTCTTTTAAGAAACATCCTATGAAAAATTATATAGAGGGTTATTTCAGTTAGCTTATTCAAGTCTTCAAGACATTTTAAAAATGCGGGAAGAATATCTTCACATATACATTGCAAGACTTATTTTATCTTTTTCAGTTTGGAGGTTTTTGGCAGAGAGAGGGGGTTCTTTTTAGTTCTGAAAGGTCAGCTGTATGCTTTAAAATATTGTCAGTTAAAGATGTATGTGGTATTTCAACAGTTTGAGAAGTTTAGTTCTTTGAATCACTCTAGGTGAAGTCACAAATGTGAGTAGTAACCGTTGATCTTACCACAAGATAGTTTTGGTCTGTCTGTGCAGGAAAGGTTTAAGATTGGTCCTCAGCAAAACCACTAAAGAAAAAAAAATACATCAAAGATCTATGAATTGCTGTTTAATCCAGCTGTAAACTAGTGTGAATTTAAAGTTGCTATCTGAAGTTTCAAGGAATACAGATTATTTTATTTTTAATGCTTTAGAAGAGAGAAATGGGAATTATATGCAACAATAATTTGAAGGTTGTTCTCCTTGTCTGAAATGGTATAATTCAGAGCTTTAAAGTACAAGAGTTTCGTAGCTATGTATTTTCCAAAACTGTTAAGCAGTTTGATTTTTCTCTAGTTTTTGCTCACTTCAAATAATTTTTTTTAGCCTTAAAATCTTAAGTGCTTTAACTAAAGAGGGATTTTGAAAAACACAGCATTTCAAATGAATTATTTGAAAGTAAACTGATTCTCTTTGAGAACACTCCTGTCATGTTATTGCACTTCTTGTCCAGTAGATGTTGCTGTACAAACATAAAATAGGAGATTTTCTAACTATAAAATTTGACATCTGCACTTCACCTAGGATTTGAAATAACTTTTTCAATGCAATTTACTCCACAGTAGTCTCCACAGAAGGGTAGGTCTTCAAATAGGAAGACTATTAGTCAAACCATGTTTTTTTTCAACTGTAACTGTCTCATGCAAAGTGTACTCACATTCCTCTGTTCTCAAAGAAGTGACAATGAAGATGCTGCTGATTTTGCAGAGTCTCTTTTACAATTAGTTGAATTATTTAAACAGCATTGTAACAAAATACTGTTCCTAAAATCAAACAAAAACTCTGCAGCCCTCCCCCTCACATCCTGCAATTCCAAATTGCCTTAATTCCAAAAATTATCTCCCACTTCACATGGATGTCTTTCTCTGGTCAGCTTCCATGCTGAGAAAACAGTTTCTTCATGTAAACTTGATGCATACTTGGACTATATATGTTTTAGATCTCACTAACTCTGCAGTGAGAAAACATAGACCCCAAGAAGTTTGCGTACTGCTTGTCTCTGATTTTGTCTTAAGCACACATTGTTCCTCAGAATTAGACATTCTAAGGTATTGACCTAACAGTAAGTAGAGTTTATTGAGATATATGTAGTCTTTGCTTAGTGAAATGCCATGAGTTAGTTTTTATAATTGCATCATAAACTCATTGGTTTTCACTTTTTCACTTTGAAACCCCCTTTTTCAGAATTATTTTGAGAGTGGTTATAAGATACTTACACTTTTCAATTTTCTCATTTTCACAAGACTGCTGAAAAATCTGGCCAAATGGAAAGATCAAAGAAAAATGCTAGGCAAAGACAAAATGATTTCAAGGTAAGTAGTTGGGGGAGATGTGGTGGGGAGAACCTTACTTTGTCTCATTTGTCCTTCATGGCAAGATACTTCAGTGTCACCTTGAAAAATAAGGTTTCTTGAATCATTTGTGTGCCCTCATACCTCCTTCTCCTCTCTTCTCTACCATGAGGAGCCACCTGTAAATCTAACATTGTTACCTGTTGTATATAGCAAGTACATGGCTGCTTAAGAATGTTGGTAGAGCTTTTTCCTTGATTTTTCTTTCCCTTCTTTTGATGCAGAAAATGATTCAGGAAGTGATGCACTCTCTGGTAAAACTGATCCGTGGAGCCTTGCTTCCTTTCAGCCTCAGAGAAGGAGAGTTAAGGCAGTATGGTGGCTGGGAGATGAAATCTGAACTTTCTGGCCAGTGGCTAACACATGTTATCCAGACTGTAAGGTAAATTGATCTCAGGACCCATAAAATCATTCTCTTTCTGGAGTATGTGTGCTTTAAGACAAAACGTTTTGTTCACTGCATTAAATACCCTGAATTTTGAGAATGTTAACATTTTCAAAAATAGGATTACCAAAAAATTGCTTATGTCAGATTTAGGATTCTATGTGCAAGTGTAATTAATGTTGTCTCATTATATAGTCTTATTACATAATAATATATTCATTTTTTCCCATAGCATCTTATGAAAAAGTTTGAGTAAAATATTTGCCTGGCACAGCATCGACAGTCAGTGAATGAAACAGGATTTGTTTCTTTAGGGTAGAAAGCAATTATTTGCTTGATTTGCTACATGTCTTCCCATCATTGCCAAAATGGGTGAAAATATTATGTTTCTCACTGAAGTGTCATTCTTAGATCATAATTTTCCATTACAGTTGTTTAATGGAACGTGGTACTCCTGCTTATAATATCATCCTGCTTATATTTGTTTATAAAATTAATAATGCACATTTCATTAATTGCAAAATTACTCACCAATATACACAATTTGCTTGCGTTTTTCTGTGGGGGCTACAAAAATTGTCATTATCTTTTGGAGAAAGTAATACCTGGAATAGTACCTGGATATGATACTGTACTTTTTATCTAGAATTTTCAAAGCAGGTAACAGGCAAAGCACAGATGAAGAAAAAAGGGGGTTATAATCATGTATAGATATTCTTATTGCAGATGGGGCTAGCAGTGATACACATCTGTTGTCAAGTCTGTTTAACACTTTCTCTTCATCTGTTGTCGCTTACATTATCTGCACTGTAACCATTTAGAAAAATACTTCCATGTGAAGGTCTTTACTCTGGCTGAATTTTATGGAATGCTTTCCATTTAAGAAAGAGCTGACTTGATATTTGATGAAAAGGTTAAAAAGGGGCACTGGTGTTGCCCTCTTATGAGAAGCAACCCATGAGTTTAATACAAATTATAAAATTCTAGACTTTAGGACTTGCACATCTATAATACTGGCTTGGAAATGTAACCAACAGATTCTCTAAAAGTTAATTGTGCTCCTGGTTTCTGAGATAAGATCCAGGCTGAGGTTACAGGCTATATGAAGCCTCTTTTTCAGAGAATCTCCTTTTGCTTTCCGGGCACTACCCTTGTAATGAACAATGGAACTGAGAGCTGGGGAAATCCTCATTGCCTCCCACCCCCTTCCCCACCATGTGTTCTTAGCAACGGCACTTGAGTAAAGTGGGCTAGACTTTACTGCAAAGAGATCAAGAGTAGAGAAGAAAAGGGGCATCTGGAGAAGAGGAATGGAACATACCAGCATAGGTTACTAAGCAGTGATGACCAGGTCTGAAGTTTATGCAAGTGCTTCAAGTGCATTAATTTTCAAGCCCCCACACGTTGACAATCTGGCAGATTCTTGTGACTCACACCAACGATGAAGGTGGGCTGTTCCCAAGAAGAATCTACACATTGCCTAAGACCTTTACTTGTTGAAAAGTTATGTAATAGCTTAATCCTTGTTTTCATAGTTTGTAACTAAAAGTAATTATGATGCACATGATAGAATTTTACTCTTTTCTGACATCTCACAGATTATTTACTGTTTTCTGCTTTTATTTAAGAGTGATAAAACTCACAGTATTATATAACAAGTTGTCATTACATCTGTGTGATCATAATTTTTCTGCTCATTTGTATGCATCACACAGCTGATATCACACATACGTATTTGTATGTATCACACAGGTGGTAGCACAGTCTTTCTCTTGTACCCCATTCTGTCATTGCCCAGTATGAATAGGTTCCAGAGAATAAATTAGAACTGTGCAGTCAAGTGAACCATTGCTGGCAAGACTTTTGCCTTACTATAAAGGTATAAAAGGTATGTATTTGTTAGGGTGTATTATATGAGAAAAAGGATGATCTTAGGGATGTGACAGCTGTGTGCTTCCAGAAATGGAATCAACTCTAAAGTACAGGACTTCTGTGCAGTCTAAAGTAACTTAAATTTCTCACAGGTGGGTAAATACATTCTGTTTCCTGGCTGGCTGAGATAGTACAGATTTTTCTAATCTACTAATTCAGTAGTTCTGCTGGGTGGAGAGCAGTCTGTTTACTGGTGGGGGTTTGATGGTTTATGCCCAATGCCAGGGGGATGGAACTGGAGCCTACAGGTGGAGGATTGGAAATATTCCACTTGTTTGCCTGTGCCTTCCTATTCCTCCACTTTGGGACTCTCTATTACCTGTGCTTTCCTCTGTATTAGCAGTAGGGCAGATGGCAGTGACTATCCTTGAATTGTCCTTGCTTACCTATCCAGGAGAGTTGGATAAAAGCAGTTAACCTCTCTGTGCACAACTAAGTCTGAGCACAACTGCAGCCTTCTAGTTGAAAGCTGAAATGCTAATTCTTGCAAGCAGCTGCTGTGTTACTTATTTCTAAAGGAAAAAACCAGAAATTCATGTCTCTGTCTGTAGCCGACCGACTTACGAG